>CM053785.1:608588509-609188509 GCA_028749045.1 Cupressus sempervirens
ATATATCATAGTGCCAATCAAGCAAAACATGGCAATCATGGCTTTTATCTATACATAGTTGACCTATACGTAGTTTATCATGGTTCAAATCTGTTTAGCAAAACAGTCCAATATATGCTGTAACAGTTTGTTTAGAATCTGTTTGACAAAATAGTCAATAAATGCTCACTAATGACTTTCAGTATAGTGTTGTGAGAGATTAATACCAGTGAAATGAACAACTAAACTTTGTAACAGTTTCTTGCCAGTAATGAGTTCTAGTGTACTGCTGTGAGAGATGAATGCAATACCATTAAATAGAGCCAAATCATAAACTATGTATAGATCAATGGCAATCATGGCTTTTATCTATACATAATCAATATGTGCTCAATATGTGCTCAATAATGAATTCCAGTATGTGATCATGTGATTACCTGTATATATTATAGTGCCAATCCTAATAGCAAAACATGGCAATCATGCTTTTATCTATACATAGTTGACCTATACATAGTTTATCATGGTTCAAATCTGTTTAGCAGAATAGTCCAATGAGTTCCAGTATAGTGATGTGAGAGATCAATGCAATACCATTAATCAAAGTGAATCATGCCAATGAAATGAACAACTAAACTATGGATATATCAAGTATGTATTGATCCATGCAAAATCATTCAACATACTTATGAGGTCATAAACTATGTATAGATAAAAGCCATGATTTCAAACTATGTATAGATCAATGCAGAAAGAAACTCTATTCCTATTGCCAACTATGTTACTTTTCATCTTCTAAAAGACGAGCCTCAGTTTCAGCGGACCCGACGATTTATTAAAACACATTCATAAAAGCCCAAATTCAAGTTATAGTTTGTACATGTGTATGTGTACATACATACATGTGTGTGTATGTACGTACACACATACATACTTGTGTGTGTACGTACATGCATGCATACATACATGTGTGTGTCTACGTACATGCATGCATACATGTGTGTGTGTGTGTACGTACATACATGCATACATGTGTGTGTGTGTGTGTACGTACATACATGCATACATACATACATACATTCATGTGTGTGTGTGTACATACACACATACATACATGTGTGTGTACGTACGTACATGCATACATACATGTGTGTGTGTGTACGTACATACATGCATACATACATGTGTGTGCACATACATATATACATACATGTGTGTATACATATAGACAAATGGAATCAATATTATGCTTTCATTGGTATAGATAGATTACATGGAGTATAATGACACATTGTAATTTGTTCTTTATGGGCTTATGATCCTCGGTAGTTGGTACTCCTTGTTGTATTTGAATAAATAATTGACTTCTTAATGCAATGAGGCTAGCAAATAATCATGTTGTATCTCGATAGGTGATAGTTGATATTTCATAACTGATAGTGTTTAAATTGTCCACATTTCAGGTCACTAATGGATCCTATGGAGAGTATAGAGGTCCAAGGAAGCATAGTTAGGAAGACCACATACACCCGCATTCTCACAATTCTTTTTTCTTTTGTTGGCATAGCCAAAGTACTGGTAGCCCGAGAAGGTAGTCAAATGGGTAAACGAATAAGAAAAGGAAATTTCTTTTGTAGAGACATTATTCATTCGAATGAGGTGGATTGTCATGATCAGATTCGGATGAGTAGGGCAGCCTTCTTTTCTCTAGCTCGTATTCTGAGGCTGAAAGGAAGCTTGAGAGATACGATCCACTTGAAGTTAGAGGAACAACTAGTGATGTTCCTCCACACCCTTGGGCACAATCTAAGGAACCGCAAGATTGCCCATAACTTTGGGCACTCAGGAGAGACAGTCAGTCGGTACTTCCACAAGGTTTTGATGGCTATCTTAGCCCTTCACAGAGATTACTTCATACCACCTAGTCCAGGCACTCCTCCTGAAATTAGTGGGAAGGATCGTTTTGAACCATTCTTCAAGGTAAATCACACATTATTACAAGTTTATTGTCTAGAATGTTGTCCTTATCTTATTATTACTTGAGCATACATTTGATCAGTGTATCATATCCCACAGGATTGCATTGGAGCCATCGACGGTACCCATATTCTAGTGCGAGTTGATGTCGACATACAGGGTAAATATCGTGATAGAAAAGGGAACCTATTGCAAAATGTTATGGGTGTCTGCTCCTTTGATTGTAAGTTTCAGTATTGCCTTGCTGGTTGGGAAGGCTCTGCTGTAGATAGCCGTGTTCTAGCCTCAACTCTATCCAGATCAGATCCACTTGTAGTTCCCCCTGGTAAGCCAAATCACATTTTAATATACTCAAGGTTATGCTAAATGGTTCAAGTATTGACAATATACTTTCTTTATACAGGAAAATATTATCTCGTGGATGCTGGATATCCAAATGCACCTGGATTTCTCGCTCCTTATCGGTGTACACGCTACCACTTGAAAGAGTGGTCAAGAGAAAACCCAATAAACTCTGCACATAAGTTGTTCAACCATCGACACTCCTCTCTTAGAAATGCAGTAGAACGTACATTTGGTATTCTGAAGCAGCGTTTTCCAATCTTAAGACATGCAACGTCTTATGATATCATGACACAATCCTATATTGTTTTAGCATGTTGCATACTTCACAATTTCATTACGATAGAGGATGGCCTTCCATCGGAAGAAGCTATTGAAGAGGAAGATGATCGTGATGGGATAGAGGTGCCACTACTTGAGACATATGGGTTGTCTCAGGAGGATAGAAATGAGTGGGCCCAATTTCGAGAAGATATAGCAAATAGGATGTGGGAAGATTATAGATCTCGAGAATAAATGATTTATTAGAAGGCAATGTGCTTTATATGATTAAATTGATGTATGCATATACAATGATGGTGTTTGATTTCGTTATTCTGATATCAGTCTTTGCTACATTCTAATTAAATAAAAAGAACATTAACTTTCAATTTCACACCTACATTATGTACAAAAATTGTTGATCATATCTGGAATACACAATTCAACTTGAAATATAGATTAAATTGATTTAAATGCAAGAAAGCACAATTATTATACATCTTTGCATTGAGAAAGTACAATAACATGCTTCATAATGGGGCTCATGACTATTTACTTGCCATTGATATCACCATTTTGTCTTACTGGTAGTTTTTTTGATGTTGATGTGTTATCATCAATTATTGCTTAAAATGTGTATCATCTTCAGTTAAATTCTTTCAAGTTTATTAAATGTTAGCCTCATTGCATTAGGATGTATTAAAAAATGATATTTAAAGTTTATCATCTTCAATTTTAAATGAAATACAGCAAGGAGTACCAAATGATGAAGATCATAAGCCCACTAGTAAGAAGAGAACAACGAATTCGTTGAAAATCCTATTTTTCTGATGTTACTACTTGCTGCATTCTATTTAAATTTAAAGAGCAATAACTTTCAATTTCAGTCGTATGATTACTTTAAATCGTAATACGTTTACCTATTCAATATGTTAGCCTTGTTCCATTATGACGTATTACAAATTGATAGTTAAAGATTTTCTATTTCAAATTTAAATGAAATACAGGAAGGAGTACACAATGGCATATACCGAGCTCATGATGAGCATGGACGGATCTGATCATGTGAAACAGATGTGTTCTCCCATTACTTTGAGTGATATAGATGGATCCCTCGCTGTGAGCAACAAATCTTCTTCTTCAAAGAAGAAAATGTGGACAAAATCGATGGAACGCAAGTTTTTATATTTGCTCCTTGAACAAGTCCATCTCGGACGAAAAGGTGAAGGTGGGTTTAAAAAAGAGGCATGGACTGCGATAGAGAGGACATTCAATTCAACGATGAACTCAAATCTGTCACGAGATCATTTTAAGAATAAGCTAAAAACATGGAAAGTAGGATATAAAGTAATGAAGGACTTTAAAAATACAAGTGGGTTAGCTTGGAATGAAGAAACTCAAACTGTGGATGCTGAGGATTCAGTGTGGGATGACCTTTTGAAGGTAGGATCATCTTTGTACTCTTTTCATTGAAGAAATTTTTCCTTCTTATTTTAATAATGAAAAACTTACAACCTAATCCATATATTAATGCTTATATGTAGAGGAGAGAATTCAAAAATGCAAAAATGTATAAGAGGTCACCTTTCCAATATTTCAATGAGTTGGCTGTAATTGTTGGTAATGACATTGCTGAAGGGTTCGCATCTACAACACCCCTTGATGCTGAAGAAGGGCACCCTATGAACGATGCATTTAATGTGCTTGATGAGGATGATACCAATTGTGGTACACCTCTTGATAGCCAACCAGATATTGATGAAGAGTTATATCATTCCAATCAGTCGAGTGCAAGTGCTAGAGGGACTCCTCCACCATCATCATCAAGGAGGGGAAAGAGGAAGAAGACATCTTTGGCTGCATCATTGGATGTGATATGCGAAACTATGAAGGAACTGAAAGATGGCCTCATTAAGCCTTAGATTGTAAAAGTGGATAAATCTGAAGATGATAATATTTTGACTGCTGCATATATTGCTCTCAAAGCTATCCCTGAACTGAGTCGAGCAATTTTCGTGAAAGCACATGATACCTTCGTGCTTCAACGTGAAAGAGCCAAAGGGTTCTTGATGATGGATGAGGTGGAGAGAGTGGAGTGGATTGCAATGACATTTGGTACCATTTAGCTATTTCAGCTACTGACTGGATTGCAATGACTTATGCTGCATGATTACTCTATTCAATGGTTTTGCATTAATCTCTAATAGCACTAAACTAAAACTATATTAATCTCACATCACTATATTGGAACTCATTATTGAGCACATTTTGACTATTTAATTAGTGATCTCTCACAGCACTATACTGGAAGTCATTAGTGAGCATATATTTACTATTTTGTTAAACAGATTCTAAACAAATTGTTACAACATGTATTGGACTGTTTTGCTAAACAGATTTGAACCATGATAAATTATGTATAGATAAAACCCATGATTGTCATTGATCTTCCATGTATCCATACATAGTTTATGTGTTGGCTGTGTTTAATGGTATTGCATTGATTTGTACATAGTTTATGATGTCATAAGTATGTTGAATGATTTTGCATGGATCTATACATACTTGATATATCCATAGTTTAGTTGTTCATTTCATTGGCATGATTCACTTTGATTAATGGTATTGCATTGATCTCTCACAGCACTATACTGGAAGTCATTAGTGAGCATATATTTACTATTTTGTTAAACAAATTCTAAACAAACTGTTACAACATGTATTGGACTGTTTTGCTAAACAGATTTGAACCATGATAAATTATGTATATGTCAACTATGTATAGATAAAAGCCATGATTGTCATTGATCTTCCATGTATCCATACATAGTTTATGAGTTGGCTGCGTTTAATGGTATTGCATTGATTTGTACATAGTTTATGACGTCATAAGTATGTTGAGTGATTTTGCATGGATCTATACATACTTGATATATCCATAGTTTAGTTGTTCATTTCATTGGCATGATTCACTTTGATTAATGGTATTGCATTGATCTCTCACAACACTATACTGGAAGTCATTAGCGAGCATATATTTACTATTTTGTTAAACAGATTCTAAACAAACTGTTACAACATATATTGGACTGTTTTGCTAAACAGATTTGAACCATGATAAACTATGTATAGGTCAACTATGTATAGATAAAAGCATAATTGCCATGTTTTGCTATTATGATTGGCATTATGATATATACAAGTAATCACGTGAGCACATACTGGAATTCATTATTGAGTACATATTGACTATTTTGCTAAACAGATTTGACACAAACAGCCAGACACTGTTACAAAGTTTAATTGTTCATTTCACTGGTATTGATCTCTCATAGCACCATACTAGAATTTATTAGTGAGCACATATTGACTATTTTGCTAAATAGATTTGAAACAAATAGTTACCACATCTATTAACTATGCTAAGCAAATAGCAGATAGAAATAGAACCATGATAAACTATGTATAGGTCAGCTATGTATAGGTAAAAGCTAGTGATATACTTGTAAATTTCATTATTAAGCACATATTGAGCACATATTGATTATGTCTAGATAAAAGCCATGATTGCCATTGATCTATACATAGCTTATGAATTGGCTCTATTTATATGGTATTGCATTCATCTCTCACAACACTATACTAGAACTCATTACTGGCAAGAAACTGTTACAAAGTTTAGTTGTCCATTTCAGTGGTATTGATATGTCACAGCACTATATTGGAATTCATTAGTGAGCACATATTGACTATTTTGCTAAACAGATTTGAAACAAACAATATGTATGTACACACATGTATGTATGTACGTACATATGTATGTATTATGTGCATATGTATGTACACACATGTATGCACGCATGTATACATACTTGATCTATGCATTGCATTGATCTCTCACAACACTATACTGGAACTCATTACTGAGCACATTTTTACTATTTTGCTAAGCATGTATGTATGTATATGCGTATGTATGTATGTACACACATGTATGTACGTATGCATGTATGTATGTGCATATGTATGTACACACATGTATGTACGTATGTATACAAACTTGATCTATGCATAGTTTAGTCATCCATTTTATTGACATGATTGGCATTGGTCAATACGCAGGATAGTTGTTCATTTCATTGGCATTCGCACGATTGGCATGTGAAGTCATTCCAGATGGTTAATTGGCTTTGTGTAATGGTATTGCATTGATCTGTCACAACACTATATTGGAAATCATTATTGAGCACTTTTTTTCTATTTTGCTAAGCATGTATGTATGTATGTGTGTATGTATGTGCGTATGTATGTATGTAGGTGTGTATGTATGTACACATGTATGTACATGTGTATGTATGTATGTATGTGCGTATATATGTATGTCTGTGCATATGTATGTTCACGCATGTATGTACGTATGTATGCATACTTGATATATGCATAGTTTAGTCATTCATTTCATTGACATGATTGGCATTGGTCAGTACATAGTTTAGTTGTTCATTTCATTGGCATTCACACGATTGGCATGTGAAATAATTCTAGAGGGTTAGTTGGCTTTGTTTAATGGTATTGCATTGATCTCTCACAACACGTAGTTTATGATCTCGTAAACGTTTGGTATAGTTGTTCATTGCATTGTTAATTAGAGTTATATTTGAACCATACATACGTGGAATACACAAGGAGTGGCAAATGATGAATGCTCAATTGTAGAACTTGAAAGCATATAGAAATGTGATTTGCTAGATGATTGTATAGTTCATGATTCTGTCCTATGTTATATCTATAGTCCTAATTTTCTTGCATATGTTTTTTATTTTTTTGTCTTTTTGTCCCTATTTGATTTCCTATGTATGTTTTCGTTGACAAGATTATCAAAAGTATTGAGGATTTTTGGTAGATGATTGTACAGTCATGATTATGTCCCATGTTATATGTATATTCCTAATTTGCTTGGATATTTTTTAAATTTCTTATTTTTTTTTCCACAGTTTGGTTTCCTATGTACGTGCTTCTTGACAAGATTGTCAACGGTATTGATAAAGTGTCTTTCTCTTGTATTTTTTTATTGCTCTTGATTTGCTAATATTGCAAGACCACACATGCTGATAAAAAATGAGCTATCGGATGATTGTTTACTGTGTTTGTAAACGATCAATATTTCTGATGCCACTCCTTGGTGTATTCCATTAAAAAAAAATCAGGTTTTAATTTTTCAAGCATGTTTAGTTCATATATGCAGGATTGACCATCTAACAACACAAACAGTAATGGGAAGATTGAGCAGCATGAGAGGGTTGCCGTCGAATGTGGGGCATAAGGGCATACATCGTGGATTTCTCAGTGTTTTCGTATGTAACGGTGTGTCGTCAAATGTGGGGCATAAAGGCATACATCGTGAATTTCTCAGTGTTTTCGTGTTTAACGGTGTGTTTTCACACCACCATCAAATCATGGATATTGTTCTATCAAGTTAGCAAGTTTTCATATTGTAGTAATTATGTGAAATTCATTATTAGAATTTCATGATGTTAAAATATGATTTATATGATTAATGATTTTCATGATCTTTTTTTTAAAATTGCATGTAAAATCTATGTTGCCAAAATTCCACATTTTTTAAGAGCAATTATTAACAAAGCATCATTTTTCTTGTTAAAGTTCTCATCAAATGTTTAATGTATGTGAATGTAAAATGGTATATTTTTTCCTATATAATATTTCACGTAAAATTTAGTTGCATATTTTGTTGAATAATTAACTAACTTAATAAATTTATTAAAAGGGAGAGATACATAGAGGGGCAAAGAGTGCGGGATAAGAAGGGCGGACGGAGGGACAGAGGGAGAGAGTGAGAGAGAGAGAGAGGAGCTTGTGTGTTCCTGCATCTGTAGAAAGGTGTCTGTTGATGTTTGTTTTATGACTCACCAAATAGTAGAACGAAATACTGAAATATCTTATCCTCTCTTGAATATATATCTGTCTATGACCTCATCAAGATCTTCAAATGTCTCCTCCCCAATTGAAAGTATTTTCCAAGTCGAAGATAGCTAGCAAAATCCTTTTGGTCTTTTCCTCCCTCCACAATATCCTTGTGTGCATAAACTCCATTGAAAATGTTCAGTGTTAGAATCAAGTGAGTAGGCCCTTTCAAGCATGGACGGATAATACTCTCCCCTGGCTCTTTATCTGTTAGGAACTTAATGGTTTCATTCTCTTATTCACTTCGTGAAATGGAATCCTCTTCCGCAAAATATGGATCCTTAACCTCCTTATCATTATCCTATGCACCCTGATAGTTATCGTTCTTTAGTGAACTCTCTTTGCAAGTTAACTCAACTAGGTACTTCACTTTTGTCATAGTTTTCACCCAACAGGTAAGGATGCTGCCTTCTGCAATTTTTTCTAAAGGATCTATATCTAGATCATCAGAAAGGTCCTCTTTCAATATTATTCATGTCAAGCTTGATTCCAGATCACAAATTATACGATGATTTTGGACTTTGCGGGGACAATTTTTTCCATTAACAGGGTCTCTTCATTTTCTCCAGTCAGCAGATAAAATTCCTCATCCTGGGATGGCTCTTTATATGGCGATCTCAAATCCTGAAATCCATGTAACAATTCACTCTTTATGTCAGCAAGGGTTTCCTGCTTTTTATTGGATGTCCATTGCTCCACACTTCTAGCATATTCATCAATATCAAGGGCATTTAACAGATCAGGATATTTTTGACATGCTCATCAACCATTTCTTGTGTTTCCTCATCCATATCATCTATATCATGTCCAGCTTCTTCACAATATATGTCCTTAGCCATTTTCTTGGCAAATTCATATGACTTTGGATGAATTCTAGTATCATCCAATGGATCCATAACATGGTTTTCGGATGCTGCTTGTCCATTCCCTCTAACCCTTAAAAAAACCAATAGCATTTATAAAGACAAGTGGCTTCATAGCCTCTACAGTTGGTTGTTGTAACTATTACCTACTCAACAGCTTCATACTTTTCATCTGGAGTAAGGAAATGTTCCAGTGAATGAAGCTTCAATGATAATATTTCTTTGCCAAGACTATATAATGTTGCAACCATGGCCAATGGATTTTGAAGATACCGACCAAGAGCCACAACACGCCTCACAATCCCTCTCTGTGTCGGCAACTAGTCTTAAGAGATGCGAGAATTCTCATATAGTGTAGGCAATAATTCATCTGCATAAACAACATTTATTGTGTCCAATCCTTCTGCCAAATCACGTGGATGAACACAAACACAGGGAGGGATAGAGAGAGGACACAAACACACATATTTAGCGACTAAGTCACAAGGTTCAAGTTTCAATTCGAGTTCAACAATTATGAAGTTCGGATGAACTTGACAATAAATTCAATTCGACGATAAATTTGTCTTACACAATTTTTCAAAAATATATAATATATATGATCACAATTTCCAACAATGGGACAAAAAATAACTTCGTACAAATGATTGCATGTATGATTATTTTTTACTTTTCTTTGCTAATAAATAGAATTAAAATAAAAAATAATAATCATTTTATTTATTATTGACTAACAAAATAAAACTGTGAATATTCAAGAATAAATAATAATAATAATGTAGTCTAATTATAAATAAATTAAATCATAAATATTAATACTTTACTCATTCTAATCCTTGTGTTTCACTAATTAAATAAGATTAAAAAAATTTACATCAAATTCCAATTCCAATTAGAAAATGAACAACCAAACGCAACAAAAAGATATTCCTAGTAATATTCTGTTCCAATTCCAATTTCTAAATTGGCAACCAGACGCAGAATATGGATTTGAAAATTCATCTTCCGTGTCAACCAAACGGTCCAACTATCTTCCTAAAATACATAACCAGGTTTTCGAAAACCTGGTTATCGGATAACCTGGTTATGAGGAAAATTCATCTTCCCCAACCAAACGGGGCCTTAGAGAAGAAAAGGCACCCACTCAAACAAAAAGTTTAAACCCTACAGGTTTACACACGTGAATGGGGTGTCTTTACCGCCCCATGGGTTTGGGCACTGCTTGTCAAATCCTTGGTTCCTGTTCATGCTTTGCAATGGTGTGAGGGCTTGAAATTCGGGGTCTTGTGACTTCTAATTTCATTGTTGGTGGATCTAAATTTCTTGAGGATGCACTGGATTCCACTTTTTTGATTTCTTATGATGTTGTGCCCATTTGTTGGGTCATGAATTATGGAGGCCCCAACCCTCTTTCTTTTGCTAGTAGATGAAGCTTTGCACATGTTGCCAAATCTATTGCAACTCTTTCTCCAAAGGTAAAATGTTAACCTCTATCGTGTGCAAATAGTTCCTTGATGATTGTTTGTGAGGTTGAAAATGCGTACTTCCGACACTGTGCATTAGTGTCAAAATTTAATGGTTTCTAACCTTCTCTACATGATTTATATTATTGGGTAACAAACTCTTGGAAACCTTTTTTTCCAGCTACTGTTGAGCTTTTGTTTTTTCTAATGGATTTTTTGGCACTATTTTTCTTTATTGTGGATCAAGATTCGGTAATGAATAGTTTATGGGGTTGGGGGAATCATTCTCTTTGATCGTAACCCTAGGTTATCTTCTTGAACCCTTTTTGACTTAACCAACCTTTTGACTAAACCTTTTCAAATAGAACCATTAATTCTTATTATGTTTTTAATAGATTGTGGTGGAAGGCAACATTAAAACTCCCTTCTCTCTTTCAACCTACCCTTAACACAAAGTAGAAAGTATTACATTAGCTTCCACTTGTTAGGGCAATTTAGAGAAAGACAGAACGTGAAAAAGCCCTTCATTTATCAATAAGCTTTGGTGGGTTGAAAACTAGGGGAATTAAACGTACTTGCAATGATGACTGATCTTGCCAAAGAAAATTCCCTCACTTTTATTGTACTCAAATTCTTTTAAGATAATCCTCTAACCTTGTTCATTCCAATATTATCCTCTATTTCTCTCTTTCTTCCCCTTTCTCCTAGGTGGAATTATAGTAAGATCTAATATATCCTCTTTAAAGCTTCTATTTTCATGGTGTAAATCTTGATGAAGGATCTAACCACCTAGGTCCTCCATTTCCTTTATCGAATCACTCAGAATATATTTTCAACATTAGAACAACAATATCTCAAGTTTTGCACTTGATTTCTAAGATTCAAGACATGTTTTTGGACCCTAAAGGAATCCTAAAGGCTCTTGGCCTTGGTTGACAAGGACATAGTCCATCAGGGACATAATGCATCCCTAATGAGTCTATCAAGGACATAGGTGTCCTTGCCTGGACCTATTTTGGGTTTGCTTCCCTGGGTCTTAGTGTTCGGATTGTTCCAGATTGTTAACTTCTAGATGGGTCGACTTGCGAGAGAAAGTTGATTATGAGCCCTTTATAAACCCATCCATTTGCTTTATTTGTGATCTACAAGAATTCTATGATCTACACCCATTAAACTCTCAAGTTCTCAAGCTCTCAAAAGTTCAAGCATTCAAGGTATTCAAATAGTCTCTCCATTAAAGATCAATGATTCATTCATTCAAGCCATTGAAGGAGTTTATGTAAGAACTAACATTTTAAGCATTCAAGATCTCTCTTCATACATCTGAAGTCTTTGGTTGCATCTTCTAAATTCATCCTCTTGAGATCTACATTCATCTACATTCATTCCTAAGGTTGATTTCAAACATATTTATTCATTAAGATTTTGGTTTCACTTTTATTTCCTTTCCTAGGGTTTTGAAATTGAATCAAGGCTATTGTATTTACATACTTGATTACATAACGAATTCAAGAGCATATTCATAGATTTACATTGCTTGATGTTAGATCTATACCTACTATTTTCTAGCATTCCATTTCTATTTCAATTCAAGGTTAATTCCTAAATTGGGGTTTGCCTAAGGCAAAGCCCCCATCAACAAAAAATACATTTTTATTGCAAGTTTCAGACTTTAAAATGACAAACAGGTTGGAGATTTAGATAACCTTGTTGGCTTTCTTTAGAACTATGAAATCAGATACATTAGATCATGGATGTAGTGTTCCCATGATTTAGGAGAAAGTTGACCTTGCACACAAAAGTTAACCTTACTAGATTACTGAACGATTTCCAGGTTTTATCTATCTTGCTATTTTTAGCTTAAAAGCTAGGGATCTAGTCCTTTTGGAGGTCGTTTGGTAACTCATTCTTAGGTTTGTATCTTCGATGGTATAATATTTCTTCACTTTATCATCTTCTTTTCCTTTCTTTTCAGCTTTACATTGCATATCTACTTACCCAAAACCCTTTTGAGGTGGAGGTGAGAGGGAAGTAAATTCAAGTAATTCACCTTTTTGCATTGGATCTTGCATTGACACTTTCTCTTGTGTTAATTGAATCTAACTTAAGACGTAAATCCTTGTTTTCCTCCTTCATAAGGTGTTGGGGTGGTTGATTTCATTTCCCCCTACACATCTTTCGTGAACCCAACTTGTCAACTCTTTCTTGTGTGGTGTTAGATTTCCTCCTTTGTTTCATTTTGGAGTTCGACTATCTCAATCTACTTTGTGTTCTATTCTTTGCATTAGTGGTATTTAGATCTCCTTTTACATTGTTTTCATGGAATTTCTTATATTTGCACTATGAAAATACAAAAAAATTGCATCTAGTTTAATTCATAGTCATTGCATTTTCTTTCAACGAGGTTGTTATCTTTGTTTTCAAGTTTCATTCACAATCTTCAAGATGCTTCATTTCATGCATATGATGAAATTCTAGTTTTTCCATGCATTGATTCTCATTCCCCTTCAAAGGGTACTCTTTTCAAAGATGATGTTGATCAACCTTTAGTGATTCTTGATGTTCCTAACCTTGATAGTGCTACTATTTGGGATGAGCCCTTGGATAGGAATATTGATTATCCTCTTCCTCATGAATCTTCATGGAGTCATGATTATCCCTCTCTCATGCATGCTTCATTCCTTCCTTTGATACTCCTATTTGGGCTAAACCCTTAGATAAGAGCATGGAATATTCCCTCCTTAATGAAGCACGTTTGGATGGTGTCATGGTGACTGATTCTAATGATCAACCTCTTTCTATGCATATCATTAATCTTCCTTCTAAAGATAGGCTTGGAAGGGTTTTATTTTTCCTTCTAAGATATCCTCAGCCATAGAAGAAAACACCCTTGATTAATCTTCTTGTTCCTTTCAAGACACATCTAAATTCAAATTTAATCTTGTTGAAAATGACATTTCTTATGATGCTATTTTCACATTAGATCATAAGGATCCCACTCACATTGACTCTCTAGGTGGCTTCTCAACTCTTAGAGATTGGGAAATTGTTGATTTCACATCAACATCATGCATTATTGACTTCGTGCATCAAACACCTTTATTTCAATCTAATTGCATTGAAGAGATCTTCTTTGTCTATGCTTTATCCTTATGTTCAATTCATTGTATATGTTATGTTTCATATGATTTGCAATGATGAATGGTATATCTTTCACAATCATTTTACTTGATGCATATACATCCCTGTTACATTGCTCCTAGCTATGCGACATCATTACCTATCTTTTGGGGGGCTCATTGTCCTACCTTGAGAGTAACATAATAGTCATTTTCCTTGTCTCCTCGCTTAGGAGACAAGGAACCTATTTCCTCTTTATATCTATATCATAGGATCCATTATCTCCCTTTGTTGACTTGTTTTCCTTTTATACAATGACATCTTTTCTTGCATTCATTTATTGTGATTATTTGTGGATTAACATCCCAAGTGCAATCTTATGTTTGCTTGAAATTACATGTCTAGTATAAATTGAAACCATGTAAGGAGACATAATGTTTCCTTCTTCCCTTGTTCAATGCATCTAATATCCTTTATGAATTTGCATTCTCTTGTAATTTGATGTCCCTTCTTGCATGTATTTATTGTGTTACATAGGGATTAACATCATGTGTTTGTAAGTGCATCTTTATTATAAGGAATCTATCATGTAGGGCATATATTGGATTTTCTTTCTCTCTTTTCTCAAGGATCCACTATCCCTTTGTTGTTTCTTTCATGACAACTAAGTAGGCATAACATGACATCCTTTCATCTCTTTATAGACTTGTATTTCTTTATGATGCGTTCTTATCATAGGTATGTATTGCTCTATTACATGCATGACCATGTGTTTTTGCCTAGTAGATATCTTTTCATTCCTTGAATCTTAATGTTTTACATTCAATGATCATCTATTGTGTACTTCATAAGTTGTATCTTTTGTAGCATCTTATGTTTAGAATAAATTATCCTATGAAGTTCTCTGGCATTCATTTTCTCTATGATGTAGCATAATTTTATAATACTTCTTGTGGATATGTGGTGTTTATGTTTTGTGCATGGCTATCTAGTTTTGCTTACTACTCGTCCTTATATCTTCCAAGATTAAAAAAAAAAAAAGAATCCACCATAGATTTCATTTTCTTGTCTAACACTTGGGGGGAAAGAAAAAAAAAAAAAAAAAAAAAAAAAAAAAAAATATATATATATATATATATATAGTTTTCTCTAAGGATCTACTTTCCTTGGGTTTAAGTGGGGTTTTCTAGGTTTCCTCTTTCGTTTCCTTTTGACGTCTAGTATATAGACATGATAAGGAGGGGGCATACGTACACCATCCTTGTACATAATTTTTTCTCACAACCATGGGGTAGCGAATACAAATTCTAAGTATGGTTTAGAGTACTTTAGCCTTGGATGCTTGTAATGACTTCTAAGCTATTCTCAAATCTATGCATTGTTATTTTATCTATTTTTCACACACAAATACATGCTAAATCTCATATATGAGTAACATAGATATTAAGGTGGAAATGTGAATCAAGGACAAAAAACCCTATGCTCATCACAAATCTCGCTTACAAAATGCAAAGAGGGAGTCAAGGAGATTGATCTTTTCAATCCCAACTCTACGGTAACTATATCTAGGAAGATTAGTGCCAATTGAGTAATAACGGAGCACTAATGAAAACAAAGATGTAATGTTTATAGGATTGGAGAAAGCATACAAATGTCCTTAAAACCCTAATTTAACAAGAGCTATGAAGATAAATTAAGTAGATATGCAATGTAAAATTGAGCAATGACAAAGTGTATTGAAATTGTTAAAACAAGTCATGAACAACATGAAAACCAAAGTAATAACTGGTGTGATGTAGAAAGTAGGGCAAAATATAGATATATAGCTGATAAAAAACAATATATTAATCTAGCTTTCTTACTACATACATCAGACCTTCAAATGTCTTCTAACAATGCACAACTTGTATGTGCACATCACATATTTATACATGTAATACAAAAATCTAGAAACTCCTTTTCTAGAGTATTTTATATCCTAGAATGTTCTACATCTAATCTGGACAATACAATGGAAGGCTCTAGGAAGCCTCTTCTTTGGATTCTTCTAGACAATCTTAACCCTTAACATGCCCCCTTAAGATTGGCTAAAAAAAAATACAAGAGAGAGGGGAAGAGGGTAACATTATATGACTATCCCCCCTTAATGTTCACATCAATCATACTGAGCATACTCCATAGCTTGAGAAATTTAGCCTCAAGCATACTCTTAGTAAATATATCCACTGTTTGATCTTCACTTGGACAAAATTGAAGATTAACAATATTTTCGTGGACAAGATCCTTGATATAGTGAATATCAATTTCAATGTGCTTTGTTTTAGCATGAAAAATAAGATTGCTTGCAACTTGTATAGTACTTTGATTATCATAATAAAAAGTAGTAGCTAAACTTTGTTCAAAGCCAAGCTCACATAAAAGATGTCGAAGCCAAACTACTTCTTTTGTTGCTCTATATTCCACTTCACATGAAGATAGTGATGTATTGGCTTGTTTTTTGCTGCTCCAATATAGCCTCCAATAGTTTTTCTATCATCAATATCACCACCCTAGTGTGAATTTGTAAAGCCAAGCAAAGAAACTGGGGACTTATAATTGTAATGTATGCCATAGTTCATTGTTCCATGAACATACTACAAAATTCTCTTGGTAGCCATCCAATGACTTTCTTTTGGTTCCTTCATAAATCGAGATACTTGATTGATTGCAAAACAAATGTCTGGTCTAGAATGAGTTAGATAAACCAAGCTACCAACAAATTGTCTATATAGAGTAGGATCTACTTTCTTGGAGGTGCATTTCTTAGTAAGCTTGACTCCGGATTGGAAAGGAGTAGGGGTTGGCTTGCAATCAAGCATTTCAAATTTCTCTAAAAGATCCAAAAAATATTTTGTTTGAGAGATGAACAACCCATCATGAAGCCTACTAATTTGCAAGCCAAGAAAATAAGTTAGTTCACCCAAATCAATCATATAGAATGGCCATTTGAGAGTCGAGTTCAAATCATTGATTAATCTAATATTTGGTCTAGCAATGAGTAAATCATCTACATAAATTGCAACAATGATGATGTCATCTTTCACCTTCTTGACATAAAGATTTGGATTTGATTTATATTTAACAAACCCATGAAGCTGAAAATACTTGTCAATCTTCTCATTCCATTCTCTTAGTGCTTGCTTAAGTCCATAGAATGACTTCTTTAATTTTCAAACATGGTTAGGATGTTGCTGATCTATAAAAGTTGAAGGTTGCCCCATATAGATTTCTTCTTATAAATCTCCATTTAAGAAAGCATTTTTTATAACCATTTGAAGAACATGCCACCCAAGACTTGTAGCCAAAGAGAAAATAACTCTAATTTTTTTCATTTTAATGACAAGAGCAAATGTTTCTTCATAATCAACACCCTCTTTTTGATTAAATCTTGAAGCAACCAATCTAGCCTTGAATTTCTCTATATCACTATCTGATCTAAATTTTGTTTTGTAAAACCACTTGCAACCAATAACATTCTTACCTTGGGGTTGAGGTACAAGTTCCCAAGTTTTATTTTCCATTAATGCATTATATTATTCTTTCATGGGTTGCTCCCATTCTTTCTTCCCTCGTAGGATTTTGGATCATTGCTTGTAATGTTTTGGCCATGAGAGCACAACCATTCCTTGGATTTTTTAGTGTTGCCTATAGATTTCTTCAATAGTTCTTGTCTTTTGTCTAGCTGGAGAACTATCTTCTTCATTATCACTACTTGTAGAAAATGGCTGATTAAAAGCATTAGTAGTTTTATTTGTATTAGCAATGCATACATCATCCTCATCAATACAATCTTCCCTTTTTTCTAGAATAGGAGTAGTTGTTGTAAGTTGTGAATGCTCATCAAAATTTACATCTCTACTAACAAATACCTTATTTGTTGTCAAATCATATAACCTATAACCCTTAAACAAACACTTGTGACTCTTTGGTCATGACTTTTTCCTCTTTTCATCAGGGATATGTGCCTAAGAAATACACCCAAATACTTTAAAATAACCAATGTGGGGTTTTCTACCACTGCAAGCTTCTTTAGGGGTGATATTTGTGAGGGCTTTAGTTGGAACTCTATTCACAATATATGCAACACAAGAAACAACCAAACCCCAAAATTTATTATGTAAACTTTTAAAATGCAACATACAACGAGCTATTTCTAGAAGAGTTCTATTCATTTGTTCAGCCACCCCATTTTGTTGAGGAGTATATGGTATATTTTTTGCAATTTAATTCCACAATTCTCACAAAATGACTCAAATGCATAGTTACAATACTTACCCCCATTATCTATTCTTAAGCATTTAATTCTTTTACCACATTGATTCTCAACTAAAGCCTTAAATTTTTGGAAAACTTCAAGTACTTGATTCTTTCTTTCAATGAAATAAATCCATACTCTCCTACTCTAATCATCAATAAAAGTGAGGAGATACCTGACACCTAAAAGTGAGGGATAGCCTGGTTCACATAAATCACTATGAATGAGTTGTAATGGATGATTGGCTCTCCATGCTTTATCTAAATCAAAAGGATCTCGATGATGATTCCCTAGCACACAGTCTTCACAAAGTCCTTCAGATGGTGATATTTTTGTTAACCCTCTAACCATATCTATTCTAACCATATCTTGCAATTTCCTATAATTGATATGTCCAAGTCTAGCATACCAAAGTTTTGACATATACTCAACTTGAGCAATATAAGCATCAGAGTGTTTAAATTCTTCATCAACAAATCCCACAAATTTAAAAAGATGTTCCTTATGATCAACTCTACCAATGACAATTTTATCGGTTGGGTTTTTTCTATCTCTAACAAATTGATCAACAATAACAACAAACTCATATCTAGCTTGAAATATTTTGTATACTGAAATTAGATTCATCCCTAATCCTTCAACCAATAAAACATTTTTCAAAGGACCATTTGTTACATTAACATTTCTTATACCTATAACTAACAGTTTCATTTTATTGCCAATAGTAATTTCTTGATTTGAAATCTTTCGTTCATTAAAATCAGTAAGCAAAGATCTATCTCTAGTCATGTGAAATGATGCACTTGAATCTAAAATCCATTCTTTGATAGAATCTGAAGCAAAGTACCTCCCTTTAATACCTCCATGTTTTATCTTCTATTTTTGGGAGATGGCTACAAAGTTGTATCTATCCTTCTTTCCATCCTTAAACTTTCCTTGCTTGGGATTTTTTGGCTGCTTTTCATTGTCCTTTTTCAAACAAAATTTCTCCATGTGATTTTCACCACCACAATACTTGCATATAATGGCTTTTCTTCCACCTTGTTTCTCTACACCATCATTTGAAAAAAAAAATGGTTAGAACTCACATTATTCCAAAATTTATTATATCCTCTCCAATTCTTCTTTCCATCATTTATAACAAACTTACTTCTAGCTGCATATGCATGTTTTTTCTTCATATACCCTTCTTTAATAAGTTGGGCTTCTTCATCTATAACAGACTTACAAAATTGATCAAAAGTTTGTTGTGGAGTATTAGGATTTAGCTGAATAATCCTTTTCCTTGATTCCATAAATACCTTGTATGGTTTGGGAAGCTTGCTTTCAACCATTGGAATCAGCTAAAAATCTTTGTTTGCATACTCAATAATTATTTTCTTTAGTTGAGCATGTAAAAAAGTAACTTCATTGAGATAATCAGTCATTTTTTCAAAATAGAATGGATCCAAGTTCACTAATTTTTCCTCTATGCTAAATGTGCTAGCAATATCAACATCTTTATAGTCTTTTTTGTAAATTATCCCACTACACTATTGGATCATCAATATCAACAAACCTTCGATTGAGATTGGGGCTTAAAGCTTTACCAATAATACCTCTAGGTTGCTCCAACTTGCATCTCCAATTCTCTTTTTTCTTTATTAGTTTGAGGTTCTCCAATCTCCTTATTCACTATCCTCCATAAGGCCTTTTCTGTCAAAGCATTCTTGACTGCAATCTTCCAATCCGCAAAACCACTTGCATCGAATATAGGAAAAAATTCATTTGAAGAGCCCATGTTAGCCAAAAAAAAATCAGCCTGGCAAACAAACTTCCAACAATGTATTTTCAACACCAAATCTTTGTAGAGACATTTGTAGCTGAATCTCTAGCTAAAGCTCTAAATGAATCTCAAACTGAACCACACATAAATCTATTTCTAGCTGAGCCTAAGCTCTGATACCATGTTAAAATAGGTCAGGAACAACATAAAAACCAAAGTAATAACTGCTGTAATGTAGAAAGCAAGGCAAAACAAAGATATATAGCAACAACAATATATTAATCTAGCTTGCTGAAATACATCAGACCTTCAAATGTGTTCTAACAATGCACAACTTGTATGTGCAATAATACCAAAATCTAGAAACTCCTTTTCTAGAGTATTCTATATCCTAGAATGTTCTAAACCTAATCTGGACTGTACAATGGAAGGCTCTAGGAAGCCTCTTCTCTAGATTCTTCTTGACAATCTTAACCCTTAACAGAAATAAAAGAGGGAAAGAAAGATACCTTGTGAAAAACCTTAAAAGTGGGTCGTCAAATGACATCCAAAAGAGATGATGCCCTAGATTACTTTGGAAATGATGTTGTAGGAAAAACCCCAAAATCATTTGGTGTGAAATCAAGGGTGATTTGGTCAAATTAGGGGTGCAATGCGACCTTGATATAACTATTAGGGGTGAACTGTCAAGGGAAAACTGTTAGGGGTGCAGTGCAACCTTGAACATGAGGGTCAGGGTTGATCTAGATTCAATCAAGGGTGTAGTGTGCTCCTAATGATGAAGTTCGACACTAATTTTGATTTTGCAGTTCCGTAAAATGCCACAAAGGGTAGTCATAGCTGCCACCCATTTGTCAATCCAAGCTTTGCAACTTGAAATAATAATGGTTTTGTTTGTTGATGGTGGTGGGGGTTGCCTCAGTCAAATCCCAGTATAGGAATTAACCTTGAATTGAAATAATTGAAATAACATGTAAAGTAAATGTACAAATTCACCTTACAATGGTAGAATCATTTGAATCAAATGTGGTGTGCTTACTTCACCAATTGATTTGGATCAATAAGATGAAGATGAAGATGAACGGATGCAAAAGATGCAACAAAGGATCTTGAATGGATTGAAAGATATCTTGACGATGACTGCTACAATAGCTTGAATGCTTGAATCCTTGATTTCAATGGAGGAATAGCTTGAAGAATGCTTGAGTGCTTGAGCAAGTCGTTGGATGTCTTGATTTCTTGATGTGTTGTGTTGTGAAAATGAAATAAGGAGGCTCCCTTTTATAGATATCTCACAAAGTGGCCAATGCCATAAACTTCAAAATGAGGTAAGACCCATCTCAAAGTGGAACATTAAATGAGATTCCTTAGTAGAGTAAATTAAGGATTAATTAATAAAGGTCTACCCTAAATTATAAAATAAGAGGAGACACATAAAGCTTATTTATAGGGGAGAAAAATAATTATTTAAGATAGGACCAATTTTAAGATTAATTAATAAAAGAGGACATAATATTTAAGAAAAATAAAGGTCTAACTCATTTACATTAATTCAAATTAATAAAAGGTCTATTGAGATGAAATTAATTATTGAAATGGAGGAAAGATAGAGGATACATGATAGAAATGCATTAAATGGGTGCTAAACCTTATTAAATTGGGGTGCTTCCAATCTAAGATGACACAACAAACAAACTTACTAAATCTCATTTATGGCTAATGCATCCACATACATGCCGAATGTCGTACATGGGTAACACGTACAAGCTCGCTAAGTCCCATACACGGGTAACACATTCCAAACATATATGCTAAATCTTATATATGATTAACACATAAGAATTTACTAAATCTCATATATAGCTGTGCATTCAAGAACAACATGCAAGTCCCATACACAAGCAACACATTTTTAAAGGACCATGCCATGGTGATACAAAGGATGTTGGTCCATGGGTGGAGCTTTGGTGGATTGACTAGTGAGTTACCATCTCGTTAGACTATTCAATGCCATCTTTTGCAAGGAATACTTCTTGTGATTTACAGTAGGGTGACCAATCTATTGGGCAAGGTAATCACTATTCTCTCCCTTCTCTCTTTTGTTGTCAATTAGTAGAGATAGATTCTGAAGCTATGTTGTTAATGATGTTTCTTTTGCATTTATTATGTCATTATTTATGGTCTTGTAATAGCTTTGAAAATATAATATTAGTGGACGAGACATTTCTTTGAGGTCTCTTTCACAGGTTTATTTCTAACCCCTTGTTAGATTTTGTTTGTCTTTTTCTTTTATTTTCACTTTAGTGAATGGATGTGGAGTTAGAACCCTTGGTCTTGGGGGATTTTTCCCTTTGACTAAGTGATGTTCTATCTCGTTTTAATTTACCAAATTCTTCTCTTCTTCTTCTGTCTACTTCACCTGTGAGTGTGAGTTAACCTACACTCACTAAAGTAGGGGCTAAATGTACCATCTTATTTTGGAAGGATGACAATTTAATGATGGTTATCACCCATTTAATGTGATTACATCATTCATTTGCATTTCTCTCCTTTCTTTCCCTTTCTCCTAAGTTGAATTAGGGTAAGACCTAATAGATTCTTTTTAAAGCTTCTATTTTCATGACATAAATATTGAAGAAGGATCTAACAACCTAGCTCCTCCCTTTCCTTCATGGAATCACTCAAAATCTATTTTCCACATTACAACTATATCTCAAGTTTTTCACCTAATTATTAGGATTTGAGACTTGTTTTGGGACACTGAAGTAATCCCGAGGGCTTTGGGCCCTTGTTGGAAGACACATATTGCATCCCTACCTTATAAAGGATGTAGGGTGTGCCTAATGGGCCTATTAGGGACATAGTGTTTCCCTTTCTAGGCCCTATTTTGGGCTCTCTTTTTGAGTCCTAATTCCAGATTGTTCAGGGGTGTTCACTTTTAGGTGGGTCAAATTGCAGGAGAAAATTAATTCCGAACCTTTTATAAGCCCATCCATTCTCTCCATTTCTATCCACGAGCATTCTATGATCCATGCCCAAGATCTCAAGCTCGCAAGCATTCAAACAATATCTCCATTGAAGATCAAGGATTCATGCATTCAATTCATTGAATAAATTTATGCAAGATCTAGCATTTTCAACATTTAAGATCTCCTTTTATATACATTTGGAGTCCTTGGTTGCATCTTCTACATTCATCCTCTCAAGATCTATATTCATTTACATTCATTCCTAAGGCAGATTTCAAGCACATTAATTCATAAAGGTTTTTGTTTCACTTTCCTTTCCTTTCCTAGGGTTTTCAAGTTGAGTTAGTACTATTGCATTTACATACTTGATTACATTCTAAATTCAAGAGAATATCCATTGATTTACACTACTTAAAGTTAGATCTATCACTACTAATTTCTATCATTCCATTTCTATTTCAATTCAAGGTTAAATCTTAAACTGGGGTTTGATTATGACAAACCCCCATTAGTAAACAAAAACAATTTAATTACAAGTGGTAGATCTCAGAATGACAGATAGTACCCTTTTTCTCTTTCTTTAGCACTGTAAAATCAAACTTGAAATGAAACACAATTGATCAAGGACACAATACTCCCCTATTTTTAGACAAAGTAGATCTTGCACACAAAAGTTGACATTGTGTACATAAATTGACCTCACCAAATCGCCAAGTGATTTCTGAGTTTTGTACATCTTGCTATTTTACCTCAAATCTAGGGATTTAGCCCTTTTGGAGGTTGTTTCGTAACTTAGTTTCAAGTTTGTATATTATGAGGTATAATATCTTCATTTTATCATATTATTTTACTTTCTTTTTCTGTTTCACATTGCATATCTGCTCACACAAAACCCTCTTAAGGTGGAGGTGAGAGGGAAGTAAATTTGAGTAATTCACCCATTTGCATTTGATCTCACATTGACACTTTTTGTTGTGTTAATCAAATCTAACTTAAGAGTCAGATCCTGGTTTTCCCCCTTATAAGGAATTGGGGTGGTTGATTCCATTTCCCCCCTACACAGATGTAGCAACCGTTTTGATGATGTAAATGCTTCTCTAAATGTCATCTTGCAACTAGCTATTCTTTCTTGTGGTGTAATGGTGTTTCCACTTAGTGGAAGGATGCTAATGATAAACATTTGAAATTTAGGGCTTCTAGTTCTTCCTTTGGCATTGCATCATAAATTTATGACGACTACCTTAGAGATGATGCTTGTGTTGTATATCTGGATGATACTCATGCATCGAATCTATCCTTTATAATCCTTGTACCTCCTTCCATTGGGGTTGCCCTCTCTAACTCTTTTGACCCTTATCCATCCATTGCCCCTATTCTGATTCAATCTTCAGACGGTGATGTGTAATCTTCCTAACACTTCTTCCCTTGTGCTGATAATTTTTCTAATGGGGTTTCACCACTTCTCCCTTGTGGTGAGGATCTTAGTGATAATATCACTTGAGTAGTTGCTCAATGACATAGATAAGTAATTCTTTAGCCTCTTGTTCACCTCCCCATGTTGTCGGTGAGTAGTCTACTCACTTTTAATGTGGGATACTAATTTTTTTTTTAGTGTGCCATTTGTGACCTATATTTGTAACAACTAGCACTTTTTTTATTATGTTGTTGATCTCTTTTGGCACCTTTGTGTAAGGGTCATTACCCTGGCTATGCTCTTGATTTTATTTGAAAATAAAAAATGCATCAATAATAACATCCTTAACTTCAAATTTTGATTTTTGATACTAATTATTATATTTAAAGATAATATTTCTTAGTAGGTGGAATAGTATAGAATATATTTTTCATAAGTATAATAAATATGTTTTAAATGTCCTCTTCTTGGACCTAGAAAGATAATGGTTCTTGTTACCCTATATCTAGGTTCTTGTAGGCTATTTGGTAGTTGTTGCACGTATGAGTTGTGAGCAAACAAGTGCTACACTATTTCTCAGTTCTTGTAGGGATCTTGTTACGCTTGTCACTAGGAATGATTTGTGGTTATTTGTGGAGTAGCTTTGTCACATATGAATGCCTTTTATATTTTTGAGTGACATTGAGGTATAATAGATGTCTAGTGAATTTTTTTTAGCTAAATATACATTTATAAAATCAATGCCTATTGGTTTTTAAATAGCTTAATGTGTTAGAAACTCTTTAATATCATTAGCTATAATTAGGAATTATAAAAATCTAACAAGGGGACTCCAAAGGTGCATTAGGAGCTCATTATTTGTGGCTTTGAATTATATCAAACTCTTTAGGTCCTTGCAATAAATTCTAGTTTTGAATATCATTTTCAAGAATGTTTTAAAGGCACTTTGTATAAATGATTTGATTAGTATTGTTTTGAAATTTGGAGCTTTTGATGCTCATATTTTTTTTTGATGATATCTCATTTAGTCATTTATGTTCCTAAGCTTCAAAATAAAATATTCTAATAAGAAACTTGATTATGATGTTCATGTGATCTTGCTCTTGGAAAGCTTCCATCTTTTTTTGAAGCAGGGGTGGGTGTATAACTATTATTATATTGGTGTTAGATTGGTCTTTTTGTCAACCCATTCCTTTTTAATCATTTTCTTACAATTCAGAACTTACGAGTGACATATAGATAAGGTATTACATTAGAGAAAAAGGGAAAATAAACCATAAAAGGAAATAGATAATTTCTTAGTTGATTAAAATTACACAAAGGGGTTTCATTTGTGGAAATGATAGTATTGTAAGATCTTCTTATCATTATGGCACACCTAAAGATACAATAGACAACAAGGGTGAGTTGTTTTAGCCAATCATAATATTGAGGTTGAAAGAAAGTTTTATGCAATGTTTAGAAATGATATCTCAAATGATTTCTAAGGTTAACTAGTACATGTCTGCATAGGGTGTTGAAAAAATACATAAAGTAATACCATCCATATTCAAGAGAAAAATTCTGAGTGAATAAAGTAAAAATATATACATAGTTGTAGCAATTAACCTACAAAATTGTTGGAAATATAAGAGGATTAACTGAGAGGGGAGGGGTGAATTAGTTAATACTAAAATAAATCTCAAATCCCTTAGATGTCAGTACAAAAATGCAAACTGAAAAGCTTAATACTACTGAAACTTGGTAAGCACACACATAATGCTGTAACTTGGTAATAACTGAATTAGCTCAGTAAGTGCTTAACATATAAACCTTTAGATGTTGTCTATGATTAACATTACTTAAACTAAGTTGCAAACACATAATAGAAAATAACATGAACACAGTAGACACCAGGATTTAACGTGGAAACCCAATTTGAGAAAAACAACCAATTGCAACTAGAAACTGTTTTTCACTCTTTTGAAGTGAATCTTGTTAAAGGTTAAAAAACACACTATTAGATGTGACCCTATTAAAGGACTTAATCACCATGTTAGGAGTGGCTTGGTTAGAGGTCTTGAAACAATTCAATGGAACTGTCACCTTGTTAGAGGATTTGAAAATGGTTGTTATGCCAACTCTGTTAAGAGATTTAGATCACTGCTACAATGGTTAGAGAGTAACAATGAGATGAACTAATTTGAATGCAAATGATTTGCTGATTACAAATCTCTATTCTAGCTTGTGCTTGATCCTTCTTGATCGAACAAGGCTTTACTACTCCACAAGGATATTTTTCTTATTGTTCAAATTCACTTCCTCTGCTTATCATTAGATCTTCAATAACATCTTTCATGCCATGCATTCATACACTTTGAGATCACAACTTGACCTTATACTTATATCTTCCACTTTGTCAATTCAACTCAAATACAAATTAGAATAAAAAAAATTCATCATCTTAGTCAGTTGGAATCAATAGATAAATCAATTAACATTAATACAACAAAATAAGAAAATCCTTCATTAGCCGACCTAGCTCGCTAGAAACTAACTTAGAAATGATTTCTTTTGTTAACCAATAGAAGCTCGGTTAACACTACAAACTTGTGAAAATCCTTTGGCAACCAAGTGAGCTTGGTTAGCACTGGTTCCATCTAACTTTCCTTCGTTAACCAAGTGTTTGTGGTTAATACTCACTTTTTGCAACTTTTTCTTTGACGCCAGAGTGGACTCGGTAGATACTGCCTTTTGAACTGCAAACACAAGAATGCTCAATAGACACTGAGAACTGTCTTCACTACCCGAGTGAGCTCGACATATACTGACTAATAATAATATGACATTTGTGTAACATCAAAGACAACACACAATTAATCAATTGTATCCAAAAATCTCCCTCTTTGGCATTGATGGCAACACAACATGTCATAGCACAATGAAATTTTGGATTCAAACTAAGAACTCCCTCTATCAGTATGAGCTCTTCCTTTCACTATATTCTGACTGCAACAACTGTTACCAAATTCATTCAAAACATTCTCCCTCTTTCAGCAGACTTCTTCTTTGGAAAACTTCTCCCTCTTTGGTTTGTTACTTTATTCTAGTTCTAGAAATTTCTTAAAGATATGACAGTAAACTTCTCCCTCTTTGACAATAGATGTCAATGACAATAATTTTGTAAATACCAATATACCTTAAGTGTTGATTCATTTGCAATATGCCCTTGCTAATTCTGCATCAACTTACTGGTCTTCAATAGGTTTTGGTTGATGCATTTGCTAAACTTCATTTAGTGAATTTCAGATAGGGGAATGACCCCTAGCTTATCTCTTAGATACAAAAAAGCATCCTTAGGTAATGGCTTGGTGAATATGTCTACAATCTATTCCTTTATATTCACATATTCTAAGCTGGCTTCTTTATCTTGCTCTAACTCTCTTAAGAAGTGATATTTTATTGCAATGTGCTTTGTTTTGGAATGCATTACTGGATTCTTGGATATATTGATAGCACTGGTGTTATCACAATATATGACTATTGGGTCTTTGATTTCTACCTTCATTCCTTCCAATAGTTGTTTGAACCAAAAAATGTTAGAACAATTGACTGCTACTGCTACATATTTTGCCTCTGTTGTGGATTGAGATGTACAATTTTACTTCTTGCTTGTCCAGGATACTAGTCTTTTACCAAGAAAGAATGCTCCACCACTAGTGCTTTTTCTATCATCAAGACTTCCTACTCAATCAGCATCAGTAAATACTTTCAAGTCCAAATTGCCTCCAAGTTTTTACCATAGACCATAGACTTTGGTACCTTTCAGATATCCCATGATTCTCTTGATTGCCATCATGTGATTTTCCTTGGGATTTGTTGAGAATCTTGCCACTATTTCACTTGATAGAGCAATATCAGGCCTTGTGTGTACTACATACTGCCATTTTCCAATCATTGATTTGTATGTGGTCTTCTCTACTTCTTTGGAATCATCATTTTTGGAGAGCTTATGTATAGTAGACATACGGGTTCCAACTAGTCTTTAATCTTCCATTCCAAATTTCTTTAGTATCTCCTTGATATACTTAGATTGAGTGATGTAGATACCATTTTTGTTCTGCTTATCTACAATCCAACAAAGAATTTTATCTCACCAAACATGGAAATCTCAAATTCTTTACTCATTTCTTCTGAAAATGCTTTGCATAAGTCATCATTTTCTGTGAATAGAGTATCATCAACAAATATTTCTGCCAACACAATCTTCTTGTCCGGTCCTTCCTTAATATATAGACTACTGTTGTCATTTGTTCTTTGAAAACTAATATGTACCAAGTAATTATAGAGTCTTTCATACCAAGCTTTGGGAGCTTGCTTGAGACCATATGATGCTTTGTGTAACTTGCAAACCATGTCTCTTTTGCTAGGATCTAGAAAACCTTTTGGTTGTTCAATGTAGACTTCTTCATCAAGAATTCCTTTCAAGAATGTAGATTTAACCTCCATTTGATATACTTTAAATCCTCTATGTGCTGCATATGCTAGTAAGGTTTTAACACCTTCTAGTCTTGCCAGAGGAGCAAAAGTTTTGCCATAGTCAATACCTTCTTCTTGAGAGTAACCTTTGCACACCAATCTTTCTTTGTTTCTTGAAACTTTTCCATCTTCATTCAACTTATTTCTAAATACCCACTTTATACCAATTACATTTTTATCTTGGGGTCTAGGAACAAGAGTCCAAGTTTTGTTCTTTTCTATCTATTCTATCTCTTCACTCAAATTTTCAATCCAACTTTCATTTTCTAGAGCATCTTTAACACTTCTAGGTTCAAATTCAACAAGTAAACATGGATATTTTAATTTGGCTCTTGTCATTGTTCCATCTGATTTGTCTCCAATGATTTGATCAGGTGCATGATGTCTTCTGACATATCTTGCTAACACATGCTCTTTGGTTTTTGAATGAGTTCCACCATCTTCATTTTGAATTTCAATTTCAAACTTGGGTCCTTCTATCTGTGACTTAGGTCCATCAGGCTTGGTTTGAACTAGCTTGGTAGCCTTTGACTTGGGTCCTTTAGACTGTAGCTTGGGTTGCACTGTCTGCAACTTGGTAACTATAGGAATTTCTGGGGACTTACGAGATGTAGCTTCTTTTCTCTTAGATAGATTTGGTAGGGTATCAGGTTCATAGTAAACAAATCTTTTGTAATCTTTTTGCTCCTTGTTGCTTTCTTCTTCACTCTTTTCTGCAAACTCATCAATTCTTACAGGTGCAGTTTCTATGATTTTCTGAGTAGACAAATGCAAACATCTGTATGCTTTACTTCTACAAGAGTATCCTAGAAATATGCCTTCATCACCTTTTACATCAAATTTTCCTTTTCTAGATTCTTTCAATGTATAACATTTACTGCCAAATACTTTCAAGTAACTTACATTAGGTTTGTAGCCATACCATAGCTGATGAGGTGTTTTGTTTGAATCTTTCTTCAATTGAACTCTATTCAAGGTATAAACTATAGTACTGATAGCTTCCTTCAAGTATTTGAGAGCAACAGTCTTTTCAATCATCAGGGTTCTTGCACAATACATGATAGATCTATTTCTTCTTTCAGCTATACCATTCTATTGTTGTGTACCAAGGGCTAATACTTGTCTTTTAATTCCTTTTTCAATGGAGAAATTATTGAATTCATGGGAAATGAATTCACCACCTTTGTTTGATCTTAAGTATTTCAACTTTTTATCATTTTCCTTTTCCACTCTTGCTAGATACCACTTGAATTTTTGAAAGGCTTCTAATTTTTCTTTGAGATACATTACTGTCATCATTCTAGAATAGTCATTAAAAAAAGAATGAATTTTTTTTCTCCATTATAGCTTTCTATTCCAATAGGTCCACATAAAATATGTATGAACAATTTCCAAGACTTCTTCTGATTGATAGTCTTTGGTCTTGAAGCTAGTTTTTCCCATCTTACCAATTTTGCAATTCTTGCATAGACCCATGTCAGGCTTCTTCAAACTAGGAATACCTCTTACTCTTCTATGTTTGCTTATGTTAGCCAGATTATCAAAGTTCACATGACATAGCCTTTTGTGCCATAACCAGCTTTCCTCTACTCAAGCAATAAAACATGAACAATCACTGAGATCAAGATAAAAAAGATTACCTTTTGTTTGCTTGCTAGATCCAACCAGATTTCCTTTTCCATCTAGTAGTTTGGCTTGTCCATTCATAAATTCTACCTTGAATCCATTGTTATTCACCTATGCTACACTCAATAGATTATGCTTTAGCCCTTCAACCCAATAGGCATTGCCACATACAAGTTCTTTGGTCAACAAAATACATCCTTTTCCTTTTATGTTACAAGTTCATTGTTTTGAAATCTCACACTACCTCCATCATATTATTCCATATGTTCAAATTTTGTTTTTTTTTCAATCATATGATGTGAGCAACCACTGTCAATAATCCATATATCATTTTTGCTAACATGAGAGATAATTTCCATCTTATCTCCTTCATCATTAGATTCATCTTTCACAACAATATGTACCATTTCATCTTCACTGTTATCAGAATCCTTAGCTATAAGACAAGATTTCTTACCTTTGTCCTTGTAGTTCTTGTAGTTCTTGGAGTCGTTCTTGCCTTTATGTTTATTTCTTTTCTTCTCATTTTTGATTTCCTTATTTGGACACCTAGCAAAAATGTGACCAACTTCTTCACAAGAAAAGTAGATCAGAGGAACTTTACCTTTGTACTTTCCTCTTCCTTTGGAATACTTCCTTGGAAGTAGGGCTTCAACAACTTCAAGATCACTGTCTAAACTTTCTTCTAAATCCATCTTCTTCACTTCATGATTGTCTGGAATTTGATTTCTTACCTTTTTCTTTGAGTGAGAGCTTTTCTTTGAATGTAGATTCAATATTCTTTGAAGCAGGAACAGAGTTATCATAGTTATCTAATTCAAAAGCTATCAATCTTCCAACTAGAGCATCCAAGCCTAATTTGTTATTTGGATCACATCTAATTTTTTGAATAGAAGACACTCTAATTGCATAAATAGGAAGAAGAGTTCTAAGCACTTTACTCAAAAAAATTTCCTCCTTAATGTCTCCTCTAGATGCTTTGATTGCACTTACACTGGCCTTGATCCTTTCCACATATTTTGCAATTTTTTCATCTTCTGTCATTCTCATTTGCTCAAATTGTCCTCTAAGGCTTTCTGCTTTGGCTCTTCTTACATTGTCATCTCCTCCATAGATATCTTTTAGTTTTTTCCACATCTCATAAGCTATTTTTCAATCTTTGACTTCATCAAATTCAACATAACTGAGAGCAGATGCAATATCAATCATCATGATATTATGATTCTTCTTTTCAACATTTTCTTCAATTGATAATGTTCCAGTGGGAGTCTTGTATTCAACATTAAGATACTTGCAACTTGAATCACTGATGGTAGCCAGATGTAACCTCATAATTCCTTGCCAAGCTACAAAGTTGTCTCTATTCCATTTGGGAATCTCTATTTTGTAAGACATTCTGATCTTTAGCTTAGGTCCTTGAAACCTTATTTGCAAGCACCAAAAGATCTGATACCAATTTTTGGAAATATAAGAGGAGTAACTGAGAGGGGAGGGATGAATCAATTACTACTAAAATAAATCCCATATCCCTTAGATGTCAGTACAAAAATGCAAACTGAAAAACTTAATACCGCTGAAGCTTGGTAAGCACACACAGAATGCTGTAACTCGGTAATAATTGAATTAGTTCAGTAAGTGCTTAACATATAAAACTTTAGATGTTTTTTGTGATTAACATTACTTTAACTAAGTTGCAAACACATAATAGAAAATAACATGAAAATAATAGACACCAGGATTTAACATGGAAACCCAATTTGGGAAAAACCACCAATTGCAACTAGTTATTATTTTTCACTCTTCTAAAATGAGCCCTGTTAGGAGCTAACCCTATTTAAAGTTACAAAACACACTATTAGGTGTGACCCTATTAAAGGATTTAATCACCCAATTAGGAGTGGCTTGGTTAGAGGTCTTGAGACAATTCAATGGAATTGCCACCTTGTTAGAGGATTTGCAAATGGTTGTTAAGCCAACTCTGTTAAGAGATTTAGATCATTGCTACAGTGGTTAGAGAGTAACAATGAGATGACCTGATTTGAATGCAACTAATTTGCTGATTAAAAATCTCTGTTCTGGCTTGTGCTTGATCCTTCCTGAGCGAATAAGGCTTTGCTACTCCACAAGGATATTCTGCTTATCCTTCAAATTTGCTTCCTTTGCTTATCATTAGATCTTCAATATCATCTTTCATGCCATGCATTCATACACTTTGAAATCACAACTTGACCTTATACTTATCTTCCACTTTGTCAAATCAACTCAAATACAACTTAGAATAAACAATATTCATCACCTTAGCTGGATGGAATCAATAGATAAATCAATCAAGCTTAATACAAAAAGAAAAAGAAAATCCTTCATTAGCCAACCCAACTCGATAGAAATTATGTTAGAAACAATTTCCTTTGTTAACCAACAAAAGCTCAATTAACACTACAAACTTGAAAAAATCCTTTGGCAACCGAGTGAGCTCAATTAGCACTGGTGCCATCAAAATTTCATTAACCTAGTGTTCTCGGTTAACACTCGCTTTCTGCAAATTTTCCTTTGACGCTCGAGTAGACTTGGTAGACACTACCTTCTAAACTAGGAAAACATAGGAATGCTCGGTAGACACTGAGAACTGTCTTCACTACCCAAGTGAGCTTGACATATACTGACTAATAATGATATGACATTTTTGTAACATCAAAGAGAACACACAATTAATCAATTGTATCCAACACAAGACATTATCACATGTGGGAAGAAGGCTAAGGTTATTCAAGATGTTTAAATCCCATTCATTGATGAGGTGACATAATCTTATGCCAAATTTAATACTCTCCTTAAGGCAGTTTATAACCATTTGTATCTAAATAACTATAGTGAATGACAAGAAGAAGAGGGGAGGTGGTAGAGTAGAGTAAAAGGGTCTATAATACATATGAAAGTAACTCTATCTTACTTTAACAAATGTGAAAAATGTACAACTAGATCTTTGGTTCAAAAGGTAGAAAACTACATGGCTCATTGACCTATGCAAAAAGATGAAATTATTAAGTTTTCTACTTTAAATTTTGGTGGCATAATTCATGACTGGTAGTGCCATGGTCTAGTTAACTTAGGTCCCAACTTGGCTACTATATACAATAAGTTGACCAACAAGCCCATAAAGTTTTTTGATAAAAAGGACCATGAATTGCATATTAGCGAGTATGTACAACTAAAATAGTAAGGTTTTCGAAATACTTACATATAAAAATTTAAGAGAATTTCATTGATGATTCCTAATATTACAAAGATGAGGTTTGTAGCCCTTTTTAGTGAGGGACTTATAAATCCCATTATAGGGTTGGCTCAAGAATTTGTCTATTCAAAATCACAAAAAAAGAATTAAAATAGTTAGAATCATGGAGTTGGTTGGACCAAGAAATGATTTTCCATCGGAGACACTCTAAACTAAAAGCATTGAGAAACTTGTTGAGAAATACACAAGTTCTAATACCAAAGGTTGGCAAATTTAATCTCTATCTAAATATTAATCAAATGATGAGATACAAGGTTTTGACCACTACAACATGAAAATGTGAAAACATATATAATAATTTGAAATTAAGCTACCTTATTATGAAATTACCATGCTTATATTTTTCTTCCTTGTGATGGTAAAAAATAACCTTCACATCATGCTTATTAATAATAACTTATTTAAAGTAGATGAGTTTTTGAAATGGTGAGTGGGAGTGGGAGTGTTGGTGCAACTAGGTTTATGAGTGTGAAGAGGAGTGTTTAGAATCAAACAAAGATGATGAAAATCCTTCTCTTTTAGTGGTTTTTGGCATGTCATCCCTCTAGTTGTTGTAAGGGTTTGGTTTTTTTCTAGTGGAGGCTAGCTTGGCTTTATTATCCTTGGATTTTTTAACTTGTGTTTCTATTCCTTCGATGTTCAACAAGGATTTTGCATGCTTCATCTCTTAGGATTGGTCAAGGGTTGATGCACTACTTTTTATTTTTCCTCCTTCAGGTTCTATTTGCTAGAGATTGGGTCTCTTTGTTTGGGCTAAGTTTTGGTGTTGGGATAGAGCTTAGGTCCCTTTCCTTGGAAAACTTATTTTTGGATCATGGTCATGTGTTGGGTTTAGGTTTGTGTGTTGAACCTTTCATATGGATCTATTTTATGTAGTTGGATTAGTTGGGGGTCTATGGTTGGGGAATTCATTCTTGATAGGGGAGTTTATTATTTTGGGGTTGTGGGTTGTGACATCTCTATGGAAGGGCCTTTCCTACAAGTTTTTTACAAGGCTCCATCAATTTTATGAAGGACAATTACTTTTTAACAACTTATTATATGCAGTTGTAGCAACTGGGATGGTCTCCATCATTATTTTCTTCGTGTCTCACCCTTTGTATTGACCTCTTTCTTTTGGCAGTGTTTATCCCATGCTATTGGATGACCCTTCTTTATGGAGATATGCTTGTTCTTTTAGTTATTCATGTTTCCTCTTCTCCCTTACTATGAAGTGATTTTTTTTTTTTCATCCTCTTTTGATGGGAGCTTGCAGTATGGTTTCTTGTGGTGGTAATTTATCTTAGTCTAGTTTCATCCTTGCAAGGCTCCTATTGAGGTGGAGACTGCCCCTATTGAGGTGGGGTTACCATGTGGCCTTATGGTGGTGCATTTCATCCATGCCAATTATCCCTTTATTCATATTTCCTATTAAAGTGGAAGCTTCTATCAAGATGGAGGCAAATTTTTGCTAGTGGATGGAGGTGTTTTTGTTAGAAATTTGGATAGGGTAGATAGTGTGAGGTCGTCAATTATGGAAACATATACTTTGCATTGCTTGCCAATAAAAATTGTGCTAGTGCTGATAGATAACCTTCATGATACTTTGAAAATTTTCTAAGTTATTCAACAAAAATTGTATCTTCATGATCTACTCACTTCATACTGAGTACATGTTTCCATAAATGAAAACCTCATACTGTCTACCCTAGCATGAAGGACGAGTTAGAAATTACAAACTTGAAGTTGAGTTTGAAGGATGATGACAAAGAAACTAAATTAGATATTAGATCAAAGAATGTAGATTTGAGATCAAAACTTGGGAAAGTGACATCTGAGCTTGAATAATTGAAGTTACAATATGTAGAACTTGAGAAGTACAATGCAATTGTGAAAGAAGAACTTACATATTCTAAGCAACATCTTGAAAGGTTGTATTCAAGTAGAGAAAATCTTGATAAGAATTTTTTTACATAGAGAAATCCTTATGATAAGACTAGTTTTTGATACTTAGGAGGATAATCATCTAAGAGAGATGAAGGTGCTAAGGAACCAGATCTTGTGATCCAACAGCCTAAACCAAAACAAGAAGATCATAACAAGGTTGTGTAAAGTCAATATGAAGATGTACTTAAACAAATTGAAGCACCTAAAGAAGTAAGGAGGCAACATACTAGAAAGTTTTATGCATGCAATGAAGTTGTTTACAAAAAGGACTATATAGATAAGTATACTAACCTTATTTTTGCTTATTGGTATAATTGTTATGGTTTTGGACATAAAGCTAGTGAATGTAGGAAACCTAGATTAAAAATAATAATGGTATAATGTTTAGAGGTACTAGCCTTGCAAATAATAGAGCTATTGGAGGAAAAAATGTTGTAAGAAATGGTATCATGTGTTATACGTGCAACAACTTTGGACATATTGCTAGAGATTGCATATTACATATTAATTAGTCAAGATTGGGATATGGAAACAATGTGATAACATGTTAGATTTGCAACAACTTGGGACATACAATAGGTTTTGTAGGATGAACAATGTAAGCATGCCAAACAATAGAAGAAACATGAAATTTAGAAGGAATGTGAAGAATGCTAGAAGGAACGAGGATACAAAAAATAGTTAGAAAGAAGCTATGAATGAACATGTAGAAGATCTTAATGAAACATTTTTTAGAGCTAAGGATCCAAAAAGTTCACATGTTGTGTTAGAAAATATGTCAAGTGAAACACCTAAGAATAGGATTAAGTTATTAATAGTTTCTAACCAACCCTATCTATTTGAGCAACTTATCTCATAATTAACCAAAAGAATTAGCATCAAAAAATTATTTGAACACTTAGTCGACGAGTTGAGACTTGCACAATTCATATGAGGTAGAAAAGGATGCAAGGAAGCTATGGTTAAGTGTGCATGATTTTTTGAGTTCATATGTGTTTATACAAAGAGAAAGATCTCTCGTAAATAGAAACAACTTTTTTATGCCTACGTACTCATGCAATTAAAGAAAAAGTTAATTTGAAAGGATCTAAGCATCAAAATTGGATTTTTATGTACCATTTGATCAGATGAAGAGTTAAGGAGCAATTGAACATGAATATAAGAGTGAATTGAAGGAAAATTCAACAAAACCTTAAAATTGTGATTTTTGAGGTATTTATAATCTTGCAAAGTTAAATTGTGAAGTTGTATGCAATATTTTATCAATTAAGATGGAGGAAGTAGATTCAAAAAGAGAATGCCATTTTTGTACCACCATTGATAGCAATAGGTCCTAGTTTTGAGGTAGCACCATTGACCATGAGAGTTACAATGGAAAAACTAGTAGCTAAAGCTTCTTCTACCCCATATGTAGTAGTTGTACTAGTGTAACCACAAGTTGTTCAATCTCCAGTAGTTTAGCAAAGTGAAGAGGTGAGATAGTTAAAGTTAAGAGAAAGTTTGTGAGCTTAGTAGAAGTCAAGAAAGAGCTAGTAGAGGCCCCAAAAAAAGAGAGTGAAGGAGATGGAAGAAGCACCTAGTAAAATGTAGAAATTGATAGTATCAGATGAAGGAAAGAAGAATATGAGAGGAAAAGTAACCCCTACAAAGACTCAACCATATAGATTAGAAGAAAAGGAGAAAACTAAGACTATAAGAAAAGGCAGAAAGAAGTGGAAGCCAAAGATTGAAAAGCTAAATTGAATGATGATTGATGATGGAAACTTTGTATAATTGAACAAATATTGCAATTTTTATAGTAACATTGACAAATTTCAATTGGAGAATGCAATTACTAGACACTTGATCTTGTCTAATAAGAAGTTTGCAGATATTGAAAGATAGAAACCCATATATTTGTATGATGGGTTAGTGAATAGAAAGAAAAGAGTAGTTAAAGAAGATATGGCTATAAGATAGAGTTTAATTAGAAAATTATGTGAAGAAGAAAATGATGAACACCTTAAGAAGACAATGAAGAGCATTAAGCCATTGTTACAGAACAAGATAAGAGCAATATTGATAATGGGAGGAAACTATGAAGATGTGAATAAAGAAATAGAGAATATTGAGGTAATGACAAAGTTTAAGGTCAATGGAGTACATAAGAATTTTGAAGACAAAATAATGTATTCTACTATTCCTAGAAAAGAGGTAGAAAGAACAGTGACAGGGGGAGTCATCCCTATTCCCACAGAAACAACACCAGTAGTTCCTACACCTGCAATAATAGATATAGAGGTAAAAGAGGTAGAAGATAGTAAAGCAATAAAAGCACCAACATCACAAGCCCCTCAGATCAAAATTGGTATAGATACCATGGTTGTTGAGAGCACTAGTATAACTATAGATACAATAGAAGATCCTTTAAAGGATTATGGCCCCATCATTAACAAATTGTTAGAGTATGAGTGTTAAGAATGAGGAGGAAAGGAAGGATGAGGGAAAAAAATGATGAAGTGGAAGAAGAAAAGAGAGAGGAAGAGAAGAAAAATAATGATAATTTGGCTAATTTAGTAGATGAACTTAAGAAACTTAATGAGAGGTTGAAAATAGAATGAAAGGTAGTTACACAAGAAACTTCTCACTTCAAGTTATAACTAAGACATGTTGAAATTGAAAGACAAGCAGATCCTAAACAATTGGAGGTAGAGGAAAAAGAAACATAAAAGGAACTTGAAAAATCAATGACAAAGGAAACTGAAAAAGGCAAAGAAGATAGTCAAAGCATGCAAGTGGTCACACCAGTAATGACACCCAACTTTCAGATTCTAAGAAACAATACCCTTGAGACCTCAATAAAGTTGTTGTTGGAAAATGTGACAAGAAGTGCATCTTTGACTCCACTGGTGATCCAAAGATAAACATATTCAGTTAGATCTCAATTCTAGAAACCAAAAAAATAGTGGAGAAGACCAAAAAAATAAAGATGACACAAGGAGTCCTTGACAAAGTGACAAGTAAGTCGTAGGACATCATTCAACTAAAGGTCACAAAATTATATCCATAAAAGAAGGCAAAAGAAGTGATCGTGATATTTGATAGTCAATTCAGTACATTTGAGGAAAATGCATCTACAAAGGCATAGGTGAGGCATGATACACAAATGTTTGAGACCATATGCAAGAATATCAGAAATGATCTTGTAAACCTTAACTCTTGCATAAAAGATTTAAGAAGATGTTTAACTAAAGGAAACACTTCATGTGGAAACTTTACTCTATCATAAAAATTCATTAAAGATATTACTGAAGAGATGAAAGGAAAATAATCTCAATTACAAGGCATGGTCAATGAACTATAGTTATCAAATGTGCATATTGAAGATCTAGAGAGAAGAATTGCCAAGGTTTGTGATTATATCAGCTTAATAAGGTTAGAAAGAGAAAGGATACTCAAGAGATTTTCATTTCTGAGAGAACATCTCATTTTGAAGATTAGTCATACTCAGAAGCAGCTAGATGAATGCCTTCATGCCAAGGCATCTTATGAGAAGTTTGTATATTTAGACTTAATGTAGTTGAAGTTTTGTCTTATGGACTCTACACTCTTTTCAAAACATTAGAAGTAGTCGAAGACACATAGGACAAAGAAATCAATAATTTGAAAAAAAGCTTTGTTGATTGCATCTCACACATATGAAACAAGAAAGCATAAAGAAAATAAGGTAAAATTTTGATTTGTATGTAGTTTTTGACTCAAATTTGTCATTGATATCAAAAGGGAAGTGAAGTAAGGAAAATTGTATGTTTGTTTAAGGGGGAGTGTAGTATGTAATATGAAAAGGGAGATATAAGTTAGAGTATAGTCAAAGGGAGAGCAATGAATAATATGATGCAAGATGGTTTAAATAGGAAATGATCCACATTTTGCAATTTTGTAATGGCCATGTGAAGATTCACAAGTTTTGAGATTTTGCATTTTTGGGACTTAGACTATTTTCCCATATGTTTCCCTTAATGCCAAAGGGGAGATTGTTAGAAATTTGGCTAGGATAGACAATATGGGGTTGTCATTTATGGAAACATGTAATCAGTATGAAGTGAGTAAATCATGAAGATACAATTTTTGTTGAAGGACTTAGAAAATTTTCTAAGTATCATGAAGGTTGTCTGTCAACACAAACATAATTTTGATTCATGATCTTCACAGAGATATTATTGGAACATACATAGTAACCTGGTTATCATACAATATGTTAGGATACCATAGCTAAGTGAATGAGTCAGTAAGGTCAATACAAAAAGAGATATTGTGGTTTTTCCAACTACAGTTATGAATATATTAAACATGACATAGTTAAGGAATCATGTATTTTATGTTAAGGAATTATTTTATTACCAAAATAACTACTTGAATAATTTGGGATGACATCCTAGATGTTAACCCTAAGTGAGAAAAGTATAGTTTTAAATTTTGGGACACGTGTGAAAGCATGAAGGTTGACAATACAAAATATTATTGTATATCACAATATAAATGAAAGGCTTGAATTTCTAAGTTAAGTGTGGTTATTGTGATAATTATGCTCTTTTTTTGTGATGTGAACTTGATGATTACAATAGTATAAAGGAAGATTATGTGAAGTTGGCATAGAAAACTATCAATATCACATCAAATATTGAGATATTAGCATGGAGAAAGAGGTTATTGCATCTATAATTTTGTACACTGAATATCATTGTATATTGAATGTTCGAGTAGTGGGCTCATCTTGCATACCTTTTCTAATTGTAATAACAACTCCTAACAAGGCTGAGGATTCTAACAAGGCCTAGTCCTCTAACAAGGACCTATACACTATACAAATGTAATAGACTCTTTCACATGATAGTTTTGATTAGTGGAATATTTTGTTGGTACCATCCCCACCAGGGTTTTCCCTTGGCTAGGGTTTCCATGGTTAACAAAATATGGTGCTATGTGTTGTATTGCTTTATGATTATGTTTACTACTCAACTTAACTATTTTATTCATTTATGCAAGTTATAATATTGTGAATGATATCCATAGTTGGGAAAAAGTTAGTGGAATACTAATTCACCCCTCGAGATTTCCTATTTCTAATAGTTTTATGGTTGTAGGAAATCTTTTCTCTCAATTGAATGTATGGTGGAAGGAAATAACTAGGTTGGGCCTTTCCCTTTGGGTGTATTTGCCTCTTCTATTATTCTTTAGGTGAGATCTCTTTTTCTAGTGGAGAAAATTCTTGTTGCTATGCTTTAGACAATTGGGGAGTTCTTATTTTCTCTTAGACCCTCTATGGTTTTGGAGACCATGCTTTTCCCCAAACTCTTAGTGTGGGGTATTGTTCTTAGCTCCTTCTCAACTAGTGCTTCCCCAAGTACCTTATTTTCCTATTTCCTTAGGAAAGGATTATGATCTAGTTGAGTAGTTATGTGCTACTCCTATTAAGATCTCCTTGTGGGAACTTCTTCAAATGTCTCCTACCTATCATGAAGCTTTTCACAAGGCTTTATCTACTCTTCCTATGCCACCACCTAATAAAAATAATAATAAATCTTTATTGGAGTCTATACATGATATGATCACTTCTCTTTAGATTGTATTTATTGAAGATGATTTACCTCCTAAGGAAGGTCAAGACTAGTACAATGCTCTTATGGTTGCAATTCTGATCAATGTAAATCTTATTTGTAGGAATTTAGTTGAGAGTAAAATGGGATTGAATATTTTTAGTTTAGACATATTGAAAGCTATCAATGCAGATATATCCACTATAAAACCTAATAGTGTTAGTATTCATGGCTTTGGCAACATTGCTAAGAAGACAATGTGAATCATAACCTTACCTATTAAATTTAGTCTGGTTATATTGGATACTCAAATTCATGTGATGCCTGGACCTCTCAATTAAAACCTTCTTTTGGAAAGACTATGGTTGCATAATATGCATGGTATTCCCTCTACTCTTCATCACAAAGTTGAATTTACCTATGATAATGTGATGTATACTCTACATGCAAATGATAGGCCTAATAGTTGTTTGGATGCTAAATATTTTAAGTTGGCAAAACCTAGGGAGTAAACACAAAACAATAAACCTAATATTTAAAATCAATTGAGTGAGGAACAATTCTTTATTAGAAGATGATTGGGGTTTTTTGGACTTCAACCCTATGTTTATTGGGACTATAAGGTTTTTGATCTCTCTTTCATAAATACACCTGAACAACCTAAAGTAGAAAAAGTTTTTTCAACTCCTCTTTGTAAAGAGTTGAATAATAACTTTATTGTTGATTCATCTAATGAAACTATTGAATCTATTAAGCTTGATTGTTATGATGTGGTGACTTATGAAGCTCCTTTGACTATCTTTGATATGGTTGATCATTATGGTCCTTGATACCACTTTGTCTCTAAAGATGGGTTTAATGGTTAAGAGTGTGGAAAATTTGAACAAGGTCAACTATGATAGGTTTTGATGGTATTGAATATATACTATTTCTTAACATGATTTTTACTGATTTGATGTGGTGTTGGGTTTTCAGGAAAGAGTCTCAACGTCGATGACAAATGCTCCTTTCACACTAAATTTGGATAGTGATATGCATGTCAATGATTGTAGAGCTATACAAGATGCTATGTCTTTTTTCCTTGAATGCAAATTAGAGAAAGAATGTAGTTTTGTTCAATTCCCTCAAGTGTTCCATAGTTGAAGTCTCAAGGATGATCTATAGTGCCTCTCCTATTTGAATTCTATAAGTCATCCTGATGGATGCAACCTTGTTGATTTCTCCATGAGAAGGTATCATGATTGTGACCACGAGTGGTCTACACCATTAAAGTGATTGGATTTATGTTATATATCTGTTGCTTTGATTATGCCTTGGCTAATTTTTGAGAGTATTATGTGATTTATGGTTCACTAAGGTTTGTGCCAGTGGTTACTAGGATCAATGTGGTATCATGATATTATTCTATGATTACCCTAAGATGTGTGTAGAGATTGCAGTATGTACTATTACCGTTCTACACTAGACTAGGTTCCTGTAGCAATGGTTAGTTATGATATGACTATGTTTTCTTATATCTTTTAAGTGCCTTTTTATTTTATTTTAACAACCATTATTAAATGCTTAAATAATTAGAAATGGATTGTCCATGTTGGATTCATTGGTTATGTGTTGCGGATATTTACCTTGCTATATTTTAATTTGAGAGATAATTGTTACTTATGTTATGTTTTACATTTGAGATGACCTAAGGGTCAAATGTTATATTTTGATTTTAGTATCATAGATGTTAGACTACTATGTTGTTTAGTTGATCATATTGCATGATGATGCCATTTTGAGATGACAATGTATTTTATGATGATATCTGGTTATCTGGTATTTGGACATATCTCTGATTATGTTATGTGATGGATTTAATGCTATGGTTATGTACTTCATTCCTGCGTTGTTATGCTATATGTGAACATGAATGATGTAAATGGATTATTTCAATATAATTAAATATATGGTTAAATTAGGTTCTTTAATGCATTTATTTCTTTGGCTATGTTATTATATTCAATTGCACTTGATCATGTTGTTTAGTGTGCAGGATTTATATCCTTGGTAGTGGCACACAGAACTAGTGATTCAACCATTCATATCTCACCAATGTCATCCCTGTATGGTCGAAGTATCCTTATTTTAATTAATCAATTAATCCTTTCAGTGATTATTAAATCTAAACTCATTTGCATTATGTGACTAGACTAGTGAGCATGTTCGTGCATTTAGAGGTTCGCATTGTTGCAAAAGTTGTTAAGGAATTTTTGTGTTTTTGGATTTTCAGGCTTTTAATTTTATTTATATTTAATTTTTGGCAGCTTTGCCATAGATGAATTCCTATTTCTAGGAATAGCCTATTTTCATTTGGGTCAATTTGGGGTTTAACTAGGTTGGTTGGTTATTTGCCCTAATCGATTATTCACTCGAAAAGTGAATAATATCCAAAAAGAAATTTAATTCCTCACTTCTCACTTTCAAATTAGAAAGTTGGAGAGTAAAACCCAAAATCCTCTTCATGTGGATTTACTATTTTGTTCCTTGTGGGAGCTAAGGGCGTGAGATTGTCATGAGATTGGGCTCGTTGGATCCAGCTCGAGGAGACCTTAGATCGCTACAATTTTTGGCCACTTCTGTGGGCTTTTTATTTTATGGCTTAGATTCTTGTTTTGCCCTTTTGGCTGTGAGGTAGGCCTTTCCCATTTTATTGTTTCTGCTCTATTTTAGCTTCTATTTTTGGTAGAGATTTGTTAGGAGGCTGAGAACTAGTGTTCCCCTCTGTTTCTGTTTGCTGGTTCTGCCTGGTTGGTCGGGTATGAGTATTTTCCTAATTTTTTGGGATGAGGGTTTGGGATTTTGCACCGTTATGCTAGCCATTTTTTCATACGGTGTTCGAATCCAAATTTTACTTGATTTTTGGGATTTTTGTACCCAAAGACCAAATGGGTTTTAATTTCAAAGATTTTGAGTTTTTGGGTTTTTTACCTCATTTTGCATGCTACCTAGTTTTCTTAGGTTTTCTTGGCATGATGTTGGTTGTGTACTTGGATCATCCATCTAGATGTCAGTCAGACCATTGTTGCACTTTTATGTTTGCATTGGGATGTGTGCCACATCTGTACTCCTAACTTTATGTTCAGTTGAGTGATTTTGTATGTGGTGTTATTGTTTCTTTTGGACCTTTTTTATTATTTCATGGACACTAGGATTTGCATAGAATCCATGCTCCTAGATTGAGGCTGGTTGAGTGAGTTCATGATTTTTGGTCTTGTTGCATCATTAGGATTCATATAGAATTCATACTCTCAAATTGAGGCTAGTTGAGTGGTTTCATGATGTATGGTTTTATTGTCTTTGGGATTCATGTAGAATCGATCCTCCCGAACTATTTTGGTTGAGTGATATTTTTCTTGTGTTCACATGAGTATGTGCACGTACATTTGTTAGGTGACTTGCAAGGCCCAATCTTTTGTGGTACTTCCAGAAGTTATGATCATTGGGGTTGGGTTGGGAATTTGCATGCCTATAGGCACTCATCGTTGGATGAGTATGGGTAGGGTAAGGTAGCATATGGAGGGGGCTTCTATGCTACAGCTTGGTGATCATTGTTCCTAGAGGGTTGGCAGAGGAAGTTTTAACTAAGTGATAACTAAATAAAATGTGTGCGGTAATAAAACTTAAGATAACAAATTGTGCTAGAGCCTTGTCATTGAGGGAGTTGAATCTGCATGTTCCAAGCTTGGGCTTTTCGATGCCAGGTGAATCTCTATGATGTCAGTCCCTACTTAGTAGCCCATTGAGTGGTTGATGAGGACCTTTAGTTTATGCATTGTCTATGTCTTTCAATCATCATACTGCTTGGCGTGAGTGTTAGCCATGGATGTTGTGTTTTTTGTGTGTTTGTGGTTGGATCATTATCTCCATTAGCATGATGGGTGTGGACCTACGGGTTCCACATGGTTGGGAGGCATAGCTACCTATACCATTCTATGGACTAATATACACAGATAGTCTTTTGTCCTAGTATGATCGTTGCTAGATGTTTTCACTTGATACTTTGGGTTCTAGAGTATGCTTTCTTGTGATTTATGCTTTCATTGGAATGATTGGATATCATTTTTAGATGATGGTAGTTTATTAGACACATCCCTATATTATGATTTTTAGCATATGATTACATGATATGAATTGTTTTGTTAGTGCATCTATTGCTTATAGGTTTAGCATGTTAGATTTCCTATTTGTATGATGTTAGCATATGATAGATTGATAATGTGGTTGATTTATTGGATTATTTAATGTTTTACTTTTAGCATGTTAGATTTCTTTAATCTTATTTTGTAGCATGTTTTAGATAACACTGACGATTTGGTCAGTAGTTTGGGATCTTACGCACGTGGGATGGCTAGGATCCACAATGGTCTTATGATGCTATTGACAGTTGGGAGGAACCATGTACTTAGTTTGGTTGTTCAGTTATTGCAATGTTATTTTTGTACACTATGATGTTGCTTTCAGTACGTTCTTTTATAGCTATGGTTTAGATGGATGGATGTTCCTCTTTCTTGTTTCATGGCATCTTGTTGTTTATGCACTCGAGTGTTTTTTTCTCGATTTATGTGGATTCAGTACTCCTTGGTGTAGAGGAAATTTATTTCCTATCCTTTTCTATTTATGTTTGTAGTTTGTTGATGTGTACCCTCACATGAAATTGTACTTTCTCATGCGAGAATGCAATTCTTCGCGTGATGTGCTGGGTTTTCTCATGCAACATTGGTGAATATTTATGTGAAACCGCACACCAGTGTGGTTTTTTTGACTGTTGATCCCAACATGTCCTAGTGCGAGATGGTGTTTCCTCACATGGATTTTGTACTTTCTAATGCAAAAAGGTTCTTTCTCATGTAAGACTATCAGTTGTTATTCTCTCATGCAAAAAAAAGGGGGCCTCTCCACTGTTTTTCGAGGAATGTGACTTGGACTTTTGAGTATCCTTTAGGATTTCTTGTGGTTCCATGTTTTGTTAGATCAAAGATTTTGTGTTCTAATTCTGTCTTTGGTTTTTTTTCTTGAGTTTGTGTGTGTCAGTTCAGTAGTGGCATTTGGAGATTTGTTGGTTACTAAGATTGTAGTTAAGTCTTCCGTTACGATCTTTCTGATCCATGTATGATGTTGACATGTGCATTCATACTTGTTAAAAAAAATATCTTAGCTTGTATTGAATCCTTGTTCCAAGGATATTTGGGTAGGGCATTACTTGATCCCTTTGGAAACTTGTTGAAAATACTCGTAAAAGTAAGAAATAATTTACTATCTTTTTTGAATTGATTATTCAAGAGCTCTGTAGCATTTTTGGCCAAGATATTACATGATTATAAATGTAACAATGCAATGTTTGGTGTATGAAAACTATTGGGAAGGGATTAAATGCACTTTGAGGCCCTCTATATGGAGGAACCAACTACTTTTATAGAAGAAAAGGCTTGTATGGGTTAGTACTTGAGATTGATCAATACCACAAGAAATGAAGTGAAAGGAAAAGACAAGGCAATAAAGAATATTCCATAGCATAGATGCTAAATCTCTTTTGACTAGTTGAGGTGGGATGGTTGTAGGTGATTTGATAGATTTTGATTAATTAAGTAGTAGTACTGATGTGAAGGAATGCATTGATGGTGGAATTGTCACTATAGACCCTTTTAGTGAATTTATACCATAAAAGTTTCGTCATTTGATATAGTTTCATGGGCACAATGTTACATGAAATTTGATAACTACAAAACCCTCATCACATTAGCCTTAACTGTTACTTCACCGAAGAGCTAACCATTTGAAGTAATTTAATCATATCATTTGTGAGTTGTCACCATGTTATTTGATCATTCACATTTGAAGGCACATACACCAATTTGAATGATTGTCGCATCATAAGCCTACATCGATAGAAGTGTTATTTTGTCATTCAACTTATCCTTTTGATTTCCCAATCATGAATCCCATGCTTTAACAATAGAGTTATGATCGCATAACTGTGGTACTTGATAATTAAACTTTAAATGAACTTAAAAATGCATGAGTAGCTGTATTTTGCACCATCACTATCTTGTATCAGTCACATTTTTCTACCTTGTACAGGTCATGTTAACTGAAGTGCTGACGACACAAAAATTGTAACCCTCATTCGATAAAACATTGGTGGGTTCATACAAAACACTAAGTTTGTTGTGATATGGAGCCTATCAAACTCAAAGGTTTATTTTGGTGTGATTTTCTCCCTATATTATTTTTATGGGGTTTGGGGGAAATCCCTCCAAGACGGGGTTAAGGGCCCTGGGGTAGCACCCTAGGTGTGCTCCTTGTCATAGTACAAGGTGGGGTCAAGGGGCAATGCCCCCTTAGGGGTTTTTGGTTGTAGCACCTCAAAGCCAAAAACACCCTTATATATAAAAGGTGTTGGCTACTATTTTTCTAATATTTTAGCCCTAATTTTGTAAGCAAAGGTTGTATAAAAGGCTTAGGGTTAGGGATTTCATAATCTAATGGTGATATTGTAACTTCTTGCCATGGTATTGAGCTCTAAGGCATTACAGATTGTAATTAGGTTGTAATCACTTGATCATAATAATATTGGACTTGTTGGTGGATATAGCTCAGAGATTTGGTGAACCACGTTAAATTTTGGTGTCTTGTGTTCTCTTTTATGTGATCTACTATTTTCTCGTATTAGTTATATTTTCATGTAACTTTTGTTTCTGCCTGAGGTTAATTCTAATCGAGTTGAGCTTTATTTTTATATCTTTAGGGGTGGATGGAATAGCTCACCTAGACGATGTGGTTAGAAATTGTGTAAGCATTGGCCACACCAATTCCACCAAAAATTTAGTGGATGCTGTGAAACCTTGCCTTGACTTCGCTGTATATTTCTTTGACACCTTGCCTCACTTGAACCATCGAATAAGCAATGGAATCCCTCATTCAACATTTTGTTTAATTGTTAATGAGATTTATTTTGTGAAGGCATGTTGGAAACCTCAATCAATAGAAATGTTGTTTCTTCATTTGATGTATACCACTATAGTTACAACGATTAGGCTTCATGAGTTGTGATACACTAGAGTGATCACAATATGGTCAAAAGAGATTTTGGGTACTACATCCCTATAGAATATAGAAAACACTTCTATCACTATACAGAGAAGGCCTAATCTTGACATAGCGATGAGTGATGAGGAAAGCATATCCCTATGACATATAGCAATCCCTTTTATCGCTATGCGAAGAAACTGTAAAAAAAATGTAGCGATAAGAGATAAAGGAGCATATTACTATAACATATAGAGATCATCGACAAATAGAAAAAAATATAATCATTATAGTAATGAGTGATAGAGATGTTGTATTTCTATAAGTCATGATGATGAGTGTTTTCAATGATAAAAAAGGAGGAGATATTGAAAATGCATAACCATTTCATCCATATCAATATAAATGTTGTCTTCATTCAATGTTTCATATACCACTATAGTTACAATGATTAGACTTCAAGAGTTGGGATACACTATAATGATCCCAATATGGTCAAAAGAGATTTTGGGTACTATATCACTATAGAATATAACAAACTCTTCTATTTCTATATGAAGAAGGCCTAATCTTGACATAGAGATGAGCGATGAGTAGATTATATTGCTATGATATATAGAAATCCCTTTTATCACTATGCGAAGAAACTACAAAAATAATATAGCGATGACTGATAAAGGAGGCTTATTGCTTCAACATATAGTGATCATTAGAAAATAGAAAACAAATATAATCATTACAACGATGAGTGATAAAGATGTTGTGTCACTATAAGTCATGATGATGAGTGTTTTTGCTGATCGAAAAGGAGAAGATATAAAAAATGCATAATGTTGTTTCTTCATTTGATGTTTCATATATGTCTATAGTTACAATGATTAGGCTTCATGAGTTGGGATACACTACATTGATCACAGTATGGTCAAAAGAGATTTTGGGTACTATATCACTATAGAATTTAGCGAACTCTTCTATTGCTATATAGAGAAGGCCTAATCTTGACATAGTGATGAGCATTGAGGAAAGTATATCACTATGACATATACTAATTCCTTTTATCACTATGTGAAGATACTACAAAAACAACATAGTGATGAGCGATAAAGGAGGCTTATCACTATAACATATAGCAATCATCAACCAAACGAAAACAAATATAATCATTACAATAATGAGAAATAGAAATTTTGTATGGCTATAAGTAATCAACTAGGATTTCATCATGGGCTTGGCATCTTGGTCAATCAAGGGCTAGTTTGGTCAAAATTTTGACCAAAGCATAGACCAGGATGTCATCGTGGGATTGACATCCTGATAGATGTTTTGGTCAAATTTTTGATGAAACTTGGTTGGAATTTTGACCAATGGTATCATTAACAAGGGAGACCATTTTTGACCAAATGCATTATCAAAATTCTAATACTGATAAGAATTGGTCACAAAAATAGTGACAAAATAGTTTGTCAAAAATTTGACCAACATGAGTAAAAAATTTGACCAAATTTTGGTAAAAAATGAGTCAAAATGAACTAGTGTGTGTCCCTAGGGGTTGTAGGACCCTTAAGGACATAAGGTAATCGATCATATGGGTCAAATGGGGTCATAAGCTATTTCATCATCCCATTCGATCCATTGCATGGTGATATGTGTCCTTAGGGGTCGTAGGACCCTTAGGGGTATAGGGTAATCGATGAAAAGAGTTGAATGGCCCACAACCCCATTCAACCCATTGCATGGAAAAATGTGTCCCTAGGGGTCCTAGGACCCTAAAGGACATAGGGTAATCAATGCAATGGGTTGAATGGGGCTATGGGCTAGCCCATGACCCCATTCGGCCCATTGCATCATGACATGTGTCCCTGGGGGTCTTAGGACCCCTAAGGACATAGGGTAATCAATTAGATGGGTTGAATGGGGTCATAGGCTAGTCCATGATCCCATTCGACCCATTGAATGCTGACATGTGTTCCTAGAGGTCCTAGGACCCCTAAGGACATAGGGTAATTGATCAGATGGGTTGAATGAGGTCATAGACTAGCCCACAACCCCATTCAACCCATTGCATGGTGGCATGTTCCCCTAGGGGTCCTAGGACCCTGAGGGACATAGGGTAATCAATCATATGGGTCAAATGGGGTTGTAGGCTAGCCCACGACCCCATTCGACCCATTGTATGGTGACATATGTTCCTAGGGGTCCTAAGACCCCTAGGGACATATGATAATCGATGAAATGAGTCGAATGGAGTTGTAGGCTAGCTCACAACCCCATTTGACCCATTGCATGGTGACATGTATCCTTAGATTGACATAGGCTAATCAATGAAATGGGTCAAATGGGGTCATAAACAAGCCCATGACCCCATTTAACCCATTGCATGGTGACATGTATCCCTAGGGGTCCTAGGACCCCTATTGACATAGGGTAATCAATCGAATGGGTCGAATGGGGTCATAGGCTAACCCATGACCCCATTCAACCAATTTCATAGTGACATGTAAATGGGTCAAATGGGGTTGTAGGTTAGCCCATGACCCTATTTGACCCATTGCACAGTGACATGTGTCCAAGACCCCTAGGGACATAAGGTAATCAATCATATGTGTCAAATGGGGTCGTAGGCTAGCCCACAATCCCATTCAAATCCTTGCATCATGACATGTGTCCCTAAGGGTCCTTGGACCCCTAATGACATAAGGGAATTTATGAAATGGATTGAATGGGGTTGTAGGCTAGCCCATGACCCTATTCGACCCATTACATGGTGCAATGTGTCCCTAGGGGTCCTAGGACCCCTAAGGACATAGGGTAATTGATCAGATGGGTTGAATGGGGTCATAGGCTAGCTCATGACCCTAGTCAACCCATTACATGGTGACATGTGTCCCTAGGGGTCCTAGACCCCTAGGTAATCAATGAAATGGGTCGAATAAGGTCACAGGCTAGCCCATAACCCCATTTGACTCATTGCATGGTGAAATGTGTTCCTAGGGGTCCTAGGACCCCAAGGAACATAGGGTAGTCAATTGAATCAGTCGAATGGTGTCATGAGCTATTTGACCCATTACATGGTAACATGTGTCCCTAGTACTATATTTGGGCCTGAATTAATACAACATGCAGTTGCAACTACAACAATAACCCGCTGCCCAACTGACATTAGGAGGAATTGGCTCACATAAGATGGCATCAAACTTTTGTTGTTGCAAGTTGTGATTGCAAGGGTGATTTTTGCAATTGTGATGGCCATAGGTGTTGTAAATTGAGCTAACATACTGGAAAACTGTTCATTTTCACCATCATCATTGTGACAAAATCTTTCGAATACATTGTCATAATTACGATGTCTATGGGACAGAAATGTTATGGGCCCTATGACAAGTTGATGAAAAAATCTATGAGAACTAAGATGGGTATGTGATAGGAATGCTATAGGATCGACAACTAGTCATCACAATTTATGATAGCGTGTTTTATTAATAAAAAAGTTAGCAGCAAATGTTGAATAGCTATGATGCAGTCATAGGTTAATATTGAGCTTCACTTGGTTTTGAGAATAGTTTAATATTCTTTACTAATTAGGGCCAACCACGTGAAGGTGGAAGCTCATTTGGCCCTACGCTCCCCCCCGCCCCCCGCCCCCGCAACATCTAAATTCCCTATTAACATCTAAAATCTTTAAGAAAGGATCAATGTTTAAAGTACAAAAAAAGGTTCCAGACCTACAAAAGTGAAATCATTTTCCCATCTTTTGTGTATGTCATTTTTTTGTCGCATCCAAAATAAGATTTTGCCACTCTAAATCAAGAATGCACGTGCAACTACATTTTGTATGCATGGACAATAGAAGGAGCTAAAAAAACCTAGTACATTTACATTTATTTAATAGGTCTCTGCAAATCTCTAACAAAAATGCAAAATTTTTGGGTTTTTTTAGCTCCACTTGATGTTGTGTGCTTATGAATTGAGATTGTATTTTGAACTATAGCATTCTTCTCCATTGCCTGAAACCAATAGATTCACATAGTTAGTTGTCATACAATCATAGGTTAATGTTGAGCTTCACTTGGGTTTTTAGAATAGTTTAATATTATTTTCTAAGTAGGGCCATCCAAGTGAAGGTGGAAGTTCATTTGCTCCCCCCCTCTCTAACATCTAAATTCCCCATTAACATCTAGAATATTTAAGAAAGGATCAATCTAAGTACAAAAAAAGGTTCCAGACCTACAAAATTGACATCATTTTCCCATCTTCTTGTGCATGTCATTTTTCCATCACATTCAAAATAAGATTCTGCCACTTTGAATCGAGAATGTACATGCAACTGTATTCAAATACATGGATTGTAGGTGGATCTCATAAAACATAACATGATTACATTTATTTAATAGGTCTATTAAGTTTTTAAAATTATAGACAATCATGAACAATGTTCATGATGGTCTATAACTTAAAATACCTAATTAAAGACCTCTAACAAAAATACAAATCTAATATATTTTTCAGCTCCACTGGATGCCGTATGCATATGAATTGACATTGTATATTGAACTATGACATCCTTCTGCATTGCCTAAAACCAAGAGATTCACACAATTAATTGTCATACAATCATAAGTTAATGTTGAGCTTCACTTGGTTTTGAGAATAGTTTAATATTCTCTGCTTATCAATGACAATCACATGAAGGTGGAAGCTCATTTCCCCCACCCAACATATAAATTCCTTGTTAACATCTAAAATCTTTAAGAAATTAACAATCGTTAAAGTACTTGGAATATCCTCATTGCCTCTTAATACTCTCAATGGAAGTCCATCTTCATTGCTCACAAGAAATTCATCACATAGGTACATCCAGGAATGTCCTCATTTCGTCCTACATAAAATGAATCCAATATTAGAAAGTCCCCCCAAGAAATAATAGTTCATGTGAAATAAACACATGAAAAATGAGAGAGAAAAAGAGGAATCTACTTACCAATAGGTGTTGCCAACAAATATATGGCCATGCTACCCATTGAGTGAGTTGTATTTTTTTTATATTGTGCCAAGATCTCTTTGTTTATATATATACATACATACATATAAAGAGATCACAAGGGAACACCAATGAGATGCAAAGATCACAAAGACATGACAATGAAATGCAGTGTTCACAAGGGCACATACATACATACATATACATACATATATATATATATACACACACACATATATATACATAGATACATACATACATACATACAAACATTTATGTATGTATGTATGTATAGAGAGATCTTTTTTAAGGTGCTAAGTGACTTACCTCAAGTTCCTCCACAAAAGTAATGCAGACTAGGAAAATGGGTAGAGTTCACAAGAAATTTTACAAAAACATATCATAGTAGATATTTTTAGAAAGAAAGAAGCCATAACATATGCTACATTTTCTAGATACATAGGAGAAGTTACTACCAACTTCAATACTTCATAGCATTTTGGATCATATAGTGATGCCCAAATTAATAGCAATAGTAGATACTTGGGATGTAGAGATTAGAAGGGCATGACAAAAAATTCCTATAGAACTTTCATCATATTAGGTACAATAAAATGAATGACATGTAGAGATCAATAGGGCATGGAAATGAGATGGATAGATCACAAGGGCACAGTAAAAAAATGTAGCATGTAGATATTTGAGATCCTCATAGGGAGATAATGCCAATACATGCATGATTACATCCTTGGCTTCCATTGTTGGGCCAATGTATGGAGCCTTTATATCAAACCATTCATTAGAAATTGGAGAATGCACTTCATGCCTAACATTCAAGTGATACATTTGTATATGCAATTTTATCACCTTAGAAAATTGTATTTGATCTTGCTAGTTGGGAACAACTGATTGTTCCTTTTATTGTACCTAATCTAATGACATTTCTATAGGAATTTGTAATCAACCTAGCTAATCAACAACTAGACCCATTAAAAAGGGTTATGACTTGTATATATACGTATATTTAATTGGGTTATGGCTTCTACAAGGGAATAAGCCTCATGATTATGGAATTTACATAGAAGCAGAACTTGCTTCTTCAACTCCTTACACTCAACTCTTAACTAAAATTATTCTTCTAGCAGTGAGAATAGCTACTAAAAATTCCTCGGAGCTAAGGGACCTTGAACCTATGCTATGTTTTTTGGAGGCATGGGAGAAGTTACTACCAGCTTCAATACTTCATTACATTCTGGATCTTATGGTGATGCCCAAATTAACAACATAAATAGATACTTGGGATCCTCGCAAGGAGAGCATGCCAATACATGCATGGTTACATCCTTGGCTTCCATTTTTGGGCCAACATATGGAGCCTTTATATCCAACCATTTGTTATAAATTTGGGAATACACTTCATGCCTCAAGTGATGCACCTGCATATGCAATTTTATCACCTTGCAAAATCATATTTGATCCCGCTAGTTGGGAATAATTGATTGTTCATTTTATTGTACCTAATTTGATGATAGTTCTACTAGATTTTTTAATCAACCCAACTAATAAAAAACTAGACCAATTTAACTAGTTTAAGGCTTGGGCATGTGCTATTTTGATTTATTATATGATTGCAATGTTTGAGGAAACATTTTTTTATTTGTGCAGGATTGGATGTAGAGCAGTAGTGTTGGTAAACATGAAAATTTAATAATGTGAAGTCACCTTGAGGAACTTGTGTATGCTCTTGGCAAACATGTCATCGAAAATGTTCATCATGACCTTTTTTTCTTCTACATGTTTTTGCATGGAGCCTTCACACACTTAGTGCTCACAAATACTTAAGAATGTATGTGAACCTGCAATGCACTGCTATGTGGTGAAGTATGTAGAAAATCATATAGCCCTTCATCACACAAGGCCTTTTAGCTGATGTGCTCATTCATTAAGCTTAGTACCCAAGTTTGCATTTCAAATCATGATTTATCTATTTTGGGCTTAAGAATTGGTACAATAGCCTAGAAAGAGTACCTAAGAAGAGATGTGTTGGTGTAAATACGTATTTACTATTTACACTTTACTTAAGTTTACTTAGGTTAATACATTATTTTATTATTTATTTGGTGAGACACTTAGGAGGTTGCTTACTTTTATGAGTTGTCATGTTGACAACACATAAGTAAACAACTCTAATTTAGCACATGGTGTCTACAACACTGGAGTTTGCATAATTAACTGAGTTGTCATGTAGAAAACACAGTCATTGACACTCCTAATTTAGCACATGGTGTCTACAACATTATTTTGCATGCTACAACTTTGTAGGCTTATCCTCTCATCATCACACTTACTCTTGTGCTTAATGGAGGATAACCCACTTCTAGTGGACATGTGCCTGGTTGTGTGACTTATCATGATGCTGATTCCTATACATTCTAGAAGCATTCCAAAGGACTTTATATACAAGCACTCCTAGTGTAATTTCAATACATTGAATCAAATACATATCGATATTTTGATCATACTTTTTTTGGTCTACTATTGTGCTTGTGTTTGAGTTCTTTGATCTTGGGTGAATTTTTCCCTAAGGAAAATTCGTAAAAGATGGATCTCATATTCATTCATTAATAAAATATGGCTTTCATCCGTTATCACGTGAAGTAAAAAATAATTATGAGCATCCATAAAATAATCTCATAATGTCCAAAGCTAACATCTAACATTTGTTCATCCTTTAACATTCATTAACAATAGCACATAAACACATAATATTCAATATTATGTGAAATAAGGTATCTTTTAAACATGCCTCAATGAATTGTGATTTAATTTTGGATCACCTACTTGATTAGTTTGGAATTTTGTTCGCACCAAAAATCATAAAATGTAAGAACAATTATACCAAAAAGAGTGTAAAAAGATGATTATTGTGCACTAATCATGTTTTTAGCTCTTTTGGCACAATTGTTCTTACAATTTTTTGGCTCAATCTCCAATTGGTTAGTATGCATTTTGAAAAATTATTCTTGGACCTTGAGTCAAGAAAGAGAGAAATATCAAACTTGAAAAAGATGTACATAAATGTAATTAATTTTTAAACTTTAATTTTATAAACTTATAAAGAGAACCACAACATTATAAGAAATTATTGTGGTTTGTACTATTTGAAAATTATAGTTACCTATGATAAAGTTATATACCTTTGATTTAGAGAGCACAAATAATGGAAATGAAAAAGTATTGCAGAAGGTGCAAGTTCAATCTCCCCCACCCCCCCTTGCCCACCCCACCCATGTGGATAGTACTTTTAAGTAGATAATAGTTACATGCATACATAAATACATGGATACATAGTTAAGTGCTACCTAACTATGTCCAAGGCTACCTAATTATGTCCAAGGCATTTGCACACTGGAGGCATACTCAGCATACCAAGTTGCCTACATACCCATATCCATAGGATCAAGACCCTTGAACTACTCATTCTGATGAATATGTAGTGTTGGTTTCTAATTTTTTTGATGTAGCTATATTCCTATAACCAATGGTGAGCTTTACTCACCTAATGTAGCTCTTCACCATCATACACCCAGTCGAGTGAATCAGGCAATTTTCTATAATTACAATACTGTAATACCTTGGTGAAACCTTTGTGTTGTAGTTTACAGTTAATGTAAGGTTAACCTATATACATCCTAACTCACTCCTTATATAGTTATGTTTAAAATATTATGACAATAATCAGTGGGTCTAAATAGACTAGTCAAGTTAATGTTGAAACACAGAGTTTAGCCTTTTATTTTCAGAAGCCAGGTACACTAGGTACATATAATGTCTTAAAATATAAGCCTCATGAGTTAACATATAATGTCTTAAAATGGTTAAGTGCTACCTAACTATGTCCAAGGCATCTACACACTAGATGCATACTCCACCTACCAAGCTACCTACATACTCATATCCACAAGATCAAGACGCTTGAACTACTCACTCTAATGAATATGTAGCTATGGTTTCTAATTGTTTTGATGTAGCTATACTCCTATAGCCACTGGTGAACTTTACTCACTAATACAACTCTTCACCATCATACACCAACTCGAGAAAATTAGGCAATTTTCTATAATCATAATATTGTAACACTATGGTTCAACCTTTGTGTTGTAGTTTATAGTTAATGCAAGTGTTGTCAATCAAGATTGCACCTATAGGAAGATGTAGAATCTAGCTATCTTGCTGAAACATGGAACCTCTCTTGAGTAGTGGGTTGTCCTAAAATGAGAGATGAATCTCGAGAAGCAAGGATGGTTCCTAAATAGTGATCACCTAAAACCTAAATTTAATGTGGGAAAAGAGATGACAAGTGAATGAAAATAATGAATACTAAACCTAAATGAGGTGATATACTGATAATTTGTATGAAACTTCAATTTAAATAACACCAATTACCCAAGATACAAATGATTCACAATACCAAGACAAGCATGTAACTAAGAGATTCTATTCAAGGACCCATAATCTTTTTCTTTGAAAGGAAACCTAAGCATTACCAATTTTTTTTGCAAAAGAATAAGGACATAAACAAAAACCTTCAATTACGAGTATCAAGATTCTAACATGCAAAAAGGGATATAACTTTAATGAAGGATGAACACAACATAAAAACAAAGAACCCATCATATTTCAAAAAGAATCAAATGAGAAGGAACTGCTGAATCTATATAACCGATGTTGAAAAATCTCTTTTACAAAGTACTCCTACAATCAACTCAAAATTTTCAATATGCAACAAATTTGACCTAGAAAGAAGATCCCTCATAGTGAGGTGAATGTACAATAAATAGAGCCTAAAAGCCTAATTTGGATATCAAAATATGAAAGGAAAAAATGAGTCAAAACTGATCAAAACTATGACGAAACCCCTAAAAATTGTCCTCAACTACTTGCCCAGCTAATAGCCAACTGAAAAATTCCATCTATCTCCTTAAAATAATGCACAAAACCCTAGGTCAGATTTCAAAACCAATCCAAAAATATGACATGTCAAAGTGCTAAAAAATATGCAAAATATGCATAAAAGAGGCTCACAAAGTGAACTACATGCAAAACTGGCCTTAACTGTTCCATGTCTCATCAAAAATACTCCAGACTATGCCTTGACCAATTACACATGTACACAAGTCCAAGAAAACCCTAAAAATATAAAAAATAGCTCCATAATTGACTCCAAAATCATTAGTCTAATATGTGAGTCCAAAAATAGCCACTAAATGTCTATCCTCAAACTTAGGCATTTAAAAAATGCAATTCTCCTTATAACAACACTTTAAGCTAGGAATAGCACAATCAATCCTTACTTTGACCTTCCTTTATAATTTTAATATTCCTCTTTACAACCTCTGCATTCTAATATTTATTATTTACTTACTTGATTTATAACACATCAACTTAATTAATAATAATTACAATTTATATAATGCAATAAGGTCTATTGAATAATAATATAGACTGTATCAAAACCAAATGATATATTATTACTTAAAAGAAAAATAAAATTACATCTCCTTTAACACTTGCGCACTTGAAATATTATGAAGAATGATAAAGCAATGTTAAAAAAGGAAAAATAAAGTTGTATTTTGGCATTCGATCGCTCATTTGGAGAAAACAGATAAAGTCAGAGGGTTAAAAACCCTAGCCAAAAATGGAGAAGAAGTAGATTTTTTTTGCTCTGCTATCTAGATTTTGTTGGGTGTTTTATTGTGAACACCATGACTATTGTTTTGGGTTGATGTCATGACCCTCCATTTCATTTTCTTGGCTTCTTCTTTGTTGTTGAGGTTTTAGTTATAGCCATGAATGCTCTAACTGCTGGTTATTGTTTTTCATTTTCATTATTTTCGTGAGCTTCATCATTTCTCCAGATTTGGGTTTATTTGCTCATTGTAGCCATGAGCTATGATGATTTTTGGGTATCCTTCCGTGAGCTTCCGATGCTATTTCATGCATGCCATGACTGTGAGTGCTGGTTTTTTTATTGTGCATGCCATAACTCTCCATCTCCATTTTGTGGTTGTTCTTATGTATGCTATTGCTTGTTGTAACTATTGTATCCTGTCTGCCATGAGTGCTTGAATCTCCATCTTTATTTGCCATGAATCTAGGCATCATATGTGTAAATATTAGGCTCTATTCCAACATTAACCTATTTCATGAAAAAAATTGAACATGATGTTGACTTTGCCTCCTTTTGCACAACTTGATATAGTGCAATTTATAGCTTGCAGCCAACTTTTGCCTAATTCATAAACTTGGTTGTGAAAGAAATACCAAACTTTGAGATAAACTTGTGGGTTTACTTTTCCTATTGGCCATGACTAATATATTTTGTGCTTATGCTTGATACCATTATAACAGTTATAAACACAAGGGTTTTAGCAAATAAATGGGGTTTCCTTGGTTGTGATGGCTACCATTGTCCATGCCTCAAGCTTTTTTTTGTCTTGGCTAGGTTATTTGCTTTGATGTTGTATTCATAGCCATGATTGGTAGATGTTGTTGGTTTTCCTCTATGCTATGTGTTGTTGATATCATGAGTGCCTTGGCTATTCTATTGATGCCATGCATGCCTTTTTCCTTAATACTATAACTTATTCAATACACCCTTGCATTTTCCCCTATGGCTATACTTAGATAAGATAGAAATATTATGAACACATTAAATAGTCTTTGTTACTATAGCATCATGTTTGTACATGGGTGAAGATTGTTGTCTTACAGAAAAATATTGATGAATCCATTGATGGCTATATGTATTTGTACTAACATTTTAGAATAAAAAACATAGTAGAATTTCTTACTTTAAGATGAGCATTCTCTACTTTCTTTTGATAGATTTGTTGCTCTCAAAAATAGCTTTGTAGCTTTTTTGAAAAACCTCACCTTTCTTTGTACAACATATTATCCTAGAACGCTATTTATTTTCATGTTTTACTATTAATACTTATGATGTTGGGTTGTAATATGATTACTATTTCACATTATGCACTGGTTTAAGCAAAGATAATGTTTAACTCTTACCTCATTTTCTTGTTGTTTTCTTTGATGGTCCTTTGTCTTATAGTTGTCACATCTCCATCATGCTTTGTGCTATAGATTTACTTAGTTTCATTACATATTTCAATCAACAGATCTATATAGTTTAATATATATTTTTTCTAATTTTCTTTGCCACACAATTTGAGATTTGACACATCTTTTACTTCCTATTGTACATGCTTGAATTCATGCACTTTTATTTTCCATGTTGCCCTTGTAGGAATCTATCATCACTAGACTTAGATACTTTGTTTGATTTTCAATCTCTCATTTAGCACACTTGTATTTTTTCTCTTTTAGAAACTTAATGCTTTCAACCCTATTACTCCATTTGAAACAAAAGGTTTCAAGCCTATTCGACTTGCCCCTTTAATGTTTGACTTTTTTGAGATTGTCCTCAACAACTTAATGATTTTATTGAAAGGTTTTATACTTGTAATTGATGTACATCCCTTTAACAATCTCGTCAAATCTTTAGTCAGTTGCTTTGGTTCAACTAGAAGGTCTCATACTTGTCACATATGTATGCCCCTTCAACAGTCTCCCCAAGATCTTTACCCCTACATGATTTGACTAGAAGGTTCCACACCTGTAGTTTATGTGTGTCCCTTCAATAGTCTCCTTAGTATTTTTGTCTTGGCTTCTATAAATATTTAGCTAAAAGGATTCATTTATGTAATTTACACATGATCCTTCCATAATGTCAAGTCTTAGTACTTGTATCTACACATGAAACAAACTTATTAACATAAAAGTTGCTTTTCTTTGAAATATTTCTCTTTCCTTTGCATCTTTTAATGCTTTTATCTAAATAATCATGTTATAGGAACACTAAGTAGTGTGGAGATAATTGGAATGGTTCCCATTGCTCAGTTCATATGAACTGACCCCCTTCACATTTTGTAGGTTTATTCAAAGATGAAGATGCGGGCTCAAATTTTCTTCAACATTAAGATCAATGACTCTTCCATTGAGGAAATGGAGGATTTTTCCCTTATTTCTCTAGTACTTTTATGTTTATGCAATGTGCTTATTCTTATAGTGTATTAGGAGCTATCATGACTTGTGTGGTATCTGAATGCATTGTATTAAGTATTCTCTAAAACTTGAACATTTTGTACCTTATGAATTAGTTCTAAAATATATTTCAATAAAAGTGTATTATTTTGGTGCTTATATTTAGTTTGAATAAAACTGATCAATTTCTCTTATTTATTGATTTATGTACTTCATATTCAACATCCAAACCATTCTGTAATATGCACGATCAACAACTTAAAACACATAGTGCAATATATAAGCAATTTAGGAGGTAAGCTAAATTGGTAATAGTAAGGTTAACCTATATACATCCCAACTCTCTCCTTATATAGTTATGTTTAAAATCTTGTGACTATACCCATGGTGATGCTACCTATTGAGTGAGTTTTATAGTTTTTCTATTGTGCCAAGATATCTTTGTTTATACACACACACACACACACACACACACACACACACACACACACACACACACACACACACACACACACACACACACACACACACACACACACATACATATGTATATATGTATATACATACATATACAAAGATCACAACGGCATGAAAATGAAATCCTAGATCTCCACTGATCTCTACAATCCTCAAGATGTCTCTATATATAAATGTATACATATAAAAACATACATATATACTTACATATATGTACATACTTACATATATGTACATACATACATATATATACACATACATACATACATGCATGCATACATACATACATACATACATTGATCTGCATATGAAATTTTATCACCTTGGAAAATTGTATTTGATCCTGCTAGCTGGGAATAGCTAATTGTTCATTTTATTGTACCTAATCTGATGACAGTTCTACATAAATTTTTAACAACTCAGCTAATCAACAACTAGACCAATTTAACTAGGTTAAGGCTTGTTTCTTTCTAAAAATATCTGCTATGATATGTTTTTCTAAAATTTGTTGCCCATTTTTCTTGGTCTGCATTATTTTTGTTTAGGATCTTGAGCTAAGTCACTTAGCATGGGTTGAGTGAATTTTATTGTTTTATTATATGGATTTTGGAATATGGGCTTTGTTTTATCATTGGCTTTGTTCAAGTCCTGATTTTGATGAAGTAACACAATGGCTTTTAAGGTGGAAAGGACTATATAATGAAGATGAAACTTGAAAACTTGACTATTGAAATAATGAAATGAAAGCTATCAAGGATCAAACACCTATGATAGAGTTACAACACAATGTGAAGTTGATTATTGATATTTTCAAAAAAAGAGTACAATATAAATCATTCAACATTTGTTTTGATTGTGAAGAGTTGCATGCGAAAGAGGGTGGAGAGCTCTAAACAAGGGTGGAGAGATCTGAATGTTGGTGGAAATTTCATTTCCATGCCCTTGTGATCACTGCATTTCATTGCCATGCCCTTATGATATTTTCATTTTTTTGTTGTGCCCTTGGTGGAGATTAGTGGAGATCTAGAATTTTGTTGCCGCACCCTTGTGATCTCTTCATTTCATTGTCATTCCCTTGTGATCTATGTGCCATTTCTCTACAATTTTTGTTGCATCATGCCCTTGTGATCTATGTGCCCTTTGCAACATTACAACATTTGGGGTCAAATTACGATGGCAATTTGTGATGGCAGTGTAATTTGTGGTGTTCAGGCTTGAATCTAGTAGTATTTTTCTATGCTTTTCTTCAAGGGGAGAAGAGCTATCTATGTAAATATTCTTTTATTTTCCTTCTAAACATGTATCTCTTTATATTTTCCCCAGTAGGTGATTAGAGAAGCTTCTCTTTATGTATATGTATGTGTATATATAGATAAAGAAGTTTCTCTTTATGTATATGTATGTGTATATATAAATAGATCTCTTTGTTTATATACATACATACATAGACACATATATATACATACATACACATGTATATACATGTACATACTCACAAAAATACATATACATAGATCACAAGGGTATGACAATGAGATGCAGAGATACATATACATATATATATACATACACACACACACACACACATACATACATCTTCATATGCAATTTTATCACTTTGGAAAACTATGTTTGATCTTTACGCAATCAACAAGAGATAATATAATTTGTAAGTACATATTTTTGCATACTTAGTTTGGTATGAATAGTTTTATTTGAATTTTTCTGAGGAGAGTGAGCCTACTCATGATGTTAATGGCTCCATGTATTGGGTCTTTAGAAAAGAAAGACTTATAGGAGATTAGATGGTGTTTATGGATATGAGATGATTCATTTGTGATGCCAATATATCCTCCTCCATATTGAATTTCTATATCATCAATTTTCTAGATACAAATCACTATACTTGGTCTTCTGAAATGGTGGGACTAAGATATAAACCTCAAACAAGGGTTGTGTGCTATGATGGGGTAGGAGGAAGATGGTCGTGTAAAGGACTGATTGAGCAAGTTATAGAAAATTAGGGTGTCAGTTGCAAGTAGTTTCATTAATTTGATAAGGGAATCAGATTTGAAAGCCGGATGATCAAAATTAGCATGTCCATCCTTATAATAGATGTCTCTATCTCATAATAGAAAATTACATCGAATGACAAGCGACACATTATTAACTATATGCAAAATCAGAAGAACATTCACCTATAACATTTTTGAAGGACAAAAATAAAATAAAAATATAATTTTCTGTTAAAAACCATGAGCTATGTGGCTTCACATTATAGGTATTCTACTGTCTAGTAGTGAAAACTCTTTACATTAAATATGAAGATCTTGAAATTAAAAAAGATAACTATCAGAGATCTATATTTGTGCTTTAGTGATAACAAATATACAGTCTATTTTTAGGAAAAACAATAGTCTTAAATATATATGATTAAATAAAATAAACAAGAGTACTAGTTGTAGCTGTATAATTCTAGTATTATTGATTATGTTAAACAAAATGTTCAATAAAAAAATTATGAAGTAACATAAATGGACCATCTACTTGATCCTGTTATGACTTAATGTGAATGCATTTGATCATTACCTGGACGATATTATGCATGAGATCTTTACTTAATCACCAAGAGATAACATAATATGTAAGTACAGAATTTTGCATACATAGTTTGGTATAAATAAATTCATTTGAATGCAAGGATAATTACTTGTGTGAATTCAAGACATGAATGATTAATTTAATTTAGCACAATTTCAATGCAAGTGTGCATGTATGCATGTAAATCAGTTCACATAGTAAACTGATTTACATACATTCATGCACATATGCATACAATCATCATAATCAGTTACCCTTGAATCTGACCAAAGCTATTATATATGAACAAGAGATACATGTTTAGAAGGAAAAGAAAAGAACATTTACATAGGTACCTCTTCTCTCATTGAAGAAAATTGTAGAGGAAGGGCATGGAGATCACAAGGGAATGATGAAAAAATCCTAGATCTCCATTGATCTCCACCAACATTTAGAGCTCTCCACCCTTGTTCGAAGCTTTCCACCTTCTTTCATGCAAAAATCTCCACAATCAATTAAAAAAAATGGGGAATGATTAATGTCATGTTTTATTTTCTTTTTTGTTTATAATCCATAATCCACAATCCACAAGATCTCTATGTATACACACATACATACATACATACATACATACACACACATACATGAAAACAACAATGCACTTTCCAAGAGTTTGCAATTATTCAACATAATTAATGTTTTAAAATAAAATGCATATGAAGAACTGCTAGCTTAGAAGTAAGAACATGGTGTTGAAACAGTACAAAAAGTGCTTGACATGAGAGGTCTACAAGTGGGGTGTTGACCAATCTTGATGATCAAACACCTATGCCAAAGTTACAACAAACTGTGAAGTTGATTTTAGATAAGGTAGAGGCAGATATTTTGAAGTTTGATAATCAAAATTTAAGGCATAGGAGAGAAGGAGAAGTAGTGACTTTAGAAAGAGACTGCACAACAGAAACAATAGCTAAACAACATAGAGAATATTATGGGAGCCACTAGATAAAATCTAGGAAAGTGTTGTAGTAGTTATTATGACATTGGAAAAAATAGTTAAATTGGTGTAGTTGTTGATTAAATGGGTTGATTACTTCATTATTACATGATCCAATGGTAATGTTAGTTATTATTTTGACATACATGAAAATATTATTATTCATTATTATACATATGTACATACATGAAAATAATAATGCACTTTCTATGAGTTTACAATTGTTCAACATAATTAATGTTATACAAGAACATGCACCTGAAGAATTGTTAGTTCAAAAGCAAGAACATGGTGTTAAAACAATACAGAAAGTGCTTGACATGAGAGGTCCACAAGTGAGGTGTTGACCAATCTTGAAAATTTGAATGCTGAAATGAAAGCTATCGATTATCAAGCACCTATGCCAAAGTTACAACACAATGTGAAGTTGATTTTAGATAAGGTAGAGGTAGATATTCAGAAGTTTGATAAACAATTTTTCAGGCATGAGAGCAAAGGATAAGGAGTGGCTTTAGAAAGAGATTGCACAGAAGAAACAATAGCTAGACAACATAGAGGATATTATGGGAGCCACTGGATAGAATCTAGGAAAGTGTTGTGATAGGTACTATAAAATTAAAATCACTTACAAGTGTCTTTGAGAATTTACAGTCCAAATATCAAATGCTTATAAGAGTGTTTCAAAAATTGGCATAGTCTTCGTGTGATAATCCCAAATATTAGATTCTTATAAGAGTGTTTCAAGGTTAGGAACCACTTCAACACCCTTTGCATGGTTTAGAGGTAATATCATTGTGGTAGAGGCTTTTGTAAGGGAATGAGCCTCATGATTATGAAATTTACATAGGAGCAAAAATTTCTTCTTCAACCCCTTAAACTCAACTCTTCACTAAAGTTATTCTTCAATTCCTTGCACATGAAATTTTATCACCTTGGAAAACTGTATTTGATCCTGCTAGCTAGGAACAAATGATTGTTCATTTTATTATACCTAATCAAATGATAGTTCTATAGGAATTTGTAATCAAATCATCTAATCAACAACTAGATCCATTTAATTGGTTATGGCCAGTTTCTTTCTAAAAAATATGCTATGATATGTTTTCTAAAAATTTCTTGCGAACTCTAACCACTTTTCCTGGTCTACATTTTTTTTTGTGGAGGATCTTGAAGTAAGTCACTTAGCATAGGTTGAGTATTTTTTTTTAGATTCTGAAATATTTATGTAGTTAGATCAATTTTATGTTCTGTAGCTAAGATGTAATAAGAACCTAAGATCTCTAAATATACATGTTCAAAAGGAGATATAAAGAGATACCTATTTAGAAGGAAAAGAAACCAACATTTACATACCCTATAAGAAAATCATAGAGCTAGGGCATGGCAAGAAAATTGCAGAGCAAGGGAATGACATGGAAAAAAATCATAGAGAAAGAGCATGACACTAAAATCATAGAGCAAGGACATCACAACAAAATATAGAGATGACAAGGGCACAACAACCAAATCATAGAGCAAGGGCATAACAATGAAACATAGAGATCACAAGGGCATGATAACCAAATCATAGAGCAAAGACATGGCAACAAAATGCAGAGATCACAACAACGAAATCATAGAGCAAGGACATGACAACAAAATGCAGAGATATATCACAGGAACAAAATGCACCAAGCATAAGGGCATGATGATGTTCAAAGCTCTCCACTCTCATTTAGAGCTCTCCACCTTCTTTCGTGCGCAAATCTCCACAATCAAAAAAAGGGAAATGATTTATGTCATGTTTTCTCTTTTTTTGTTTATACTTACACGAGCGTTGCAATTACATCAGTACTGCAATGGCGTTAGGAAAAATTGCAAAAAAATGAAAATCACCACAAATTAGACTATCATCCCAAATTGTCATCGCAATTAGACCCCAAATGTTGTTGTGCCCTAGGGGTCCTAGGATCCCTAGGGACATAGGGTAATCAATCAAATTTGGGTCAATTGGAGTCATAGGCTAGCCTATGACCCTATTGGACCCATTGCATGGTGACATGTGTCCCTACAGGTCCTAGGACCCTTAGGGAAATAGGGTAATCAATTAGATGGGTCAAATGTGGTCGTTGGTTAGCCCACTACCCCATTCAACCCATTGCATAGAAACATGTGTCCCTAGCAGTCCTAGGACCCCTACGGACATAGGGTAATTGATCAAATGGGTCAAATGGGTTCGTAGGCTAGCCCACAACCCATGACCCAATTCAACCCATTGCATTGCAAAATGTGTCGCTAGGGGTCCTAGGACCCTTAAGAACATAGGGTAATTGATCATATGGGTCAAATGGGGTCATAGGTTAGTCCATGACCCCATTTGATCCATCGCATCATGACATGTGTCCCTAGGGGTCCTAGGGTAATCGATGAAATGGGTCGAATGTGGTTGTCGGCTAGCCCACAACCCCATTTGACCTACTACATCATGACATGTGTCACTAGGGGTCCTAGGACCCCTAGGGACATAGGGTAATTAATGAAAAGGGTGAAATGGGGTCATAGGCTAGCCCACGACCCATTTGACCCATTGCATCATGACATGTGTCCCTAGGGGTCATAGGACTCCTAGGGACATAGGGTAATCAATCATATTATAATTTAATAAACTATATAATACTATGTGATAATTTATAATACTATGTAACAATATATATTATAGTAATATATATAATAATATATATTTAATATAATAATAATATATATTTAATATAATAATAATATAGACAATATTTATAATATTATAAATAATATATAATACTATATAATAATATATAGTAGTATGATCCTAATATACTATCTAATCATATTTAATATCATATAAAATATTATAAAAATAAAATTTGTTATATAATAAAAAATAAAAAATAAAAAAATAATATTATTCAAATATATCATTATATCTTAAATGTGAAAAGATATTTAAATATGTTTGTAAACTTTTTGTTTAAAATGTACAATTAGTTCCCACCTTCTCAATTTTTGAAAAAAATAAAAAATTGCCACCACATTTTAGGTACCCAATTTCAAATTGGGTACCAGATCAAGGATCGGGTACTCGATTAGGCTTGGTATTTACCAAACCTCTTTGATCAACTCAAAAGACATGTTTGAGACATGTTTCCGTGACATTCAAACTTTGACTAGCCATTTGACAATATTTTTTCATCCAAATTCAATGAAACAAAAAGGGTTTTTTATAACACTCTCAAGATTCCATCAATATAATGACTATCAAATTATGAGTTTGATAAGTATTTATTAATTAGTTAATTTTTAATGAAGATGTTTGTAAACTGCCGATTGACATACAAATTGGAAAATAGCTATAACTTTCAAACAGTATAAGAATTTTGAAATGCAAAAGTTGCGTACAAGAAAAAAAAAAGATTTTTTTTTTTTGTAAAGTTTTCAATTAGTTAAGGTGGCTAGACATAGGAGTTTTTTTATTTTTGAAAAAGTTATAGTAGGAAATTCATATTGAATTATTTATTTGGAATAAAAATACCCAAAAATATGCATCACATCCGGGTATGAGTCTACTTTTTATATCTATAATTATATTAAAACATATTATCATTTGATTTTGATTAAGGTGGTTAGACATACACCTACTTTTTATTTTCACCATGAAAGTTTTGTAGTACTGCATTAAAATCTAAAATTTTGACAAATCAAATAATTTTTTCTCGAGATAAAGCCTACTATTTTAGAAACTATATTCAATTTCCTATATATCCTTTTCTTACAACTTTTTGATATAAAACCCATAACTACTTTAAAATTATGTGTCAAGTTAATAACCCTAATTTGCTAGCTTTTCACTGCCACTTAAGGCCATAGTTTGGTTGACCATGATCCTACACATACTCATATGAGAAACACAGTATCATATAATTAGTGTACTTCACTTCTACTGAAGCTACACTTCAACAAAAAATACTTTTCCCAATAAATTCTAAGTGCTTTGGAATACCTTCAAAGGATGTTGGAACCACATCATAGTACTTACAAGATAGATGACACTTTAATCTTAATATTATCCTAGTTGATGTCATATATTGTAAATACACCCATATGAATCACAAAGAAAAGAAAAACATCTCTTAGCCATAAATATAGAATTTGAGTCATCACCATACTCTCATGTTCTAACAAGATAATTGTAAAAGAAACTTTGATAACCACCACCAAACAAATAACTTCTCACATTAGATCCAATATGGTACATATTAAAACATATCAATTATCATTTAAATTTTATCTAATATTTACATGAGCATAAGCATCAAATTTAAAAAATAACAAAATCTTTGAGTAGTGGCCTTACTCAAACTTGTTGGAATATCGACCATAGAAAATTGAAATTCATCAAAATAAAAATACCTTAAACTAAAGTACATCACTATTAATAGGAATTGATGCCATTAACATATCATTTCTAAAATATAATCAAGTCTACATCTATATATCCTCATATACCAATGCACCATACAAAAATGTACAAATGACTACAAAAGATGACAATGAATAATTTGTATATTGATGCTAAACTAATCTCAAGGATAGAGATAACCTTCATCCAAGAATGCCATTGTAATCAAATGGAAATCAACGCATGCAATTGCATAATTCATAGATCCCGATCTAATAAAACATGCAAACTTATCATCATATTCATTACTAACAAACCAAGACATCCAAGAGGATAGGTTAAACATATTTCCAAAGACTCCCCCTTCACGTGAAGTAATGTCAAATTTGAAAATAGATCAAATCCTTCCAAGTCTATCTATAATACTTCAGATAGAACATGCATATAATTACTCTATTATACTGTCAAGGAAACAAAAAATGATATTCAAATCATGCAAAAAATGTATAATACAATATCTCTTTCGTAATCAATCTTCATCTCTTTGAAGTCTTGACATTCAAACTTGTGGATACAAACATCCATGTAGAAGAACCCATACAAAGAGAGAATTTGCAAATAAAAGAATATCATTGTATATATGAACATGTACCAATTTATGGAATATAAAATCTCCCCCACCATTACAAAAATAAAATGACTTACCAAACTAAAAGAACATCAACATCCATCATTCAAATTAAATGAACCATAATTCCTACAAGAAAGGGAATGTGTCTAAATCCACAAACCATTTATTATATCTTTCCAAACAAGTCCTAAAAAATAGATTCATAGCTTAAGAAAAATTGCAAGGAGAATAGAAAAAATCTTAAAATTGTACATCTTCATCTTAATAAGTGATCAGAATTGATATATTCAAGAATTGAAAAGACAAGACACAAAATTAATGTTAGAGACAATAGTCCTCTCAGATAATTGATTCACACCCCCCCTCCCCCTTCTCAGTTATCTTGGTGGAATATTGTTTCTAACAATTGGTATCAGAGCATCAGGTCCTTGAAGATAAAATTTAACAACTTTGGGAGATCCATGATGAACATGTTTAGGAAAGATAGTCTGAAGTTTAAGGGAACAAATTATGATCGCTAGAAAGAAAAGATGAAGACACATCTATTGTGTATGGTTCCAGGATATTGGATCTTGACAAATCAGCATAGACAATCATTTCTAAAAAGGATTTGGCAACTTGTACCAAGGTAGAAAGAGATCTCTTCATGTGCAACATGAGAGCTAGAGAAGCACTATTGGGTGCACTTCATAAAATTGAATACAAGGAGGTAAAATCACTTGCTACTTCACATTTGGTTTGGAAAGCTTTGGAAAATATTTTTGAAGGTGATGCACATTCTAAGAAGTTGAGGATACAAAGTTGGATTTGTGCATTTCAAGGTGCTAAAATGATGGAAGATGAATCTGTAAGAACATATATAGGTAGGATATCATAAATTATTGTAGGTATCAAATCTCAAGGAGGAACCAAAGAAGATGATGAGGTTATATGGAAGATATTAAAGACTCTAACACCACCATTTAAGTTAGTAGTTTAGATTATATAGTTTATGATATATTGTACTAAAGATTTCACAAAGGATTCATTTCTTGGAAGACTTGAAGTAGTTGAGAATGAGCTTAAACAATCTAGAGAATTAACGAAAATAGAGACAACTTTTAGTGCCTTGAATATTCGACCTTGTCTATCAAGGAGCACAAGCACTAGAGGAGATTTTGCTAGCAACAACAAATCTAAGGAGGGATTGAAGAAGGAGTAGCCCTTCTGGTAAAAAGAGAAAAAGGAGGTAAGAAAATATTTAAATGTTGGAATTGTGATGAATATGGTCATTATGCATGTAAATATCCTAAAAGAGAGAAAAAGTATAAGGGAAATTAAAAATCTAGAAAAGATAGAGAGTGTTTGTATGCAAATAAAGATAATGATTCTGATGAACAAGCAGTACGTGCTAGTGATGATGAAATAGGATTTGTGGCAATTAAAAAAGAAAGTCCAAATAAAGTAGCTTTGGTGTCATAGGTTGAGAGAAAATTTGATTGGATAATTGATAGTGGTTGTTCACATCATATGATTGGTGATATGAACAAGTTTGTTATCTTTAAAAGTTAGGATGGAGGCATTGTCAAAGTTGGAGACAATGCAACATGTCAAGTTAAAGTATTGGATCTATAACTCTTGATGGTAAAACTAACACTAGGGATGTATACTTTGTTGATGGTTTAAAGCACAATATTTTGAGTGTTGGACAACTAGTGGACAAAGGTTATCAGTTGCAATTCATATAGAATACATGCATGATCAAATACAAAGATGGAAAGGTAATTGGAATAGGAACCAGATATAGAGGTAATGTATTTAAGTTGAATCCTCTTGAAATGACATGTTTGGTTGCAAAGGTAGATAATAGTTAGTTATGGCATAAGATATTTTGTCATATAAACTTTGAAAGTATTGTGAACACTAGTAGTATGTTTGCAGTTAGAGATTTGCCAAAGATTGTAAAGCCTACTAACACAATTTTCAAGGAGTGTGTTTTGGAAAAACATAAAAAAACTTCTTTTCCCAGCAAGAATTTTACTACTATAATGAAGTTGGAGATTGTACACACAGATCTCAATAGTCCTATAAAGACTAAAGGATTCTATGGTGAAAGGTATTCTGTGATTCTAGTTGATGACTATTCTAGAAGGATGTGGGGTGCATTTCTTAAAGAGAAATCTAAGGCATTTGATAAGTTTAAGATATTTAAGAATAGAGTTGAGAATGAATCTGGTATGAAGATTAAATGTTTAAAATCAAATAGAGGAGGATAATTTACTTCAAATGAGTTTAACATGTTTTGTGAAGAAAATGGAATCATTATGCAATTATCAACTCCAAGTACCCCTAAACAGAATGGGATTGCAGAATGAAAGCTCAAGTCAGTTACAGAAGCTACAAGAGCTATGTTAGTAGATAATGATGTATCTAAGATGTTGTGGAGAGAAGATGATTAATCATTATAAGACCACATTAAGAACACATTACACTTAGCGATAACATTAATCTTCCACCTTACAACTTGAATAAATTTCTATACATGCAATATTATGCCAATCAGACTTAGCCACATCATTATCAACATGTCTTCTTCATGTCCTCAACCTCAATCCTTAGAATATCAACTCTGCTAAGAGATATAACAAGTTTACTAGAACATGCCTCTATAAAATCTATTTGAGAACAAAAATCACCAAAACTTTCATTACTTCTTTTAGACTTATTATTTCTTCTTCTGACATTAACTGCATATACTAGATACTTAGAAGTATCTCCTATAACCTCAGATAGTTAGAATACTCAACTAGCCATCTGTACTAACTTGATCTTTCCACTATTCTTCTGTTAGATACCAAAAAAAATTACTATGTTGAAATCAATGACAAACTCAATCATGAATGTACCATATCATCATAGTAACATATCTACAATACTCTCCCATAGGAATACCAACAATATTCATGCTTGTAACAATTTAAAAATGCATTTAATGGGGTGGGTAACACCTCTTAGATCATTCACCTGCTAGGTAGACCAAGAGAGGGATATAGGATTATTAAGTGCATACTACATAAAGTAATAAAAGATTATAATAAATGAAAATATTCTCTTTAGGTGAAAAATGGACTCACATCCATAACCAATCGTAGGATCCTCAATTCTTTTTTTTGAAATCCTCATTGGTAACCATCTCAACACATGATACTAAAAAACATCAAATCTCTTGGCCTCATTCAAATCTCCCTAGTCTCTATGAGATCTTATAATTTCATTCCAACTTCAAATGAAACCTTAAAAAATCATGAAACCATCAAGAACATATAATTACACCATGATCTATTATTTTGGAGATCATATGATGAAATTAATGTATTATAAATTGACACCTTACCCAATACTCAAAAGTTCTTAATAAAAAACTAAGATATCACCTTCTTCAAGCCAACTGTATTCATCATAAAATGATGAATCTACATCACTATCAAATCTCAATTAAATCTTGCAACCAAGCTTTCTAGGCATCATGATAACCATCTAAAATAATAAATGCGTAGTCAATGCTCGAATCTTAAATAATTGAACAAATAGATAGTATCGCATACCAATTTCATGAATAATTGACCATGCCTCTCTTTGTTGCCTATACTTATAGCACTTCTTTGAATGGATCAATTTGGATAATGAGACAAAACATGTAGATATATAGGATACAAAGATTGGGATCATTGGTAGACATGATTTTCCAAAACACACACATATGGTTAGCCTTAGACCAATAAGAATCTTCCATGAAACCATGTAATCCTATAACCATATTTACCTAGAATAACTTGGATGTAATATTATTAAAAATATAGGCATTCAAATTAGAAAAGCCACTTTTAAACAATGAAATAACTAGAGATATGCAAAGAAAAAACTAAAAACAAAGAAAAATACAAACTTATCAAGAAAGAGAAGTTATCAAGGATCTTAAAAAATATGAAATATATTAGCTTCACAACTCACAACATGGTCAATTCATGTACTTTCATGCAATCAAGGGCTAAATCCATGAACCCAACATAAGTATTCTGCTTTGTAGTCAAAATACCTCATTCTTCTTCTTGTGGCCAAGATGTCACAAGTGCATATCCAATAGAAACATATTCTCACTGCAAATGACCACAAGATTAAAGAGAAAAAAAAAAGAGAGGATACATACATATTTTCAAAGCTCCAAGTTACCAAAACGTAGCCAACTACATGAAGATCCATTGTTATGAGCTTCTAGTGTCCATGTTAATCATATTAACAATATCCATGGTTTCTAATCTCACTAATTTGAAAGTTAACTCACATTACAATCATTGTAGCCTCATAAGACTTCACCTATGTTTGATTCCTTTTGATGGATTACCAAAAACTTGCCAAGATTGAAAATAAAAATAGAGGAATACCTAGAACCAATTAATCTTTAGCCATTATACTAAAATTTGATAAATAAATATGTTCTTGTACCAAAGGCTGGAAGTATTTATATAGATAATTGAAATCTAAGAATTGATTAGGAGTTTGGGGCCTAACTTTATTAGTGAGATCTTCTTGTGGTAAGGCGTGAGGTCACTAGGTCTAGTATCTCCCTAGACCACGTGATCCTAGAGGACATGTCACACTAGCATTACTAGTCACATTAAAAAGCTTACTTGTCACAATGCAATTTTATAGGGGGTTCTAAACCTAATTCTTGTAGTCCAAAATAAACATCAAAGAATGAGATACACAATTTGGATGACTAGAACATGAAAATTTGAAAACTTATATGCAAATATGAAACTATGTTTGCCATTATATGGAAATACCATGCATAAATTCTTCTTCTTTATGATCTAAAAATCTAATTTACATCATTCTTATTAACACCTATTTATGTAATCGTATGACAATAATTTACAAACATTAACATCATCTATGCATGATTTACACATGAGGACACCCTTGGGAAAAAAATCCATCAAGAGTAGAGGTCAAGTATGAATTAACAATAAATAAATGTGATTACAATACATTCATTTTCAATCTTGTAATGTTCCCCTCTTAAAAAATTATAATTCAAGTTAATAATTGAATTGTTAAATCATATTAAATTAAAATTAGAAAAAGAAACTCTTGTCTTGGCTCTACAATTGTGCACCTCTAAGGAGAGCTTTTTCTTAGGAGGCCTTCCCTTCATGTTGGTAGTTGTGCAATCTATTCTCTCCTATAGAGCACTAACTTCTCCTTTCCTTCCTTCATTTTCCCCATGGCTTGATAAAAATGTCAAATCTCTTGGTGATGTTTTTATGAAAGAGGTTAGGGAAAAATCATCCAGGAAAGACATAGCAAAGGAGGTGTTACTATTGAAGGCTACAAAATTCATTTTTCAAGCCAAAGAGGAGACCGCCTACTTGTCGATAAACAATCGAGATAAGAGCCATTATGCCCACATCATCATTAAGCCAAACCTTCAAATGGATATGAAAGTTGATGTAGAAAAGTATAGGCTAAAAAAATTGTGCATTTTGTCAGGATTTCAAATTTTTGCAAGTTACATTTATTAAGAAAAGTTGATATGGTGTGTGCACTTTGAAAGGTTGTGTTTTAAAATCAGGCGATCCTCATGACAAGAGTTTTTGCAAGAATCTCTGTATATCCTAAATGAACATATACACCAAATATGGATCCTTGGGTTTAATATTTAACATGGTCATTTTTTGCTTCTTAATGAATATTATTTACTTTATAGTGACAAACATTTTTATGTGTCCACTTTTGAAGCTTGATTTCTTAGTATCTAAAGCATTTCAAGTTAGAACTATTGGGATATGGAGTCCAACAATCTTGCTATCTATTAAACTTTTGTAGCTATTCACTTGAAGGCTATATATAACTATAAATAGATATATATTGTCATGTATTGTATCAGATTGTATCATTTATTGATTAATACTATGATTATCTTTTTGAGTGTGGACGTAGCAACAATTGTGGAGAACCATGATAAATACTTGTGTTATTGTGTTTCATCTTCTTTATTCTATTTTATTCAATTTCTTTACTCATTTTAATATTTATAAAACCAACTATTTCCCCAAGTTGTCTACATGATAATATATCATCAAGCTGATTTTTATAGCTTTAAAATCTAATTGGTAATTCTTTGATACTCCATCCAAATGCAAATTTTAATATTATGTCCTTATGTTTGTAAATACATGTTCAAGTGGTCTCCTATGTAAATCCATATATTTTCATCTAGATAACTTATTGTTAGAAATAAAAATGGGAAAGTAAACTCTAAAGTGGGGGGGAGGGGTTGAATCAACATTTCAAAAATTTAACCATAAAACATTCACCACACATCCGTCTCATAATTTAGCATGTAAACTGAAATAGCTAGCTACACATATTTATCCATATCATGAAACAAATAACACATACCACAATAAACTTGTTACTCATAAACCCTCCAATGAGAAGGTGAAACTGGGGTGGGGTTGACACCCATAAATCTTCACTACTACAGTTGTAAAGTGTAGCCAATTAAGGTTCCAATAAGTTTGACCAAAAACTATGATGTACCCTATGAGGGTTATGCCTTGTTAAATGGTTACAAAGGCTATTTTGATTAAGTAAAAATAGGTTTTGAAGGACCCAAAACCTTTTATAGAGTATCAAATAGGAAAGCTAAGAAAGCCCACAAGGAACTATGCATCAACACCAAAAACCAATACAAAATATGACAAGTAGCCTTAATACGTCAAACAAGAAAAGACAACAAAAAGTCAGCAAAAAGATAGCACCAGGACAACTATAAGGTCTTCAATAAATCAATAGCCTAATCTACAAGGATATTTATGTTCATAGCAAAGGCCTTCAGCTCATCAATTTATTTGTCATCCATAACCTCTATCTTCTTTGAATTAGCCCTAGTGATCCTCTTTCATGTTCTTAAAACCTTGAATTCTCCCATGTTCCAGTTTGTATAGCAGAGTCTTAATGCTATCCACTAAAGTCTTCAAAATGGAGCAACTCTGGTCTGCAAGTTTCTTTACCGCATTCTCAGTGTTGTCAACTCTGTTTCTAATGGGGACACCACCCAAGCACAGAATGGACACAACAAGAAAGGGAAAATTTTATTAACTATGAAAATTATGCTAGTACACTTAATGCAGAGAAAACAGACTCCAAAACATCCCCTATGGGCTTACAATAGTATAAATTTGGAGATAATTTCTTCTCCCAGTACCTTCTCTCAAACTCCACTCTGAACTACCTTTTACAATGCCAGAGATGTCCTTAAATAGACCCCAAAGGGTTAAGGATTAGGAATACATCTAGAAAGTGCTAGTTGGCATCCACCGCGAATATGGAAGGCTCCAAAAGTCACTTTAGAAGTCGGTACAAAATTAGAAGAATCCAAAAATAGTAGCCAAAATTTCGAGAGGCATAACTTTTGAACCGTAGCTCCGATCAACAAACTGTTTACATTTTTGAAAAGCTCTTGGAGTGCTCTATAGCCCTATGGATGAGCTTTTCTTGTCACCCATTTTTTGGCCCTATACAAGGTCATTTAATGCCTCAAACCTGATTTGAAGCATTCTTAGGAGGTCTCAAAAAATCAAAAAACTGTGATAACTTTCAAATCATGCAGCCTTTTGACCTGATTCTTTTTCTAGAATGTTCTAAATTAAAATTTTAATCCTCCATCCAATTTACACCTTTTGATTCACCATAATTATAGCCCAATTACATAGTCCTATTTTTTTTGGCATTTACACGTATCCCAAGGTGCTTAAATACTCTAACCCAGAACAGTGATAGTGGAACTGTGAGAGTTGGAACCTTTATTTGACCCAAATGGGTATCCAGAAATGAAAACACATGAAACAAAAACTATGTATAGGTACATTTTTTTGGGTGACACAGGATTGCCCTTATACCTTTGGATGCTCCTGCATCAAACACCCAAGGTAGATTGAAAAGTGACCCTGTGGAAATCCCAAATGGGAAACCTTAGCTGCTGATATCCAATTTGAGTCCTCTATTGGTCATCCTTTCCACTTAACCAGATACTCTTCATATTGCCTATTTTTGGTACTCCTGCCCACATGACTATCCAAGATCTCTTCTATCTCCTCCTTCTTAGAAGCAGGAAATGGACATGGCTCAAACATCAGCTCCTCATCTGTACCATCATCATGATACTCTGTTAAGTTTGCAATGTTGAAGATAGGAGAAATGTGAATTCCATCTGGCAACTCCACCTCATATGCATTTCTTAAGTCATGTTTCTTTAGAATTTTGCAAGGGCCAAATTTCTTCATCTTCAGCTTGTTGTAAGTACCTACTGGAAATCTTTCCTTTCTTAAGTGTACCATGACTAGATCCCTTACTTGGAACTCCTTATGTCTTCTCCTTTGATTAGCCCTAGCTTTATACTGTTGATTCATCTTGATAATGTGTGCCTGAACCTCCTCCTGTAGGTGCTTGATATGTTCAACAAACTCTTCTACTTCAGCACTTGTCCTCTCCCCTTGCTCCATCTTCCTCAATTCTGGTGCAGTCCTTAGGCTACTTCCATATACAATTTGGAATGGTGATTTACTAGTACTCCTATTTATAGAGTTATTGTAAGCAAATTCCACTTGTGGTAGAATCAAATCCCATCCCTTGGGCTTATCCCCAACTAAACATCTCAAAAAATTGCCCAGACTTCTGTTTACCACTTTTTTCTGGCCGTCAGTTTGTGGATGATGTGTGGAATTGAATTTCAAGTCTGTTCTCAACTTCTTCCACAAGGTTTTCTAGAAATACCCCACAAATTTAATGTCTCTGTCAGAAACTATACTCTTTGGGAGGCCATGTAGTCTTACCACCTCTCTGAAAAACAAGTCTGCAATATGGACAACATCATGAGTTTTATGGCATGGAATGAAATGTGCCATTTTGGAGAACCTATCAACCACCAAAAATACTGAGTCATTACCTCTTTGTGTCCTTGGCAATCCAAGAACAAAAGCCATACTTATGTCCTCCCATGGCTTTGATGGAATAGGCAATGGCTGATAAAGTCCATTATTTTGACTAAATCTCTTGGCCGCTTGACAAACCTGAAAACTCTATACAAACTTCTTCACATCCTGTGAAATTTGAGGCCAAAAATAATGTTCTCTAAGAATGGAAATGGTCTTATCTCAATGAAAATGTCCTACCATCCCTCTACTGTGCTTCTCCTTAATCAGATTTTCCCTCATGGAATTCCTTGGAATGCATAATTGATTGCCCTTGAACAACATTCCATCCTGAATCAAATAGTCTAACCACTTAGTTCTATCTATAGCAATAGGTTCTTTACAAGATTTCCATGCTTCAACAAAATTAAGATACTTAGGGTACAAATTCTTGAGTTCATCAAACCCAACTACTTCAACCTACATTACTATAAGCAACAACTGCCTCCTACTTAATGCATCTGCCACCCTGTTAGATTTTCCACTTCTATGGTTCAAGACAAATGTATAGCTCTGCAAGAACTCTACCCACTTCATATGCCTCTGATTCAATTTACCTTGGCTATTTAGATACTCTAATGCTTGGTGATCTATATATAAAATAAATTCCTTTGGCAATAAATAATGCCTCCATTTCTTTAAGGCTTGAACTATTGCATAGAACTCCTGATCATAAACAAAATACTTCTTTTTGGCATCATTCAATTTTTCACTAAAATATGCAATAGGCTTACCTTCTTGGCTTGATACAACCCCAATAGCACTGCCACTAGCATCACAATCCACCTGGAACACCTTGCTAAAATTAGGAAGTCCCAACATAGGTTGTTCTATCACCCTCTTCTTTAGCAATTCAAAACTTCTCGCAGCTGCCGCAGTCCATTTGAACTCTTTTCTATCCCTTCTTATTGTGTTAGTTAGAGGTGCACATATGCCACTGAAATTCTTAATGAACTTCCTATAGAAATTAACCAGATCATGAAATGATCTCACCTCAGTAGCAGACCTTGGAGTAGGCCATTCCAAGATGGCTTTTACCTTCTTTGGATCCATTTTGAGACCTTCTAGTGATACAACAAACCCTAGGTAGACTAACTCTTTTTTAGCAAAGCTACACTTCTTCATATTAATTAACAGTTTCTCTTCCCTTAACCTTTCAAGGACACTAAAAATATGTAATAAATGTTCTTCCAAAGTCTTGCTGAAAATTAAAATATCATCCAAATAGACAACAACAAATTTTCCCAAGAACTTCTTAAGTACCTCATTCATAAACTGCATGAAGGTGCTTGGGGCATTCATCAATCCAAAGGGCATGACTAGCCACTCATAAAGACCCTCCTTGGTCATGAAGGTAGTTTTCCACTCATCTCCTTCTCATATCCATATCTAGTGATAGTCACTCTTGAAATCTATCTTTTTGAAGTACTGAGCTCCACTCAAGCAGTCCATAAGATCATCCATTCTTGGCAAAGGAAACCAATACTTGATGGTTATCCTATTTATAGCTTGAGAGTCCATATACATTCTCCACTCTCCATCCTTCTTTGGTGCTAGTATTGTAGGTACTACACATGGACTCAGGCTCTCTCAAATCAAACCCTTTTTCAATAGCTCCTGAACCTATCTATTTAGCTCCTCAGTTTCAGTAGGAGTCATCCTATGAGCAGCCTTGTTAGGAAAACTAGCTCTAGGGATTAAATCTATTTGATGAATGATTTGTCTTACGGGTGGCAATCTTTCTAGAACATTATTAGAAATAATATCTCCAAACTCACTTAATAAATCTGAAACTTCAAGTGGTATTTCACTACTACCTTCCTTATCTTTTCTAGGAATCAAAGCATAACACATATGCTAATGTTTCATGCCATCTAAAAACTTTCTTCCATCAACAAGATAGATCCTAGCACTGCCGCATACCTTTTCACCTTCCTTTACCATGGGCTTAAGTTTGTGGCAAACTCCATCCTTTGTCAAAGAGTATGTGTTTGCATGACCATCATGTACTGCATGCCTATCAAACTGCCATAGTCTTCCCAACAATAGATGGCAGACATCCATTGGAATAATATCATAGAGAACTTCATCATGGTAACTCCCAATTTTGAACTTCACTAAACATTGTTCACTTACCAGGACCTTATGATCATCCTTCACCCAAGCAATTTGATAGGGCTGGGGGTGTTTCTCCCTCTTGAGCTTCAACTTAGAGACCATCTCTTCTAACACCAAGTTGTTAGTGCTACCACGATCAATGATCACATCACAACATTTATTCTCACACTTGCACTTGGTATGAAATAGACTCCTCGTTTGTCTTGGTTCAATCTCATTGCTTAGTAGGACCCTTTCATTTACTAAAGTCTCTACTCCTTTTGCATCCTCTAAATGTGATGATTGTACATCCTCATCCACATGAGCAACCCTAGCTTGGCCCTCAACTCTCCTATCTATTCTTCCTTGTCACTGAGGGCATTCAAAGGCATGATGACCTTGTTCATTGCAATGGAAATAGGTACCATGGAAACCTCCTCTTCTTGAACCTTGTCCATGTCCTTAATTCTTGCTCTCTAATCTCCAAAGTTTTGATCATGGGAGTGATTGAAATCTTCATTCCTCTGGTTCTTGCTAGTACCCACATCTTCATTTTTCCTTTGGGTCTCATTTCGACCTCCAAATGACCTACCACTGCCCCTTCCTCCTTGACCATGCCGTCTTTGTCTCCCTTCAAACTTTTTATTTAGCTTCTCTTCAACTCATAGGGAAAACTGGTATGCCTCTTCAACGCTGGTCATTCTTACCAGACTTTATTCCTCCTGGATGCTAGGTCATGCAACCTTCTCCTTATTTACTTCTGCATGCCCTGCTCTAATCAAAAGTTGGTAAAACTCCTCCATATATTCCTGGACTGATTTTCTTGTTTTCTATAATTCATGTATCTTCTTAAACAAATCAAGCTCGTAGTCAACAAGAATGAATTGCTTCTTTAGTTTGTCCACCATGCGATCCCCCCTTGTGATCTTCTCATTTCCTCTTCTATTTCTTTCCAATTGAACCTTTTGCCACCAAATTTTGGCATGGCTTTTTAGTTTGGCCTTTGCAAACTTAACACTATCTGGATCCCTGATATCCTCATACTCAAAGTACTCTTTCAGTTCATTGATCTAGTCGATCAGCTCATCTGGTTTCAGATTTCCTAAAAATGCACCTACATCAATCGTAGGTCTTTTCCCAAACTTAGTAATGGCCCTAAAAAGCCTCTCCTTTGCCTAATTCAGAACTTCTCCTTCAACTTCCCCTTCTGGTCCAATTTCTTCTTCTTCATTGTCATCCTCACTTTCGTCACGTGTAGCAACATTTCTTCCTCTATCGAGCTCCTCCTGCAACGCTTGAACTTTCCTTTGGAGGGCTCTAACCTCAGGATTAATAGCTCTAGCCCTTCCACAACGCTCTCTTCATGGATTCATCTTCTTAACTCAAACCCATAACCACATAGTCCTGGTGCAAACTACCTCACAATCAACACTCTGTCTACACACTCAGAAAAACCAGCTCTGACAACACTTGATGGGGACACAACCCAAGCACAGAATGAACACAATAGGAAAGGGAAAATTTTATTAACTATGAAAATATGCTAGTACACTTAATGTAGAGAAAACATACTCCAAAACATGCCCTATGGGCTTACAATAGTATAAATCTGGAGATAATTTCTTCTCCCAGTACCTTCTCTCAAACTCCATTCCGAACTGCCTTTTACAATGCCAAAAATGTCCTTAAATAGACCCCAAAGGGTTAAGGATTAGGAATACATTCCAAAAAGTGGTAGTTGGCATACACTGCCAAAATGGAAGGCTCCAGAAGTCACTTTAGAAGTCGGTACAAAATTAGAAGAATCTAGAAATGGTAGCCGAACTTTTGGGAGGCATAACTTTTGAACCGTAGCTCCGATCAACGAATTGTTTACATTTCGAGAAAGCTCTCAAAGTTCTCTATAGCTCCATGGAAAAGATTTTCTCATCCCCCATTTTTCAGCCCTGTATGAGGTCATTTAATGCCTTGAACCTGACTTTGAAGCATTCTTAGGAGGTCTCCAGAAACTGAAAAACTGTGATAACTTTCAAACCATGCAGCCTTTTGACCTGATTCTTTTTTTGGAATGTTCTAAATTATAATTTTAATCCTCCCTCAAATTTACACCTTCTAATTCATCATAATTATGGACCAATTACATAGTCCTTTTTTTTGGCATTTACACGTATCCCAAGGTGCTTAAATACTCTAACCCAAAACACTGATAGTTGAACTGTGACAGTTGGAACCTTTATTTGACCCAAATGGGTATCTAGAAATGAAAACACATGAAACATAAACTATGTCTAGGTACATTTTTTTTGGCTGACACAAGATTGCCCTTATACCTTTGGATGCTCCTGCATCAGTTTGCCATGACATCCATCTTTTGCATATCTTTTATCATTTATTCCATAGCTCTATTCTTTGCTTCCAAAGGTGGGACTCTCTTCATTAAATTCTTGACTTCTTTTGCATTTCCAAAAACATCAAAGAATCTATCCAAATGTTGACCAAGAGTCCTCTCACCTTTAGTAGTCCTGCTTAGCTAATCAAAATCTCTCCTTATATCCTACATCTATTCCCTCATACTGTTGATATCCCTTTTCATCACACTTAGGTTTCCAAGGATCCCCTTCATATATCCCTATTCATCATGAGCCTTGCTTTGATCTAGGTTTTCCTCTTCCATATCCATAGTATCTCTTTCAGTATCCACCTTGTTGATGTCTTTTTCCTTAGCCTTCCCTTCAGATAGCACTTTCTTACCTCTCATCTCCTTTTTTATTAGAGGCTCGTCATCTGATGGAACTTTCATAACTCTATCAGTCTTCTTCACCTTGGTTCTAGTAACAATACCAGTTTTGCCTTTGGTTTTCTTCCCTATAACCTCCTTATGATACTTATCATATTCTATCTCCATCTCATAATCCACATCCTTACTCTTCCTTTTCTTAGTAGACAAGCTCCCAGGTGAGAGTTATTTCCTCTTCTTGTCAACCTTCTCATCTTCTTTCTCCTCTGTTTCCTCCTCATAAACCTCATGTTGATCACTCCCCTTTGTATCACATTCCAAGGTTTTTTAATTGATATGGGGTCTATCCACTTTTTTAGTTTTAATAAGATTCATAATCAACACCATCAAACCCTCATGAAAAGCATGATCCCCCTTAGGGTCATTCTGGATAGCTAAAATGGTATTATGGGAAATTAATTCTAACCCTATGCATAAAATGGTTTGCCAACATAAAATGGTGCCCAAAAATCTTTGTAAAGGTAAAACTCCATGGTCTAGAAATGGAATGAGGGCTAAAATATGAGTTGCCAATTTTGACCAACTTGTTTCTCTCCTTGACCAACTCCGCAAAATCATCAACAACACAATCAAACACCTTCCTGTCCCTATAGAAGTTGATCCCATCCATGTCAAGACCGGTGGCTTTAGCTATAATGTCTTTCAGGATGTTCATTCTCTAGCTTCCCACCAAGATGCTTCCATTCTTCCATGTCTTCATAAATTGGTGGGTTATGGATGGATTACTGCTCTTTAACTTCTCCATGAAGCTCATAAATTGACCATGTTCTAAAATATCCTAAATTTCTATCTTCTGCTTCTATTCCTTGCAACTTGTGGGCCCAACCCTCTTTTTCTTACCACCCATATTCCTCAAATTATAATAATTCCTATCATTCCTAACAAGCTCAGACATAGTGGAAATCTTTGTCTCAAAATAAGAACACGATTTTCTCCTATGCAAAAATACCCAAAATTTGTGTGGTAACAAATGAGTTGTCTCATCAAAGATAATCATAACCCATAACTCCCCATTATTGAAAAAATCATAATTGTTCCTAAATATCATTTCCATCATTATTAAAACTCATTTTCATACTTCTAACCTTGTCGTACTCTATCAAAGATAGCCTATTAGTAGGGATGTTGTCACCATAATTCCATATCATCTTTGTATGGCATTTGCATGCCATGTCCACATCCTAGTTGACCACTTTGTTGGTTTCTCTATAGTTATGAGTGATAGCACATTCCATAAAGGAATTAATCAAATTACTAGCCTTGAAAATTATATCATGGATGGACCAAGGAGTTATTAACTATATTAGGACAATTAATAATATTAAGGGAATCCCATTCTAGCCAAATTTTCTCCAAATTCATGCTCTTGTCAAATAAAAGACCATAAAGAGCCACACTAGCTTTTGCAACATGATTGGTTTGATCTCCAATAGGAATAGCCATAAACCAAACTTTCCCCATTTGTATTTTTGATAATAATGTTGCAACCCACTATCACTAGGTTGCCCTTTGAGGCCCCATCAAAATTAATCTTATACCATCCATGTGATGAACAATCCCACCTAGCCAAATTTCTAAGGTTACTATCATTTTAAGAGTATCTGATCCCTTTCAAGTTCTAATTTTGAATCACTTTGGCTTCCCACTCATCTTGAGGCTCTTGACCTTTCTCGATTATCCTAATATTCTCAATCAGCATATGCTTTATCTTATGAAATATCTAATTGGAAGTAGTCTCCTTACCCCTAAAAATCCTATCATTTCTTTCCTTCCAAACACCCCAACATAGACACAGAAGAATGAAATCCTATAAATTGATAAGCAAAGCATTATAAGAAGGAGACTTCTAGGCTAAGAATCAATCTTGAATACTAAGGGGGAGAACCCATTCCACATCCTAAAGCCTACAAATCCTCTCCTATAACCTTCTAGTGTAAGAGAAACAAATGGTCAAATGATTAACCGACTCTTCCTCTTCCTTACAAAGATAATATCTACTGACAAGACACATAACTCTCTTCATTAAATTGTGAGTAGTGAGGATTTTATCTTGCAATAAGATTCAAAAAATATGTTAACTTTGGGTGTCAGGCCTTTAAACCAGGCTTTAGCCCAATAAGGCACATAACAGTCTTCAAAAGTATTACCATATAGAGATGAGATAGAAAACAATTGATTATGATTAAATTTCCATATTAAAGCATCCTCCTCATGAAATAAAAAGATAACATTCAAAATTATGTTAAGGTCAATAAGAGCCTCATCCACTCTGGTAAGGTTCACCCATTTATCTTCTTCCCAATACTTAGTAGCATATGTACCAAAAATAGTCTTGCATTGATCCATATACCCATTCCACTTTTGATCAGAACTCAGAGCATGATAAAAAATCCATATGTCATCCCAAAATTGAATAGTCCTGCCATTTCAAACCTTCTAGCTTACCCCTTTATTTCTAATCTTCTTATTTTTCTAAGCCTACTCCCAAATTACAAAATACCCTTGAGTATCCTCACTACCAAGGAAAAGATTGAAGCTTTGGTTCTCCCTATTATATTTATCATTCCATATGTCTTTCCATTCTTCATCTTCATTATACAATCTCCAAATAATCTTAGCAAGTAAAAATTTATTCATGCTATTAATATTTCTTAGACCCAACCCTCCTTTTTTGATTGGTATACAAACCCTATCCCAAGTAATCAAATACATTCTTTTCTTCTTTTCAATAGCAGTCCATAAGAAATTTTACTGAATTTTTTCAATGGCCAAAGCATACTTCCTAGGTATCTTAAAAACACTCAAAGCATACAAGGGCATGTTTTGTAAAGTGGATTTTAGAATAATTATCTTACCATCTTGGCTAAGGAGAGATACTTTCCAACCAACTAGCTTTTAGTGGATTTTGTCAATCAAAGAACTCTAGGACTCAGAAGGGTCAAGACAAAGAGGTAAACTAAGATATGACCCTAGAAGGCTGCCAACATCACAAACCATAATTATTTTAACTTTGTTTTGTCTCTTCACATTAACATTAATGAAATATATCAAGCTTTTGTTCCAATTAATAATTTGTCTTGTAGCTTTCCCATAATCCTCAAGAGCCTTTTTAATATTCCTCACATTTTTTTTACTGGAGCTTCTCCCATCACAATTGAGTTGTCAACAAATTGTTGATAACAATAGGTTAAATCCTTAGAAGAAGGTCTTAAACCCACAAATTCCCCCTTTTGAACCATTTTTTTCACAAATCTACCTAAACACTCAGCCATGAAGATGAATAGTATAGGAGATAATGGATCCCCTTGTCTTAAACCACGAGAAGTCTAGAAGAAAGGAGTTGGAGATCCATTAACAAGAACATAAAAGGTGGCAAAGAAAACCAACATATGCACCAACTCTAAAAATCTTTTATTGAATGCAAAAGCTTCCTATCCACTTAAAAAAATCCTAGTCCACCTTATCACAAGCCTTGGATAAATCCAACTTTAATAAGAACCCTTATTTATTGGATTTGGTGAGGGAGTGAATATTTTCATGCATCAATTGTTGAAAATAATTGATTAATTATGTATTCTCTTTGATGTTACACAAAATTTTATATCATTTTCAGTTAGTGTATATCGAGCTCACTCAGGTATTGAAGACATTTTCCTGTGTCCGCAAAGCATTCCAGAGTTTGCCAAGTTCAAAATATAGTGTCTACCGAGCTCACTCAAATAACAAAGAGAAGATCATAGAAATTGAATGTTAATTGAGCTCACTTGATTAATGAAGTAAATGTTGGATGAAACTAGTGTTAATCAAGCTCACTCGATTGCCAAAGGAACTTTGTGGATATGTAGTGTTAACTGAGTTCACTTGGTTAACACAAGAAAATTGTTTCTAAATTAGTTTCTACTGAGCAGGTTCAACTAATGGAGGATTTTATTGTTTGCATATTGAGTTCAATTGATTTTTTTATTGGTTCTAGTCGAATGAGGAGATGCATATTAAGTATTCTAAGTTGTATTCAAGCCGACTTGACAATGTGTATGATATAAATATAAGGTCAAGTTGAGGATCAAATATGTGCAAGTAATAAAAGATTTGAAGATGCGTAGAGGAAGTGAATTGGAAGGATAAGTAGAATATCCTTGTTGAGATGCAAAGATACATTCAATCAAAAGCCAAAATTGAGATATGTAATTATAAATTGAGTTGCATAAGAAATCAAGTCATCTCATTGTTACTTTCTAACCATTGTAGCAGTGATCTAAATCTCTTAACAGAGTTCTCTTAACAACTATTTGTAAATCCTCTAACAAGGTGACATTTCTTGATTGAAGTGTCTAAAGACCTCTAACAAGGCCACTCCTAATAGGTCATTGGTCACACCTAACAGTTTTCTTTGTAACCTTTAATACGGTTGGCTCCTAACAGGGCTCACTTCAAGAGAGTGAAAATCAGTAACTAGTTGCAATTGGTGGTTTTTCCCAAATTGGGATTCCACGTTAAATCTTGATGTCACTTGTGTTCATGTTATTTCTTTTATATGTATGAAACTAAGTTAAATAAGGCTAATCACAAATAATTTCTTAAGATTTTCATTTGTCGAGTTCTAGTTGCTATTTTAGTATTTTACAAGTTACAACATTTCCTAGTGTAAACTGAGTGCTTGTGTATTAATCCAGTGTCAGTAATTTCAATGAAGTTTATGTTATGTATTGACATATAAGGGATCTAATATTTATTTTAGTGGTAATTGATTCATCCCTCCCCTCTCAGTTACTCCTCCTATATTTCCAACAATTGGTATTAGATCTTATTGTTGCTTATAGAGAAATGTTTCAAGGACCTAAGCTAAAGATCAAGATGTCTTAGAAGAGAGAGATTCCCAAGCTGAACAAAGATAACTTCCAGGCATGGTAGGAATTTATAAAGTTTCACTTGGAAACCGTTGGTAATTCAAGTTTGAAATAATTGGAAAATGCTTACAAGGTTCCTACTAGAACATTGACTGTAAAAGAGATTGTTGAAAAGAAAAATCATAACATCATGATGATCGACATTGTATCAGCTCTTAACTATGCTAAGTTTGATGAGGTCAAAGGATGTGCTATTTCTCATGACATGTGGACCAAATTGAAGGATATCTATGGAGGTGATGATGATGTAAAAAGAGCCAAGATAGAAATCTTGAGAGGCCAATTTGATCACATGAAAATGAGAGAGGATGAAAACATTACAAAATATTTTGAGAGAATCAAAGCCAGTGTCAGTGCTATCAAAGCCTCTGGAGGAAAAATTGAAGATTTAATAGTGGTAAGAAAGGTATTTAGAACCCTTCTTCCTATCTACGCAATTAGAGTGTTTGCTATTCAAGAGATGAGATGCGATCCAAATAACAAGACAACTTTGGATGCTCTAGTTAGAAGATTGACTGCATTTGAACTAGATAACTATGATAATTATACTCCTAGTTCTAGCAATCTTGAGTCTTCATTTGAAGCCAAGGTGTCACTCAAGAATAAAGCTAAAATATATAAAAGATCTAAAAGAAAATCTGAAAGTGAAGAGGAAGACAATTCTAACAGTAATGTTGAAGCCATTGAAGCATTGCTTACAAGAAAGTATCCCAAAGGCAAAGTAAAGTATAAAAGTAAAATTACTTTAATCTATTTCTCTTGTGAAGAAGTTGGACACATTGTTGCAAGGTTCCCAAATAGAGAAGACAAAGATAGAGAAGACAAAGATGAAAAGAAGCACAACAAGTACAAAGGAAAGAAGGATTTCAAGAACTTCAAGGACTACAATGACAAAGGTAAGAAATCTTGTTTTATGACTAAGGATCTAGATAATAGTGAAGATGATGAAATGGTATATATTGTTGTAAATGATGAATCTAATGATCAAGGGAATAAAATGGCACTTATCTCTCATGTTAGAAAAAATGATACATGAATTATTGATAGTGGTTGCTCACATCATATGACTAGTGACAAAACAAAGTTTGAACATATGGAACATTATGATGGTGAAAGTGTGAGATTTGGAAATAATGAACCATGTTGCATAAGGGGAAAATATTGTATCTCACTAACCAATGAACTTAGATGTGATCATGCTTATTGGGTTGAAGGACTAAAACATAATCTATTGAGTGTGGCACGATTGAATAACATTAGATTCAAGGTAGAATTCAGGGAAGGCCAAGTTACTAGATGGAAAAGGAAATCTAGTTGGGTCTAGAAAATAAACAAACGTTAAGCTATTCTACCTAGATCTCAGTGAAAGTTTATGTTTTATTGCTCAAGTAGAAGAAATTTGATTGTGGCATAAAAGGTTATGTCATGTGAACTTTGATAATCTAATCAAGATAAGCAAGAAGAAAAGAGTAAGAGGTATTCATAGTCTAAGAAAACCTAATATGGGCCTATGGAAAAATTGTCAAATTGGTAAGATGGGTAAGACAAGTTTCAAAAGCAAGGACTATCATTCTAAGGAATTCTTGGAGCTATTTCATACAGACTTATGTGGAACTATTGGAATAGAGAGTTACAGTCGAGATAAGTATTTTATTCTTTTCGTTAATGATTATTCTAGAATGATGACTGTAATGTATTTGAAAGAAAATTTTGAAGCATTTCAAAAAATTAAGTGGTATCTAGCAAGAGTAGAGAAAGAAACTAAAAAGAAGCTACAGTGTTTGAGATCAAACAGGGTGGTGAATTCATTTCCAATGAGTTCAATAAATTTTGCATTGAAAGAGGAATTAAAATACAAGTATCAACTCCTAGTACACCACACTAGAATGGTATAGGTAAAAGAAGGAACATATCCATCATAGATTGTGCAAGAACCTTAACGATAGAAAAGAGTGTTGCAATCAAATACTGGAAGGAAGCAATTAGTACTACAATGCATACCTTGAATAGAGTATAGTTGAAGAAAGACTCAAATCAAACTCATTATGAACTATGGTATGGCTAAAAACCTAATGTAAGTTACTTGAAAATATTTGGTAGCAAATGTTATATCTTGAAGGAATCTAGGAAAAATAAATTTGATGTCAAAGATGATGAAGGAATATTCCTAGGATACTCTTGCAGAAGCAAAGTATATAAATATTTAAATTTATCAACTCATAAGATCATAGAAAGTGCACATGTAAGAATTGATGAGTTTGCATAAAAGAGTGAAGAAAAAAACAACAAAGAACCTGAGAGTTTCAGAAAGTTTGTCTACTATGAACTTGATACCTTGCCAAATCAAACTGGAGGTTAGCTAACTTCACTTCTTGAGTCTCCAAGATCTCCAAAAGCTACCAAGTTGCAACTATGCAACTTGAGTCACATTCTGAAGGACCTGAGTCACAGTTAGAAGCTACCAAGCTATTACTAGAGAAAATTGAGTATGATGGACCTAGGTCCCAGATAGTGGGACCCAAGCTTGATACAGAAGATCATGGCAAGATTAGTGGAACAAATTCCAAATCCAAAGTACCTGTGTTAGCAAGATATGTCAAAAGGCATTATGCACATAATCAAATCACTGGAGACAAGTCAAACGGAACAATGAAAAGAAAAAAATTGAAAGGTACATGTTTGCTTGCTGGATTTGAACCTAGATTGGTGAAAGATGCTTTGGATAATAAAAATTGGATTGAAGCTATGAATGAAGAAATAGATCAGATAGAGAGGAATAAGACTTGGATTCTTGTTCCTAGAACTAAGTATACAAATTTAATTGGCACAAAGTGGGTTTTCAGAAATAAATTGAATGAAGATGGAGAAGTTTTCAAAAATAAAGCAAGGCTAGTATGCAAAGGTTATTCTCAAGAAGAAGGTATTGACTATAGTAAAACTTTTTCTCCTATTGCTAGATTGGAAGATTCAAGACTAGTTGGTACACCTATGTCTACTAGACATAAGCTTTCCAAAAATGATGATTCAAAAGAGGTAGATCAAGCCATATACAAATCAATGATTGGAAAATTACAATATGTAGTGCACACAAGGCCTAATATTCCATTAGTAGTTGGTATGGTGGTAAAATTCTCAATAAATCCTAAATTATATGATGGAAATCAAGAGAATCATGAGGTATCTTAGGGTATTAAAGACTATGGATTATGGTACAAGAAAGGATGCAATCTAGATTTGAAAGCCTTCACAAATGCTAATTAGGCATGAAGTGTTGATGACATGAAGAGGACTAGTGGTGGAGAGTTATTTCTTGGTAAAAGACTAGTGTCTTGGACAAGAAAGAAGAAAAATTGTATTTCTTAGTCCACAACATAGGCAGAATATGTGGTAGCAATAGTTAATTGTTCCAATGTTTGTTTGGTCCAAGCAACTGTTGGTAGGTATAGAGATAGAAATCAAGGATCCAGTGGTTATATTCTGTGATAACACTGGTACAATTAGTATATCAAAGAATCTTGTGATGTATACCAAAACCAAGTACATTGCTATAAAATATCACTTCTGAAGAGAATTAGTACAAGATAAAGAGGTAAGATTGGAATATGTGAATACTAAAGGACAAATTGCAGACATATTCACTAAGCTATTACCTAAGGATGAATTTTTGTATGTAAGAGGTAAGTTAGTGATCATTCTCCTATCTAAAGCTCACTAAATAAAGTTTAGTGATGCATCAACCAAAGCATATTGAAGATCAGTCAGTTGATGTAGTATTGAAAAGGGCACATTGCATATGAATCAGTACATAAGGTACACTAATATTCTCTAAATATTATCTTTGGCATGATATGTCAAAGAGGGAGAGTTTGTTGTCATATAATAGAAAATTTTGTAAAGGAGTACTCATTCCATAGATTTTTTTTTTAAAGATGTATGAGAAAGTAGATGAACTTGGTCTGATATCAAAAAGGGAGAGTTTGCTATCAGAAGACGATGTTGAAGAGAGAGCTTTGCTGACAGAGGAAGAAACTGAAGGCTTAAGGAGTTTGCACTAATAGAGGGAGTTCTCATGGATGGGAATCAGAATGAAACTAAGGATGTGTTCCTTATTTTATTTTTGCTCTAAAGGGTATGTGCAGGATCATGGTCAACCAAACTATGGCCTTAAGTGGCAGTGAAAAACTAGCAAATTAGGGTTATGTCAACTTGACACATAATTTTAAAATGGTTGTGGACTTTATATCAAAAAGTGTTCTCTGGAGAAAAAATTATTTGATTGGTCAAAAGTTTGGATTTTAATGTAGTACTACAAAAATTTCAAGGCTAAAATAAAAATTAGGTGTATGTTTGACCACCTTAATAAAAATCAAATTATAATTTTTTAAATATAATTATAGATATAAAAAGTAGACTCATGCCTGGATGTGACACATATTTTTGGAAATTTTTATTCCAAATAAATAATTAATTATGAATTTTCTACAATACTATTTTTAGAATTAAAAAACTCCTATGTTTGACCACCTTAACTAGTTCAAAAAAAATTAAAATTAATTTTTTCTTCTTATACTAGTCGAAGCATAGAATGTGCTACATCTTTTGGATTTCACAAATCTTATATGGTTTGAAAGTTATAGCTATTTTTCAATTAGTATGTCAATCAACACTCTGTAGCTAGCTCCATTAGAAAATAAGTAATAATTACTTACTTAACTCATAATTTGATAGAGATTATATCGATGGAAAGATGAGAACATTCTCAAGAAACCCTTTTTGTTTCATCAAATTTGGATGAAAACAAGTCAACTACACATCGAAGTCAAAAATACAAAAAAACACACCAAAAACACATTTTTTGGGACATTTTTGGCATTGACCATGGAGGGTTGGTATTCAAAGAAAAACCAAGCCTAATTGGGTACCCGTTCCCAAATTAGGTATCCGTTCCCAAATCAGATACTCATTCTCAAATCGGATACCCATTTTTTATTTTTTTATTAAAAAATTTAAAATTAAAAAAAAATCTTTTAATTTTTTTTAAAAAATTCTTTATAATAGTATGACCCCTTTTAGGATAATTAATATGTTTTTTAAAGCTTTAGGTCCCTTAACCATATATATAATGGTTCCAAAGGATCAAACCACATAACCACATTGTTCACAATATGTGTGCTTATGGTTCCTAGGACCCCTAACCACATAAATGATGTGATCGAATGACTCAAAATGGCCTTAGAATATCCTATGGCCATTTTGACCCATTCGATGACATTAAGTGTTCTTAGGGGTGATAAGATACTCTATTACGCCTTTTGACTCATTCGTACACATAATATATATTCCTAGGACCCCTAGGAATGCATTTTCTTATTTAATGAGTTAGAAGGGGTCTTAGGGAGCTTTATAATCCCATTCAACCCATTCAAACACATAATGTATATGTGGTCCTACCCATTTGAAACCATATAAATGATTATAATATGTCCCTAGGAGTCATAGGACACCTAGAGACATATGTTATCATGAAATGCGTTGAAAGGGGTCATAGGTCATCCTATGACCCCTTTCGACTCATATAAATGATTATAATATATCCTTAGGGGTCCTAGGACCCATAGAGGCATATGTTATAATGAAATATGTCAAAAGAGATCATAGGTTATCTTGTGACCCCTTTCGACCCATATAAACGATTAAAATATGTTCCTAGGGGTCCTAGGACCCCTAGAGACATATGTTGTAATAAAATATGTTGAAAGGGGTCATAGGTTATCCTATGACCCCTTTCAACCCATATAAATGATTATAATATGTTCCTAGGGTCCTAGGACCCCTAGAGACATGTTGTAATAAAATGTGTTGAAAGAGGTCATAGGAGGTCATAGGTTTTCCTATGACCCTTTCGACCCATATAAATGATTATAATATGTCCCTAGGGGTCCTGGGAACCCTAGAAACATATGTTGTAATTAAATGTGTTGAAAGGGGTCATAGATTATCCCATGACCCCTTTCAATCCATATAAATGATTATAATATGTTTGTAAGGGTCCTACGACCCCTAGAGACATATGTTGTAATGAAATGTGTTGAAAGGGGTCATTGGTTATCCTATGACTGATTTCAACCCATATAAATGATTATAATATGTCCCTTGGGATCTTGGGACCCCTATAGACATGTGTTCTAATGAAATGTGTCAAAAGGGGTCATAGGTTATTCTATGACCTCTTTTGACCCATAGAAATGATTCTAATATGTCCCTAGGGGTCTTGGGACCCCCAGAGACATATTGTCATGAGATGTGTCAAAATGGATCATATGTTATCCTATGACCCCTTTTGACCCATATAAATGATTATAATATGTCCCTAGGGGTCCTATTCCCCTAAAAACATATATTGTAATGAAATGTGTCAAAAGGGGTCATAGGTTGTCCCATGACCACTTTTGACTCATATAAATGATTGTAATATGTTGCTAGGAGTCTTAGGACACCTAGGGACATATGTTGTCAACTCATATAAACAATTATAATATGTCCCCAGGGGTCCTAAGACCCCTGGAGACATATGTTGTAATGAAATGTGTCGAAAGGGGTCATAGCCTTTCAAACCATAGAAATAATTATAATATGTCCCTAGGGATCCTATGACACCTAGAGACATATGTTGTAGTAAAATATGTTGAATTTTGACCCATATCAATTATCATAATATGTCCACATGGGTTCTACATCCCCTAGAGACATATGTTGTAATGAAATATGTCGAAAGGGGTCATAGGTTATTGTATGACCCCTTTCGACCTATATAAACAATTCTTATATGTCCCTAGGGGTCCTGGGACCCCTAGAGACATATGTTGTCTTGAAATGTGTTGAAATGAGTCATAGGTTATCCGATGACCCCTTTCTTCACATATAAATGATTATAATATGTCCCTAGGGGTCCTAGGAATCCTAGAGATATATGTTGTCATGAAATGTGTCGAAAGGGCCTATGACCCCTTTGGACGCATATAAATGATTATAATATGTCCCTAGGGGTCTTGGGACCACTAGAGACATATGTTGTAATGAAATGTGTCGATTATGTCCCTAGGGGTCCTAGGACCCCTAGAGACATATGTTGTGATGAAATGTGTCAAAAGGTGTCATAGGACATCCTATGGCCCATTTTGACCCATATAAATTATTATAATATGTCTCTAGGGGCCCTACGTCCCCTAGAGACATATGTTGTAATGAAATATGTCGAAAGGGGTCATAGGTTATCCTATGACCCCTTTTGACCCCTATAAATGATTCTTATATGGACCTCTAGAGACATATGTTGTCATGAAATATGTCGAAAGGGGTCATAGGTTATTCTATGACCCCTTTTGATGCATATAAATGATTATAATATTTTCCTAGGGGTCTTGGCAACCCTAGAGATATATGTTGTCATGAAATGTGTTGAATAGGGTCATAGGTTATCCTATGATCCATTTTGACACATATGAATGATTATAATATGTCCCTAGGGATCTTGGGACCGTTAGAGACATATTTTGTAATGAAATTCATTGAACCTATGACCCCTTTCGACCCATATAAACGATTCTAAAATGTCCCTAGGGGTTCTGGGACCCCTAGAGACATGTTGTCATGAGATGCGTTGAAAGGGGTCATAGGTTATACTCATATAAATGATTATAATATGTTCCTAGGTTTCTGAGATCCCTAGAGACATATGTTGTCATGAATTGTGTCGAAATGGGTCATAGGTTATCTTATCACCCTTTTTGACCCATATAAATGATTATAATATGTCCCTAGGGGTCTTGGAAGCCTTAGAGACATATGTTGTAATGAAACATGTTGAAAGCCTTTTGACCCATATAAATGATTATAATATGTCCCTAGGGGTCCTGATACCCCTAAAGACATATGTTGTAATGAAATGTGTCGAAAGGGGTTAGAGGTTATACAATGACCCCTTTCAAATAATAGAAATGATTGTAATATGTCCCTAGGAGTCCTATGACCCCTAAAGACATATGTTGTAATCAAATATGTCAAAAGGGGTCATAGGTAATCTTATATCCCTTTTTGACCCATATAAATGATTATAATATGTTCCTAGGGGTCCTAGGACCCCTAGAAACATATGTTGTAATGAAATGTGTCGAAAGGGGTCATAGGTTATCCTATGACCCCTTTAGACCCATATAAATGATTATAATATGTCCCTAGGGGTCCTAGAATCCCTAGAGACATATGTTGTCATTTAATGGGTCAAAATAGGTCATAGGTTAACGTATGACCCCTTTCAACCAATTTAAGCACATAATTTATGTCCCTAGGGTTTCTAGGACCTTTAAGAACATATATTGTCATATAATGTATTGAAAGGGGTCATGGGGTACTCTATGACCCCTTTTGACTCATTTGAACACATGATATCTTTTCCTAGGGGTTATAGGACCCCTGTCAACATATTTTATCATTTAATGAGTCAAAAAAGGTCATAGGGAACCTTATGACCCCTTTCGGCTCATTTAAAGACATGATGTATGTTCCTAAGGGACCTAGGACCCCTAGGGACATACATGATGTGTTATAATGGGTAAAAAGGGGTCATAGGGCATGCCATGACACCTTTCAACCTATTACATGACAAAATACATTCACAGGGTTTGTAGGATCCCTAGGGACATACATGTTGTGTTCCAATGGGTTGAATTGGGCTAAATGATATCCTATGACCTATTTTGACCCTTTACATGACAAAATATGTTCTTGTGGGTCCTAAGACCTTTAGGGACAAACATGTTGTGTTGAAAGGGGTCATAGGATAACCTATGACCCATTTCAATCAAATACATGACAACTTATGTCCCTAGGGATCCTAGGCCCCCTAGGGACATATATGTTGTGTTCTAATGGATAGAAAGGGGAAATAGGGTATCCTATGATCCCTAGGGACATACCTCTTATATTCCAATGGGTAGAAAGGGGTCATGGGGTATTCTATGACCCCTTTTGACACATTACATGAGAACATATTTTACTAGGGTTCCTAGGACCCTTATCATCATGTTTTTTGTGCTCTAATGGGTCAAATTTTGACCTATTACATGATAACATATATTCTTAGGGGTCCTAATACCCTAGGGCCATACATGTTGTGTTCCAATGGGTCAAAAGGGGTCATTAGATACCTTATGACCCCTTTCGGCCCATTACATGACAACATATGTTCCTAGGGGTTCTATGATCCCTAGGAATGTATGTTGTCATGTAATGGTTTGAAAGGGTAATAGGATACTCTATGAACCATTTTGACCCATTGGAACACAACATATATTTCTATAAGGGTCCTAAGACCCCTAGGAACATATATTATCATGTATTAAGTCGAAAGGGGTCATAGGATACTGGATAACCCCTTTCTACCCATTAAAACACAAGATATATGTCCCTAGGCATCATTTGACCCTTAGGAAGATATGTTGTCATATAATGGGTTAAAATGGGTCATAAGGTATCCCATGACCCATTTGGACTTATTGGAACACATGTATGTCCCTAGTGAGACTCGTAGGAACACATACCATCATATAGTTTATTAACTTAGGTTACTAATACATATATTATATAATAATAATATATATGCTATATAATTAGGGTATCCCATGACCCATTTGGACTCAATTGAAGACATGTATGTCCCTAGGGGGACCCCTAAGAACATACATCATCATATAGTTATTAACTTAAGTTAGTAATACATATAATATATAATAATAATATATATGATATATAATTATATAATAATATATAATAAGTAATAACTATATATAAAATAATTATTATTATTTAATACAATATAATAAATTTTAGTAAATATATATAATAATTGGTCCCCCCCAATTATGCTATAAGTATATTATACTAGGACTTGATACAACTTAAAAATTGGTCGCCCTTTTGAGTTTGGTAAATAAAAATCAATATTTATCTTGAAAATTGGTCCCCACTCCCTTTAAATTTGAATTTGGCACAATAATTTGGGAACATAAATCAGGTACCCATTCCCAAATCGAATACCCATTCTCAAATTAGATATATGTTCTCAAATCAGATACCCATTTTCAAATTGGATACCCGATCAGGCAAGGTATTACATTTTTGGTTTGGTACCAGGATGGGTAGGAAAAAAGTCAAAGTGCATTTTGAAACACTTTTAGGCATTCCAAAACTACATATTTTTGATTGCCACTTTTTGGCACACCATGATCTTGCACATACCCTAAAAATTTATTGTATTATGACATGTTGTGTTGCCGTCAATGCCAAAGAGAGAAATTGTCGAAAAAGATTGATTAATTGTGTTTTGTCTTTGATATTACACAAAATGTCTACTGAGCATTCTAGAGTTTTCCAACTTTAAAAGATGGTGTCTACCAAGCTCACTTAGGTGAAAAAGGGAAGATCACAGAAGTTGAGTGTTAATTGAGCTCACTTGGTTAATGAAGAAAATGTTGGATGTAACCAGGGTTAACCAAGCTCACTCGATTTCCAAAGGAACTTTGTGAATATGCAGTGTTAATTGAGTTCATTTGGTTAACACAAGAAAATTATTTCTGAGTTAGTGTCTACCAAGTAGGGTTGGCTAAAAAAGGATTTTCTTGTTTTGGCATATTGAGTTCAATTGATTTGTTTGTTGGTTCTAGCTGATTGAGGAGATGAATATTAAGTATTCTAAGTTGTATTGAAGTTGACTTGACAATGTGTATGATATAAATATAAGGTCAAGCTGAGGATTCAATGTGTGCAAGTAAAAAAGATTTGAAGATGCTTAGAGGAAGCAAATTAGAAGGATAAGCAAAATATCCTTGTTGAGCTGTAAAGATACATTCAATTAGAAAGGATCAAGTATACAAGCCAGAATTGAGATCTATAATCAGCAATTCAATTACGTCAAAAATTAGGTCATCTCATTGTTACTCTCTAACCATTGTAGCAGTGATCTTAATCTCTTAATAGAGTTGGTTTAACAACTATTTGTAAATCATGTAACAAGGTAGCATTTCTCGATTGACGTGTCTAAGACCTCTAACAAGACCACTCCTAATAGGCTGATAGAATCCTTTAATAGGGTCACACCTAATAGTGTATTTTATAGCCTTTAACAAGGATGGCTCCTAATAAGGATCATTTTAGAAGAGTGAAAATCATTAACTAGTTACAATTGGTGGTTTATCCCAAATTATGTTAAAAATTGGTGTCACTTGTGTTCATGCAATTTCTTTCATATGTATGCGACTAAGTTAAATAAGGCTAATCATAGATAATATCTTAAGATTTTCATTTTCTGAGTTCCTGTTGCTATTTCAGTGTTTGCCGAGTTACAACATTTACTAGTGTAAACTAAGTGCCTATGTATTAACCGAGCATCGATAATTCCAGTGAAGTTTATGTTATGTATTGACATCTAAGGGATCTAGGATTTTTTTTAGTGGTAACTAATTCACCCCTCCCCTCTCAGTTACTCTTATATTTCTAACAAAATTCCTCCTTTTGAACTATTTTTTCCACAAATCTACCTAAATACTCAGCCATGAGGATGAATAGAATAGGAGATAATAGATCCCCTTGTCTTAAACCATGAGAATCTTGGAAGAAATGAGTTAGAGATCCATTAACAAGAACATACAAGGTGGCAAAGGAAACCAACATATGCACCAACTCCAATAATCTTTTATTGAACCCAAAAGCTTCCAGTCCACTTTAAAAAATCCCAGTCCACCCTATTGCAAGCCTTGGATAAATCCAACTTTAATAAGAACCCTTCTTTCTTATATTTAGTGAGGAAGTGAATATTTTCATGCACTATAATAATAGAATCCAATATCTGCCTACTTGAAACAAACCCATTCCACTATCTCAAAATTAGATTAGGTAGTAAAGACAAAATCCTTAGAGTAAGAACTTTAGAGATGATCTTTAAAAGAAATTTGTAGAGAATGATTGGTATAAATTGGTCCATGCAATCAGCCGCTGACTTTTTGGGTATCAAATTCAAAAAAAGTACCATTCAACTCTTTAAGAAGTTTTCTAGAACCAAAGAACTCTTTAATTGCATTAAAAATGTCCTCTTGAATGATATGCCAATAGGTTTGAAAAAAGAGAAATGGGAAAATGTCTGGTCTAGGAGCCTTGTCTCCCTCAAAGGAAAAAATGGCCTCAATTATTTCATCATTGGAAGGGATGACAGTGAGGTTTTTTTTTAGATCTTCAAAAATGCTTTTTGGAATACACTTCAGAAACTCATATTTTTCCTTATCTAGATTGTGTTCTTTCTCCAAAAAACCACTACAAGAACTCATAGCTTCCATTTTGATAGCCTCATCTTCATTAGTAATAACACCATGAAATTTTAACCTTGAAATTTTATTAGCCATTCTATCCTTCAAAGTGGTCATATAGAAAAATTTAGTATTTCTATCCCCTTCTTTAATAAAAACTTTCCTAGATTGTTGCCTCTAGTACATCTCCTCCTTGGTAATAATATCATGCAACTTAATCAATTTCAGATCCTCCTCCCTAGAAACATTCTCATAACCCTCAGACTGAATGCTATCCTAAATCTCTTTTAATTCCTCAAGAATCCTACTTTTATTGTCAAAGATATTCCCAAAAGTTTCCCTATTCCATCTTTTGATATTATCTTTAACATTTATCATCTTCTTAGCAACTAACATAATCGTTCCCTCAACTTGAATCCCCCACCAATCCTTAATAAGGTTTTCCATCCCAAGATGTAAAGTCCATATTTTTTCAAAGTGAAAAGGATAGTGCTTTTAATCGTGAAAGGGTCAGCTAGAAGAAAAATGGGGTAATGATAAGAACCCACTGTCACATGAGCTGATAAGGAACATTTATAACTTTGAAACCAATTATTACTAATAAGGTCTCTATCAAGCCTAACTTGGATGAGTTCCTTACCTAACCTTTTATTTGTCCAAGTATAGTCAACACCTTGCAAATCCATGTCATGCAGTAAATCATTATAAATAATTTCCATCAAATCCATTCTGCTGTCCAAATTGGTCTGACTATCCCCCATCTTCTCATTCTCTTTTAGTGGTGTATTGAAATCACCCATAATGACCCACTCCTCATCCACAATGTTCTTTCTCTAATTAGAAAGTTCAATTTAAAGAGCTTTCCTACCCCATTTTGTATTAGGTGCATAAACATTAGTTTGCACCCATGAAATGCCATCCTTAGCATTAGAAAATCTAATATTGATCATATTCCTATTCTGTGATAAAAGTTCCCAATGAATTTTTTATCATTCCATAAAACAACCATACTCCACAAGGCCCCATCAACATCACCCCCTAAGATCTTTGTCACTTTAAAACAAAAAAACTTACAACTTTATCTTTTAGCATCTTAGTTTCCTATAGAAGAACTATATTTGGATTATTATCTCTAATCATATTCCTAACCATTTCTTTCTTATGAGGATTATCTAATCTTATGATATTCCATGAAATAATATTCATTTCTTATGGAATGATTTTTATTCTAAGATAGTCCTTTGAAATAATATTCATTTCTTACAAAAACTATTAGGTCTCACCCTATTAAAGGATTTCAATACCCTACTAAAAGTGTGCCTTGTTAGAGGACTTAAACTTACAATAAAGAAAACACTCAGTTAAGAGATTTACACAAGTCTATTAAGACTACTCTAATAGGATATTTTCTTTGTATTACCTATTAAAAGGATTCAACACCATTGTCCTTTAGTTAGCACTCTATTGCTAGATGTCAAATCTTCTCTTTCCTTATGAATCCTTGATCCTTCTAATTAGATATGTCTCATCTATCCTCTTTTTTCCTTCCTCTATTATCTCTAACTAATTCTACAATTTAGATCATTATCACAACCTCAATAGCCACCATGAATTCTCTCTATGCACAGACCCTTTATCTCCTTTCAGGCATTCACTCATCATAAAAACTTCTTAGTTTTTTCCTCCTTAAGTATGTTGGAACAATTGATTAATTGTGTATTGTCTTTGATATTACACAAAATGTCATATCATTACCAGCTAGTGTATGCTGAGCTTAGTTGGGCATTGAAGATAGTTTTCTATGTCTACTGAGTGATCCAGAGTTTGGCTAGTTCAAGAGGTAGTATCGATTGAGTTCACTCAGGTGCCAAAGGAAAGTTTGTGTAAGATGAGTGTTAATGAAGGAAATGTTGGGTGGAACCAGTGTTAACAAGCTCTCTTAGTTACCAAAGGAAATTTGTGTATATATAGTGTTGACCGAGTTCACTTGAATAACACATGAAAATCATTTCTGAGTTAGTGTCTACCAAGCAGGGTCAACTAACAAAGGATTTTCTTACTTTGGCATATTAAGTTTAATTGATTTATTTGTTGGTTCTAGCCGACTAAGAAAATGAATATTAATTATTCTAAGTTGTATTTGAGCTGACTTGACAATATGAAAGATATAAATAAAAGGTGAAGTTAAGGGTTAGAATGTATGAAGTGTGAATGCATGGAAAAGTTTTGAAGATCAAATGATGCTTAAAGGAAGCAAATTAGAAGAATAAGTAGAGTATCCTTAAGAAGCTGAGAAGATATATTTGTTTAGGAAGGATCAACTACAAGCCAAAATTGAGATCTATAATCAGCAATTCAGTTGCATCCAAATTAGATCATGTCATTTTTCCTCTCTAACCATTGTAGTAGTGATCTTAATCTCTTAACAGAGTTGGCTTACTAGCTATTTTGAAATCCTCTAACAAGGTGGCATTTCTATTGAAGTGTCTAAAGACCTCTAACAAGGCCACTCCTAATAGGATGACTAAATCCTCTAATAGGGTCACACCTAACAGTGTATTTTGTAACCTTTAATAGGGTTGGCTCCTAACATGACTCACTTCAAAAGAGTGAAAATCGGTAACTAGTTGCAATTGGAGGTTTTTCCCATATTGGGTTTCCATGTTAAATCTTGGTGGCAAATATGTTCATGCCATTTCTCTTAGATGTTTCCAACTAAGTTAAAATAATCACAGATAACATATTAAGATCTTCATGTTAAGTAATTTCAGTGTTTATCGAGTTACAACATTTTTCTGTATTTTTGTCAAGCATTAGCAGAGTTCAGTTTTTAGAGTTTGTTTTGTACTAACATCCAAGAGATCTAGGATTTATTTTAGTGGTAACTGATTCACCCCTCCCCTCTTAGTTACTCCTCTCATGTTTCCAACAATTGGTATAAGAGCTTTTGGTGCTTGCAGAGAAGATTTCAAAGACCTAAGCTAAAGATCAAGGTGTTTTACAGAAAAGAGATTCCCAAGTTAAACCGAGACAACTTTGTAGCATGGCAAGGACTTATGAGGTTACATCTAGCAACTATAAGTAATTCAAGCTACAAGTATGTTGATGCTGAATACACAACTACCACTGGAACATTATCAGTTGAAGACATTGTTGAAAAGAAAAATCATAACATCATGACGATTGATATTGCGTCTGCTCTTAGTTATGCTGAATTTGATAAAGTAAAAGAGTGCAAAATACCTCATGAATGTGAATCAAACTAAAAGACATATATGGAGGAGATAAAAATGTAAGAAGAGCTAAAGTAGAAAGTCTTAAAGGTCAATTTGATTGGATGAAAATGAGAGAAGATGAAAATATTACAAAATATGTGGAAAGAATCAAAGCAAGTGTGAGTGCAATCAAAGCACCTGGAGGACACATTGATGACAAAATAGTTGTAAGAAAGGTACTCAGAACCCTTCTTCCTATCTATGCAATTAGAGTGTCTGTTATTCAAGAGATGAGATGTGATCCAAATAGAAATAAAACTTTGGATGCTCTAGTTAGAAGATTGACAACTTTTGAGTTGGATAACAATGATAACTATGTTCCTAGTCCCAAAGGTATTGAGTCTGCATTTGAAACCGAGCTTTCACTCAAGAAAAAGAGTAAGAAATCAAAAGCCAATCAATTAGGAAGTGAAGAAGAAATAGAAGAAAGTTTTGAAAATGATATTGAAGTTGTTGAAGACCTACTTGTAAATAAATATTCAAAAGGAAGAGGAAAATAAAAAGGTAAGATTCCTCTAATCTATTTTTCTTGTGAAGAAATTGGTCATATTGCTGCAAGTGCCCAAATAGAGAAAACAAGGATGAAAAGAAAAGTAACAAGTACAAAGGCAAAAAGGAATTCAAAACTGCAAGGACTACAAGGACAAGGGTAAGAAATCTAGTTTTAAAGCTAAAGATTCTAATAATAGTGAAGATGAAATGGTATACATTGCTCTAAAAGATGAATCTAGTGATGAAAGAAATAAAATGGTACTTATCTCTCATGTTATAAAAAATGATACATGGATTATTAACAACGGTTTCTCACATCATATGACTAGAGGCAAAAAAAAGTTTGAACATATAGAATACTATGATGGTAGTAGTGTGAGATTTGGAATCAATGAACCTTGTTGCATAAAAGGAAGAGGATGTATCACTTTGACCAATGAACTTGTATGTGATAATGCTTATTGGGTTGAAGAACTAAAGCATAATCTACTAAGTGTGGCATAGTTGAATAATATTGGATTCAAGGTAGAATTTATGAATGGGAAGGCCAAATTGCTAGGTGGAAAAGGAAATTTGATTAGATCTAGTAAACAAACAAAAGGTAGTCTAGTTTATCTTGATCTCAGTGGAAGTTCATTGTTTATTGCTCAAGTAAAAGAAAGTTGGTTATGGTACAAAATATTATGTCATGTAAACTTTGATAATCTGGTTAAGATATGAAAACATAAAAGAGTAAGAGGTATTCCTAGCTTGAGGAAACCTGATATGGGTCTATGCAAGAATTGTCAAATTGGTAAGATGTTAAAGACTAGTTTGAAAAGCAAGAAATATCATTCTAAAGAAGTCTTATAGCTTGTGCATATAGACTTATGTGGACTTATTGGAATAGAGAGTTATAGTGAAGACAAGTTTTTCATTCTTTTTGTTGATGACTATTCTAGAATGATGACTATAATATATCTAAAAGAAAAATCAGAAGCTTTTCAAAAATTCAAGTGGTATCTGGTAAGAGTAGAAAGAGAAACTGGAAAGAAATTGAAATGTTTAAGATCAGATAGAGGTGGTGAATTCATCTCCAATAAATTCAATGGATTTTGAATTGAAAAAGGAATTGAAAGACAAGTATAGCTCTTGGTACACCAGAGCATAATGGTATAGCTGAGAGAAGGAACAAATCCATCATGGATTGCAAGAACATGGATGATAGAAAAGAATGTTGCAATCAAATACCAGAAGGAAGCAATCTGAAAAACCAAACTCCTTATGAACTATGGTATGGCTACAAACCTAATGTAAGTTACTTGAAAGTATTTGGTAGCAAATGTTATATCTTGAAAGAATCTAGAAAAGGAAATTTTGATGTCAAAGGTGATGAAGGCATATTTCTAGGATATCTTGTAGAAGTAAAGCTCATACATTTTTGAATTTTTTTACTCATAAAATCATAGAAAGTGCACATGTGAGAATTGATGAGTTTGCAGAAAAGAGTGAAGAAGAAAGCAACAAAGAGCCTGAGGATAACAGAAGATTTATTTACTATGAACCTGATGCCCTACCAAACCTATCTAGAAGAAAGGAGGATTCACCTCCTGAGTCCCCAACATCTCCAATAGGTATCGAGTTGTAGACATTGCAACTCAAGTCACAGTTTGAAGGACCCAAGTGAGAAGCTACCGAGCTAGAGAAAATCAAGTCCGATGGACCCAAGCCACAGACAAAAGGACTCGAGCTTGATACTAAAGTTCATGATGAAATTAGTGCAACTCATTCCAAATCCAAAGAACCTATGTTAGCAAGATATGTCAGAAGGCATCATACACCTGATCGGATCATTGAAGACAAATTAGATGGAACAATGATAAGAAGCAAATTGAAAGGTACATGTTTACTTGCTAAATTTGAACCTAGAAATGTTAAAGATGCTTTGGATAATGAAATTTGGATTGAAGCAATGAATGAAGAAATATAACAAATAGAGAAGAACAAAACTTGGACTCTTGTTCCTAGACCAAAAGATACAAATGTAATTGGCACAAAGTGGGTATTCAGAAATAAGCTAAATGAAGATGGAGAAGTTTCTAGAAACAAAGCAAGATTGGTACGTAAAGGCTATTCTCAAGAAGAAGGTATTGATTATAGTGAAACTTTTGCTCCTGTTGCAAGATTAGAAGGTGTTAGAAATTTACTAGCATATGTAGCTCACAGAGGATTTAAAGTTTATCAAATGGATGTAAAATCTATATTCTTGAATGGAATTCTTGATGATGAAGTCTACGTTGAACAACCTAAAGGTTTTTTAGATCCTAACAAAAAGGACATGGTCCGCAAATTACAAAAGGCATTACATGGTCTCAAGCAAGCTCCCAGAGCTTGATATGAAAGACTTCATAACTACTTGGTACAGATTGGTTTTCAAAGAACAAATGATAACAACAGTCTATATATCAAAGAAGGACCAGACAAGAAGATTGTGTTGGTAGAAATATTTGTTGATGATACTTTATTCATAAGAAATGATGACTTTTGCAAGGCATTTTTAGAAGAAATAAGTAAAGAATTTAAGTTGTCTATGTTTGGTGAGATAAAATTCTTTGTTGGATTGTAGATTCAATAGAAGAAAGATGGTATCTACATTACTTAATTTAAATTTATCAAGGAGATACTCAAGAAATTTGGAATGGAGGATTCAAGACCAATTGGAACTCCTATGTCTACTGGACATAAGCTTTCCAAAAATAATGATTTCAAAGAGGTAGATTAGACCAAATATAGATCAATGATTGGAAAATTATAGTATGTAGTGCATACAAGGCCTGATATTGCATTAGCAGTCGGTATGGTGGCAATATTCTTAGCAAATTGCAAATAAAATCACATGATAGTGTATACAAGGATTAGTAATGCAAATAACACTAAATATCAGATCAAAAGTATTCACAAAACTAAATAAACATAACTTCAAGATAGACTAAGATGAGCTCTCAATTGAGAATATGAGCCATTAATGGGCTCTCTCAATGAGAAGCTCTCTTGTTGAGTAGCTTTGTCTAATTAGATAGGATGTATGCTCAATTCTCCAAAGGCTTCAATGGTGTTCTTGATGGATTTTGGCTTGGGTGAATGGATTTGATGTAAAATGGCTTCTCAAAAATGGCATTATGGCTTTACTTTATGATCAAAATGGCATTACTTTGTTACTATGGGTGATTGTGTTAAAATGGCTTGGGAGAGGATTCCTTAAATAGGCAAAGGTCTTGAGGGATCAAGGGCTAGGATGCAAGGATGGGATAAATCTTATGGAAGGTTTAGATTGAATGAGAGGAGAGCACATGGATCGTGCTTCCTTATAGCCAATCAGGGAGTGACACATGTCACAGGGTTATTGGTTAGAGCAAGAGGGGTTGAGGGGTCAACAAAGGAGGCTCAAAGCTCATAAAGAACCTCATAATGGCTTGTAAGAGCAATGAATGAGCTTGTAAGAGTCATTTACGGCTTTGTGGGCTTCATAAAGTTTTATGGTTGGGATATTTGAGAGAGAGTTGAGATATTTTGACTTGGGTTGGATTAAGAAAGTCTTAAGTTTGACTTAGGAATGTGCAAATGATTAAGGCTTGGATTAGGCTTGGGTTAAGATTAGATTAGGCTTGTTAGAGATGGGCAAGTGGATGACATTTAATGAGGGTGGGTGAAGGAGGAGATTTTTGTTGGCTTTGGCTTGGGTTAGCAAGTCTTAACCCATGTTTAGGGAATGTGACAAGGTTAGGGGGGGGATTAGGATTAGGGTCAAAGATAAGGATTGACATCTTTTGGAAGAGTCTAGGCTTTGGATGAGGATGAAGACTTTCTAGAAGAGTCTAGAACTTCCTTGGATGAGGATAAATAAGGTTTTTAGGAAATAAATAAAGTTTTATTTATTTCAAGGGTTTGGGTTGAGGAGATATTTATTAAAGTATTTTTAATAAACATGAGGATTAATATTTAATCTTAATTAAATATTTTGAGTTGGGATTAGGGGTAGGAAATGATGGGATTAGCCTTTAATTGAAATTAAAGAAAGATTAGAAGATTTTGGAAGAGGTTAGTGGTCTTAAGAAAATTGGCCAAGTTTTGGGCAAAAAATAAATAAATAATTTATTTTAGAATTTTTGGTCAATTTATTAATTAAATAATTAATAAATAAGGAAATAATATTTAAATAAGATTTAAACATTTTTGGGAGGGATTCCTTAATTAAATATTTTTAATTAAGATAAAGAGATGTAATGGCATAAAAATAAACTAATTAATTAATAAATGATGATGTCATCAAGGACTTTTTCAGAAAATAAAAATACTTTATTTTCTAAAGGATTTTTAGGTCTCCACATTTTGCCCCTCTTTGACATAGTGTTGAAACAACACTATTTCAAAGAAGTTCAGATATAAACGACATGGAGATGACTTTATGGAGGAACACAGTTGCCCCAATCTCGGGTAGAAGAGAGAGAATGGACTGTATGATGCCCCCTCAAGAAGGCGGCGGGGAGAGAAAATGAGACTCGACAGTTTCTTGAAAAATACAAGAATCTGGGATGAGCAAGGAGACTCAGATTGGCAAAGAGAAGGGGCTGAATTAGCTCAAACTCTCATTATGGGAGAATGATAAAGGAGAATCAGATGCACAAGAGGAAGCAAGCCTAAGACTTTAGGGAAGGTGGAGGATGAAGGAGTGGGGTGCTATAAAAAGGAATTCAGGATAGTGAGAAGGATGAGGGGATTATAAAGCTGATGCAACAGGATTTCAAAGAGTCAGATTGGCAGAAGATGGGTTTCGGAGATCCCTAGGACTAGGATTGTGGATCTCAAAAGATGAGGCTTGGTGGATTGATTGGATTGGTGGATCCCTAAGACTAGGATTGTGGATCCCTAAAGCTAAAAGTGAAGATTGATTCAAAGAGATACTGATGCATAAGTTGGGGTAAGAGAGACAGATGTTGGATATGGATGGGGGATAATGGAGATGAAGGGAATCCATTGAAGCTTTTTGAGCAAGGGGTTACTTCAAAGAGAAGTACCACCATGTAGTTGAGCACTAGATTTGCTATAGGACTATTGGTTAATTGCCAAGGTTACCAAGAACATCAAGGCCGTGTCACCAATCGTCCAGAGGACTGACAAACTGACTCGAAATAAACACACAAGGATTGCCCCAGCATCACACATGAAACTTGGAGGAAACAACGTGAAACCAACACTGGGTAACCCACAAGCAAAAAAAGAAACAAACAAAATTCTTGATCAAAATTGTATGCTCAAAGTGCCCCATTCGCAACATACCATGATATGGAAGATCGTGGCAACCTTGAGGAGGGAACAAAAAGATTGCTTGGAAAAGATACTTCAAGACCCAAAAGGGAAGATTCCAAATAAAAAGAAAGCGAAAATTTAAAAGAGAACCGTTTGCCAATGAGATGGGTAGGACGAGGTACTAACGGACCAAGATCAAACATGAGGAAAGCTATATCCTGCAAGGATCTATTAGAGAGCACCTAAGCTGGTGGATTTGGATGAGTGATGCACTGGGTAAGTTGAACTAAGAAGGATAACACTTTGATGACAGGAGATCTAGCTAAAGGATCCATTGGAATAGCTAACCAAGATTTGTGTGATGTGTGCAAGATGTTGATCAAGGATGAACTGACATGAAAGCTGGATAGATACAATGGTACTAAGCTAAAGAAGATGTACAAGTTGACAGACCAAGATAGGGTACAAATGTACAAGTTTTTTTGGACAAGATTGGATATACAAGCTATGATACAAGCGTTGGATACAAGATTATTTACAAGCTATACAGGAGCTTCGGATGATAAGATAGTGGGATGGCTCAAGTTGGTGCAAGATGCAAAAGCTAAGGATGAGGTGGTAGCAGAAGATATGGATTTGGCAGGATGCATCCAATGATGATGATAGATGTGCGACCAAGGATGGGGACAATGCTAAGGTTGGTGGTAGCTGAGCTGATAGATGGTGCTAGAGTGAATGGCTAATGAGAGGATGACATTGGATTTGCATGAGGATAGCCTAGATCAAGATACTAATGATAAGGGAGGATGGACAAGACAAGATCTCCAAGGAATATAGTGTCCCTAGTCAGAAGATGACATGCAGAAGGATGGCTTATGATGGATGTCATAGGATTGAAGCTAGGATGGAAAAGCTGAAGGCACTAGGGAGATGGATGATAGCGAGGATGATGGGGTGAGGCTACAGAAGATAAGTGGATAGTGATAGATAAAAGCTAGAGGATGAAAGATAGGTGGATAAATTGGAAGATGGAGCTGGATGGCAAGATGTGACCAAAAGCATGAGGATGATAGGCTAAGTTGGGGATGGCTGGATTACGCATGATGCTTGTTTGCCAAGTTTTCATCATGGTACTTGTCCAAGGCACTTGAATTGCCAAGTTTTCACCAGTGGATGATTTTTTTTTTTGACTTTTTGACTTTTTGACTTTGGACTTAGCTGGAATGATTTTGGCTTTCTTCAGCTATTTTTGGCTTTTTTGGGATTTTTTCACTAGCTGTTGGAATGTTCAATTTTGTTCCTAGCTGTTGGTACACTAGATGTGTGATTTATGCAATAGATCGGATTAGATGGGATTGATGGTAGGATATGGAGGGATGAAAATGCTAGAAAGGAGCATGAGATGGGGATGCTTGTAGGATCAACATTGGCATGTTGGGATGGGTGTGAAAAGAGCATATGGGGGATAGATGGTAGATGCAGGCTTGATGGAGGATTTGTGGAAGCACGCTTGGGGATATAGGCACCCAAGATGGAGTTAGGAGATGGGGGACACGAGTCACTGGATGGGGGATTAGCAATGGTGGATGCCATTATGCATTGGGTTTCAACTTTTTTCTTTGGGATCCACATGGTTTTGGATTTTCTTTTCATAGGCTTTTGCATTGTTTTGCATTCTTTGATTGGATTTTGCCTTTTTGGAGTATGTCTTTTAGAATAGACATATGATTGCCTAGGATGTGGATTTTTAGCTTTATGCATTTTGAAGTTGGCATTCACATTGCTATAGTAAGCTTTGGGAAGATGGTTAGGAGAAGCTTTGTGAGATGGAGAGGATATGGAAGAGCGTGTAGGGGGATGATGATGGATGATGTACCCTGATATGTGCCTTTGTCGATCTTGCATAGGAATGGAGGGAATAGGATTTTTATGATGGCTGATAGGAGGATTGAGGATGGTAGATTTTGGGACATGGGGACCCAAAATGGATTTAGTGGATGAAGGGGGGGATATGGTAGGTTGTTTTGGGTTGCAAAGATGGTGGAGGGGGGGTGACATAAGATTTCTTGAAGGAGTGATGGGAGGCTGGCATGGTGGGCTTGGAGATAGGCTTGGTTTGGGGATGGCGTGTACCAACACTTTTAGATGGTGAGCCTTTGGATACATATCCAAGACCATGAAATCCTGGATTCTTTTGTGCAATAATGGGCTTTCTGATTCCTTGCTCTTGTGGTCCTGAACCTTGACCTTGATAATGCCATCGATTGAGCATTTGAATGAGCTGAGGAAACTTTTTGCTTGTAGAAAATGGTAGAAGTGCTTTATTAGATGTACTGCAATGGGTAGATATTGTTCTTAATTCTTTTGCTAAGAGGGGGCCACCATGGATGAATGTAAGTGAACCAAGAGGGTAGATTATAGATGGTGGAATAGCTTGGATAGGTGGTAAGATGGAAGCATGGAGTGAAAGAGATGGTAGGATAGGATATTGATTTAGCTGATGGGATGAAAAGATATTCTACAATAGAGGAGGTATGGCTTGAGGTTTTGGAGATGGAGGGGATGGTGACTACACTATGGATGGAAGACATGGTATGATGATATCTTTGCTTATGCTTTGGGGGATGTCAACATGATTTTGGGTAGGATCTTGATAGGATTGGATTGGAGTGGATGGTGCGATAAGAGGTGAAGGGATGGATTCTTCAAAGGTAGCGGATGGATAGATGGGAAATTCGGTAATGGAGATGGGTGAGTAGAAGATGGATGCATAAGGGTCATTACGAGAGATTTAGGAAATTCTTGGAGGTGATGTGGATAGGATTTGGAGGGATTTGATAGGTGGTGGATTTTGATGCTTGCGAGAAGTGGAAGGATTTTAAGCAATTTGATGGATGGTATGGGGATGATAGCTATGGGAGATGGAGGTGATATTATAGATGGGGAAGCTTCATCACTGACTACTTCACATGGTTGGATTAGATGACATGGCTTATCAACTGTTGGAGGCAAATTTTTTTGAATTTCCTCTAGGAGATTCCTGGGAGACTTGTGTATCGAAGGTGGAGGTGGTGGATTGATAGGAATAGCTGGTGTGATGGGGGTGGAAGATTGGAAGCTTGGTTGATTGGGTGATGGAGGAGAAGTTGGGATATGAGATGGCATGACTAGATAGTTTGGAGGAATGCTTGGATTTTGGGGGATGGTTGGCAGAAGGCATCTAAGGCTCTCAAGATACCCGTCATAGTCAACAAGATTTTCATCATCGTTGAAATAGGATGTAGTAGGAGAAAGGACAATGCGACCAAAATCATCATGATAGGGTTGGGATTTCATGTTTTGATGGGGATGGGGTCTTGCATATGGATGAACACGGAAGCTCATGGTTGGATTTGGATTAAGTGCAGATTTTGGATTGGCTAATGAAAGATTTCCTAGGAAGAGTCAAAGCTGCATGACAGACCTAAGGAGGATTGGCTGGAGATTTTTGGCTTTCCTATGGATGGAAGACTTCAAGGGTATGCTGTCAAAAAGTGAGATTTTTTCTTTCCTATGTGTAGGATTGGTGGCTTTTGGTGTCAACTTAAGGATAGAGAAATGATCCTATGGGCATGACATGAGATTGACCAGTTGTGGATCCCAACCATTAGCTTAAGGTGATGAGGGATGACAAGTGACAAGGCTAGATTACCCTAGACAAAGCTCTGTCAAAGGGATAACCTTGGGGAGATTGAGGGATTTGGATAGATTGATTGGATAGCAAACTCTCGCAGAGTAACAACAATTCCTTAAAGGCTTGGGTGATTTTGGATTGGGTTGCCAGCTGGTTGGGGGAATGATTTGGATGGACTTTGGATTTGGGATTGTTTTAAAGAAAAGAACTAGATAGATTCATTTGTGGTGGGGGAGCTTGGATGATTTTCTGATGAGGCAGTGACTACGCTAAGTATGCCTTGAGCTAGGAGATTTCTACTTTTCTGGGTTTTTGACCAAAGTTGGCAAACATTCATTCAAAAGCTATGAACAAACAAGCAGATAAAAGTTTGGAGCAAGCACATCAAACACACCAACATCCTAGGAAGCTTTCTACAAGGATGAAATTTGGTTTAGCTAGGGAGTCCTTGATATATGCAAGGTACGTAAGGCCCAAATCCGTAGATGAAACCAAAAAGATGTCACACAGCCGAGAGGAGTGGTAACCCACTTCTCCTCTTTCACTTCTCAAGGGTATAAAGTTCCTTGAGGTTTAGCCCAAGTGACAAAATTTTGATCCCAAGAGAGGTGTCTTTGGATTCACCTCCCGATCTTTATACTCCACCGGAATGCTGGAGTTGAGGTCGTCCCAAGGGGTGATGAAATCCTCGAGCAGGCCTCCTAAAACTTAAACAAGATTTTGGATCCTAATCTTATGCACCCAAGATGGCTTTGAAAGACGGCAAGGGGAGAGAAGACTTGGATGATCTTGGGCTAAAAGGCAGAGTTCTTTTCCAACTGACACTTAAGTTTTCTGATCTAGACTTTTTGAAAACACACGTGATTAAGATGCAAAGGTTTAATTCCAATTTGAAATGCTCCAAAAAAAGAGAAGTGATCGAAGAATGAATACACAAAGGAGAGTTAGGGTCAACAAGAAAGAAAACTCGCATGCTTGGAGGCCCTCCATGTCAAGTATCGATTAATTTCCTAAGGCATTCAAGAGTTGGTGTTTGTCCGTTTTAAGGCCAAAACAAAGATGTGTGTAAAGCTCGATTTCAAGCATGTGCTCGGAGGCCCTCCACATCAAGATTTTTTCAATTTTTATGCCCAAATGAAGTGTTAGCAAGACTAATGTGCATTCAAGAAATTTTCTATTTTAGAAAAACCAATAAAAACTCAAGTGAGTGGGGTTTGATTTTTTTGGAGCATTTAACACCTTCTTAGGTAGACGCATCCCCATATATGGCACTGATATTGCAACCAATGGTTAGAATGATGGGTGATTACAAAGGGTGAGTCCAACAACAAACTCACTCAAAGTGTCTTTATTTGTTTTTATAACTTAGAAAGTTTCTAAAATGTGGATTCTTTTTAGGCCCCAAAAGATGAAGTGTGATGTATGATAATGATTATTTGATCTGTGGCATTCAAGATTGGATTTGTAATGCATTCCAATGAAAAAAAACAAATTTTATTTTAATCCATGGCACTCAAGAGTGATTTTAGCAACATGCATTCAAAGACGAGTGTTTAAACGTTCAAGTTCTTTCCTTCGAGCATTCAAGATTGAGATTTTGCGTGTTGTTTTAAGAACTTTGAAGTGCTTTGTTTTAACCTTAGATCATTCAAGATTGAGTTTGTTTGAACTGAAATTCAAAGAGGAAGGAATAGGGATGCTTTTATTTCCAATTTAGATCATTTAAGATTGTTTTTTACTCAGAAAAAATGACTCTTTGGACTTTGGTTTTCATTCAAGATTTTGTGTTCTAGTTTGCATGTTTTAAGCCCAAAAATGATATTCCTAGATTGTTTTGATGCATGAAAAACTTAGGAAACATTCAAGATTTTGCAACAAGACATTTGTTTAGAACAAATAACAAAGCTTTTAGGACAATTTTGGCAACCATTTAGGACTCTTAGTTTTCATGAGATTTTAAAAGAATTTTAAAATATTTGCAAATGAAGTTCATTTTATCCCTAATTGATGCTTTGAGTTTGATTTAAAATTTTGTGTGCACTTAGTGTTGAATTTGAACCTTTTGAAATGGAAACTTGAAGTTCTTTTTAAGTTTCCAAAAATGAAGTTTTCCTAACTTTGCATAAATGCATCTAAAACCTTGATGTTGCAAGGATGCAAATGATTGGATTGATTTAGTTTCATTTGTTAAAAGATTTTTTTGCAAATTTTTATTTTTTAATGGATTTAACTATGATTTAGGAGTTCATTTTAAGCACTAAAACAAGGTGTGTATGATTTTTCTCCCTAAAATTTTTTTTGGCCAAGATCCCACAAGAAGAAGAAGAAGAAGAAGAAGACGGAATAGAAGAAGAATATAGACAAGAAGAGAGAAGAATTCCAAGTGCTCCGTCCACCTATAAGCTTGAAAAATCTGAAAACACTCTAAATCTCATCAGAATGCTTGCAAAGAACTCTTGCTTCATCTTCTTCTTGCTTCTTTGGACCTGCAAAACCTGATTAAATGCCCCTACCAATCACCAAAACATGAAAATTAGCCAAAGTTAGTACAAAACATGCAATTTTGACTACAAATGATAACAAGCATGACCCATGCAAGGTCCTACCGGGCGTGCCAGAATGTATACGAGGATTAGTAATGCAAAGAACACTAAATATCAAATCAAAAGTATTCACAAAACTAAATAAACGTAACTTCAAGATAGACTAAGATAAGCTCTCAATTGAGAATATGAGCCATTAATGGGCTCTCTCAATGAGAAGCTCTCTTGTTGAGTAGCTTTGTCTAATTAGATAGGATGTATGCTCGATTCTCCAAAGGCTTCAATGGTGTTCTTGATGGATTTTGGCTTGGGTGAATGGATTTGATGTAAAATGGCTTCTCAAAAATGGCATTATGGCTTTACTTCATGATCAAAATGGCATTACTTTGTTACTATGGGTGTTTGTGTTAAAATGGCTTGGGAGAGGATTCCTTAAATATGCAAAGGGCTTGAGGGATCAAAGGCTAGGATGCAAGGATGGGAGAAAGCTTATGGAAGGTTTAGATTGAATGAGAGAAGAGCACATGGATTGTGCTTCCTTACAGCCAATCAGAGAGTGACACATGTTACAGGGTCATTGGTTAGAGAAAGAGGAGTTGAGGGGTCAACAAAGGAGGCTCAAAGCTCATAAAGACCCTCATAATGGCTTGTAAGAGCAATGAATGGGCTTGTAAGAGTCATTTATGGCTTTTTAGGCTTCATAAAGTTTTATAGTTTTTTATATTTGTAAGAGAGTTGAGATATTTTGACTTGGGTTGGATTAAGAAAGTCTCAAGTTTGACTTAGGAATGTGCAAATGATTAAGGCTTGGATTAGGCTTGGGTTAAGATTAGATTAGGCTTGTTAGAGATGGGCAAGTGGATGGCATTTAATGAGGGTGGGTGAAGGAGGAGATATTTGTTGGCTTTGGCTTGGGTTAGCAAGTCTTAACCCATGTTTAGGGAATGCGACAAGGTTGGGGGGGGATTAGGATTAGGGTCAAAGATAAGGATTGACATCTTCTAGAAGAGTCTAGGCTTTGGATGAGGATGAAGACTTTCTAGAAGAGTCTAGAACTTCCTAGGATGAGGATAAATAAGGTAATAAAGTTTTATTTATTTCAAGGGTTTGGGTTGAGGAGATATTTATTAAAATATTTTTAATAAACATGAGGATTAATATTTAATCTTAATTAAATATTTTGAGTTGGGATTAGGGGTAGGAAATGATGGGATTAGCCTTTAATCAAAATTAAAGAAGGATTAGAAGATTTATTAAGAGGTTAGTGGTGTTAAGGAAATTGACCAAATTTTAGGCAAAAAATAAATAAATAATTTATTTTGGAAATTTTGGTCAATTTATTAATTAAATAATTATAAATAAGGAAATGTTGTTTAAATAAGATTTAAACATTTTTGGGAGGGATTCCTTAATTAAATATTTTTAATTAAGATAAAGGGATTTAATGGCATAAAAATAAATAAATAAATAAAATAATTAATTAATTAATAAATGATGATGTCATCAGGGACTTTTTCAGAAAATAAAAATACTTTATTTTCTAAAAGATTTTTAATTGTCTACAGATAGTAGTTAAAAGAATTATGAGATATCTAAAAGGTACTGAAGACTATGTTTTATGGTACAAAATAGGAGGCAATTTGGACCTAAAAGCATTCACAGATGCTAATTGGGCAGGAAGTATTGATGATAGAAAAAACACTAGTGGTGGAGCATTCTTTCTTGGTAAAAGACTAGTGTCTTGGACAAGCAAGAAAAATAATTGTATCTCTTAGTCCATAGTAGAGGTAGAATATGTGGCAGCAACAATTAATTACTCTAATAGTTTTTGGTTCAAATAACTATTCATAGGTATGAAGGTAGAGATCAAGGATCTAGTAGTCATATACTATGATAACACTAGTGCAATCAATATATCAAAGAATCTAGTGATGCATAGCAAAACAAAACACATTGCTATAAAATATCATTTCTTGAGAGAATTGGTGCAAGATAAATAAGTCATATTGGAAATATGTAAATACAAAAGAATAAATTGTAGACATATTCACCAAGCCATTACCTAAGGATGCATTTATGTATCTAAGAGCTAAGCTAGGGATCATTCCCTTATTTGAAGCTCACTAAATGAAGTTTAGTGATGCATCAACCAGTGCATTATTGAAGATCAATTAGTTGGTGCAAAATTGACAAGGGCATATTGCAAATGAATCAGTACTCAAAGTACATTAATATTAATTGATTATAATCTTTGGCATGAGATGTCAAAGAGGGAGAAATTTTCTATCACATCTCTTAGAAATTTTGTGGAGAAGTTTGTTGTCATAGAAGATTTTGTAAAAAGAAAGAGATGTCAATGAGGGAGAATGAACTTGGCAAAGTTTGCTATTAGAAGATGTTTTCTGACAGAGGGAGAAACTGGAGGCAAAAAGCATTCACACTGATAGAGGGAGTTCTCATGAGAATCAAAATGAAACTAAGGATATGTTCCTTACTTTATTCTTGCTCCAAAATTTTATTGTGTTATGACATGTTGTGTTGCCATCAATTCCAAAGAGGGAGATTGTTGAAACAATTGATTAATTTTGTATTGTCTTTGATGTTACACAAAATTTTATATCATTACCAGTCAATGTATACCGAGCTCACTTAGCCATTGAAGATAGTTTTCTATGTCTACTGAGCAATCTAGAGTTTTCCTAGTTTAGGAGGAAATGTCTACCAAATTCATGTGTGTGCCAAAGGAAAGTTTGTGGAAGATGAGTGTTAACTAAGCTCAATTGGTTAATGAAGGAAATATTGGATGGAACCAATGTTAACTGAGGTCACTCTATTACCAAAAGAAATTTGTGTATATGTAGTGTTGATTGAGTTTACTTAGTTAACACTAGGAAAATCATTTTTGAGCTAGTGTCTAGTGATCGGGGTTGGCTAATGAAGGATTTTCTTGCTTTGACATATTAAGTTTAATCTATTTATTTATTGGTTCTATCTGACTAATAAGATGAAAATTAATTATTCTAAGTTTTATTTGAGTCAACTTGACAATATGAAAGGTATAAATAAAAGGTGAATATAAGGGATAGAATTTATGAAGTGTGAATGCATGGAAAAGTTCTGAAGATCTAATGATGTTGAGAGGAAGTGAATTAGAAGGATAAGCAAAGTATCCTTAAGAAGATAAAAAGATATATTTGATTAGGAAGGATCAAGTACAAGCCATAATTGAGATCTATAATTAACAATTCAATTGCATCTAAATCAAGTCATGTAATTGTTACCCTCTAACCATTGGAGCAATGATGTAAATCTCTTAACAAAGTTGGCTCAACAACTATTTGTAAATCCTCTAACAAGGTGGCATTTCTATTGAAGTCTCGAAAGAACTCTAATAAGGCCACTCCTAATAGGGTGATTAAATCCTCTAATAGGGTCACACCTAACTGTGTGTTTTGTAACCTTTAATAGGGTTGGCTCCTAATAAGGCTCACTTCAGAAGAGTGAAAATCAACAACTAGTTGCAATTGGTGGTTTTTGCCAAATTGGGTTTCCACGTTAAATCTTGGTGTCAAATGTGTTCATGATATTTCTCTTATATGTTTGAAAGTAAGTTAAAATAATCACAAATAACATCTTAAGATCTTTATGTTAACTAATTTTAGTTTTTACCAAGTTACGACATTTTTCTATATGTTTTCTAAGCATCAACAGAGTTTAGTTTTTAGATTTTTTTTGTACTAACATCTAAAGGATCTAGGATTTATTTTAGTGGTAACTAATTCACCCCTCCCCTCTTAGTTACTCCTCTTATATTTTCAAAAAAGTAAACATAGGTTGGCTAGGGTTAGGTGGGATTCAATGGTTGTGGTTGATCCATATTTCCACTTAGAACATCCCTAAATTTGATTGATTACATGTACTACATAGAGATTCATAATATACCTCCAAACATATCTTCTATAATCATAAAAAAATCATTAATTTGGCCCAAAAATACTTTACATAGAAGTTTGTGTCATTACAAACAACTATGTCCAAAACTATTCACTCAACATTTGAAGGCTCTAATGCTCGACCATCACTATATTCTTAATGTTGTAACTCAGCTTCTGAATGGATCGACATGCACTATTTACTCAACTCCTAAATCACTTGGCATGCATATTCTATTCAGCTCATGAGTGACTCGGCACATACTACGTAAATTACTCGGCATGCATGTATTGTTTGGAAACTGATGATCGACATGCTTTGATCACTCGACTCACACTGTAATACTAATAGATAATGACCAAGTGTTTTGTCACTACCTTGTCAAAACCAATATGAGATTAACAATCTCCCCCTTTTACATGAGTGGCAAAAAAATGTTGTCATTCATATACAATCCTTATTATGAGTATAACTTAGACAATATATATCTGTGACTCGGCTCTCATACAAAATTTTAAAAACTTCAAAATTTAGCAAAATGGATGACTAACTATCATACCTTGTTTCTCCATTGCTCCCTCTAAGTAAATATTTCCTTTCTATATTTGAATCTAATACTCCTGCTAGGTAGATTTTACGTTCCCTATTTCTATATTATTACTTCCCCTTACTCAAAACTTCATAATCTTTATCAACAAAAACTTCATAATCCCCCTTTTTTGACACTTATGTCATGGGTGGTACACTGATAGTGTGTTTATAGAAAAATTATTTATGGATCTCCATTATAATCTTTAGGGCTACATCCCAATTGTTGCATGCTACCTCTAGAGATTGATATTGAATGTCCAGATGGGAAACAAGGTCAACTAACCCATCATTAGTAGAAAGTTGGTTATCTTTCTTCATCAATGTCTTAGCATAGGCTAGTTTCTTATGAAAAAATTCCATGTGTGGGGTTAACATTGATTAGATACTTATCAAGGTAGCTCTATTTGTAGCATCATTTTCTTGTAGCTCAACAACCCTACCTTATGCAGATAGTAGTCTTTGAAAATGAGACCGACTTTGACCAAGAGATAGTTTCAAGGTATTGCCTATAAGCTTTTAGATCTCCCTATAGTTGGTCAACATCCCTTTGAACTTCCTATGTGAATAGATTTACATCACAAGCTTGGTGTAGAGAGAAAATATTCTCTAACACCTTCACAATCTCTACTTTGGTTTCTAGATCAACCTATCTGAGTGCAATAGCACTAGAAATATTTTCAAGTGCCTTTGAATGAAATCTCTTCTTAGACCATTCTAAGAATTTCACATTGGAATCTAGGTCTTCATTTTTTAGTTTGTTAACAATACTAAAAATTTTTTCAATGATGGGATTGTCTTCATTCATCTCAGGGAGACTAAAAGCATCATAAAATGTGTCTTTAATTTCATCGAAAACTTGTTTTTGCTAATATTCCCTTCTTATTATTTCTTGATTCTTCTTTCTCTGTAGAATTTCCTATGGAATGTTTGTCTCTTCAATTGTGATTATTGACAAATCAAACTTGGGAAAATCAATCACCTCATCTAGACTTACACCCCCAAATGATGTATCTTTTGCATGGGATTTTCTAGAACTAGGCCTTTAAATCTATAGTGGGGTAGCATTTGTACTTAGCCTTTGAAAAGTATGACTAGTAAGAGGAGATATAGAGATTGGTAGGGTAACCAATATCTGTAAAGCAATCTATTCCTTTGGCTTAGTAGGCACCTCTGACTCTTCAGTCCTAATGTCCTCCTTCACTTCTTTTTGAACTTCACTTTGAACTTATAGAGTAGGTACATGACTTGCTTCCTAACCTATGTGAACTTTAGTTCCATTCTTTTCAATAATAACAATGGTAGGAAAACCTAAACTATTTAGCCTAGGAAATGATGTGTCTATTTTTTGTCCCTCAACCTCTTTCATCTAAAATATTGAGTCTTTTTGACTCGCCTATGCTACATGTGGTGGACTGTTACTTGACACTTGTGCATCTTGCTTCTTATCCTCAGTTGTGGCCTATTCTGTAGTTTCCTTAGTCACTTCCACATTATCCTCTTTGGCTAGAACTTTAGTATCTTGAACATCTTTATTTGTATCAGCTTCCTTAGGTTCCTTTTTTCCTTCATCTGCCTTCCTTTCAACTATTGTGGTTGGTATCCCATAGATAGTTTTCCAAAGCAATGTTCTTTGTGTTACCACTTCTTCTACATTGTTCCTCAAGATCTTGAAAGCTCTATATTTAGGTGCAAATCTTGCCTTATACTTATTCATGGCTTTAACCATCATCTTCTTTTCCAAAGTAGGTATATCTCGGTCTAATTGTGTCTCTCTTATTTGTCTTTCTATGGTGAAACTAAATTACCACTTTTGCTCAACTAGGTCATATAGACACTTAGGCAATGAATTGGAAAACTCTAGTGAAGTGTATTTGAAAGTTTCCATCATGTCATAAATGGCCTCTTCAACTTTATCCTTATCCTCACTCCCTAGCTTATCAAAATATACATGTTTGAACCTACAAAAGCCTGTATTTGTAATAATATTTTCACACAAAGTATCAATATCAAAGGAGGGATTATGGCTTACCACTTTGAAGTAGCTCAAGTCATTTAACTATGTCCTCTCCTCATTTGAATTTGGTTTAGGCTTAGACTTTTTCTTCAATATCTTGTATGTTTTCTTAGTAGGCTCACTCGGCTCTATTGTGTTAGGAGTCCTCTTGCCTCTAGGCTTTGCAACTTCACTTGCCTAAGTAGTGGTTGTCATTGTGCTAAACCTAGTAGTAGGTACTACAAGCTTCTAATGTGGTTTCTTCATAGACTTCTCTAGTTTTTTCACTATTTTTTCCTTGGCTCTCCTCTTCTTGGCCTTAGTTTCTTTTGATGCATCCTCAAATTCTTCTCCCTTGGCAACTTCTACATCTTCTTCTATATCTTCTCCTTGTACTTGTGTTAATGCCAATGGGGCTTGAACTTGCTCTTCCTTTTCTTCATCATCACCTTCTTCTTCTTCTTTTTCTTATTCTCCCCCTTCACTAAATCCCTCCTTCATCTTTTTAACAAGTTTTTTCATCTTCCTAAGAACTATAGCTATTTCCAAATCAATAGTAATCCTTGATTTAGCTTCCTCATAGTTCCCAAATGAGGTGGAACTAGAACTCTTATCAATGTCTTCTACCAATAAGGTTGTAATTGTAGGCCTCATCTACATTTATCTCATATGGCAAGTGCTTAAGCCATCTAACCCTAGGTATAGCTGCTTACACATATGTGTGATTGCCATCCACTAAGAAACAAATATCATCATAGTGTTTCTCTACTAAGGATATAGGGATCCTTAACCTCTATTTCATGAATTTCTTGAAATCCTCAAATTAACTTGGCATCACTAAATCAAAGCTATGACTTAGCTACTCTATGAATTCTAAAATCTGCACTATAATAGACATGATGGTCTTTGAAGCACTTTTTCCAAATGTAAGAAATGAGTTTTGCACATAGAAGAATATGTAGACCAGTAAACTACCAAATTTGCAAGATGCACTCTTTGCTTTCCTTATGGCCTCCAAGTTTTCTGATAGTTGTTGCAGTTGCAATTTGGCAAGGTCATAGGAATGGTCCCTCTTTACTAGCTTGAATCCTAAATTAACAACCATGCAAGAAACATTGTTCAATCGGCTAGACTAAAAGAACTTGTAAGCAATCACTCTCACTGCAAAGGCAATTAAGGGATTTGTGATTGTGTAAATAGACATCCCTCACTTGTAACAACACCTGACATCTTGAATCATTAAAACTTTTGGTGGCATCATAGACAATGCACTAGATGAGTCTCCTTTGTATGCTAGTTTAGGTACTGCTCGGAAAGGTGGTTAACTAACATTATTAATTATCAATTGCACATTGCAAACCTTCTTCCCCTCTTTTCTAACACTTGTAGATGAGCTTGATGCCATTTCAGATAACTAGGGTTTATGATAATTCAAATAGTGTAACTCAGAAATAGTCAAATGCATTTCCAATCTGATGAATGTGTCAAGTTGTAGCTAAATCCAGTTCACAAATTCTAGAATTTCCTTTCCCAATTCTCCTTCGTGCTCTTCATGCTCTCTTCAATCACTAATGAATGCAAATAAGCCAAAAATTAACTATATAACCCTTCATATTTGATAATAAATGCTCAATGCTTACATAGCTATAAGCTTGACTATCATAGAACTTCCCACTTACTTGGCTTATACATGATTTCTAGTATGCTTGGCTAACATAGAGAGCTTGGCCAATAGTAATCACAATTCTATCACTTAGCAATAATTGTGAAACTTTCCATGCTTAGCAAGAACATGGAAAACTAACAAAACTATAGATTTCTTCCAAGTTCTAACCAATACATTGCTTCTTAATTCATGCATATATAATCTTTTCAAATCTTAGATTCTTGGAACTGATGTATAATATAACATTTGAAATATCAATCCCATGCATACCTCTTGATTGCCTAGTTGTAAGTGATGTGATCACTTGATCCATTGGATGAAGTGACCTCATCTGAACTTGATGTGCTGCAATCTTCCTTCTTCTTCCATGTCTTGTTCATTTTCACTTTGACTTTCTCAACATTGACCTTTTCTTTGACTTTAATGTTTCCATTACTTAGTATTGGTGACCTAGTTGGACAATTTCTGCTAATATGACCAGTCTTAAGACAACTAAAGCATGTAGTCTAACTCAACCATCTATTGTAGTTGCCTTTGAAATGTGTTCTAATACAATTCTTAGGAACATGTCCATACTCTTGATAATAGTGACAATAGTGCCTTGTATTATAATCCCAATAATAGGATTTTCCATTTTGTTGTACCTTTATCTACTTATTTAATGTCCACTTGGTAGTAGATCTGCATTCATATGCTTTATGTGTATACTTCTTAAAATTGTGGTAATATCCTTTGAATCTCTGAATGCTCATGGTCTTGGCCCTACATTTATGTGCCTAATGTCGTTGCTTATTGCACTTATGACAGTAACCCTTGAATTTCTATTTAGGGTTTTGATTTTCATTGTTGCTCCTGCAAACATTTGTTGTATGGCCTATCTTTCCATGATTATGACAAGTGAGTTTGTAGTTCTTACCTTTGTTGTTTCTTTGTTCATCACTTTTAGATGATTCTCCTTTCTCAGTACTGGTGTACCCTAATCGAGCAGTATCATTGTTAGATCTTGGAGATCTCATCAGTTTCTCAAAGTATTTGATGGTGTCACTAGGTTTGTTGAAACTTTTAGCAAATTCTTTTCCTAGTCTTAGTTCATTCCTTAGTTGATCATTATGTAACTTCAGGGTTGTGATCTCACTATCCTTTCCATTAAATGCATGGTTTGCAATCATCAATTGATTCATTATATCTAGTTGCATGTTGGCAAGCTTTTGCACATTTGATATCTTATCTTCTAGTTAATCAATCAGTGTTCTTTTGTCATCTTCAATCACAACTTTGTCTTCCTCAGTTTTCTTTTTCTATTCGGTCACCTCACATAGTAATATTGATTGGACTTCTTGTTCTATCTGAAAAATTTTGACCTCTTCAGTTAGGGAATTATTTGTTTCCATTAGATCTACAACTACCACATCAAACTCACTTGAGTTTCCATTCTCAAACAATTGAGTAGCGTCTTCCTCTTGGTAATGAGTACCATTTAGCTCAATAGCTAGTTTCTTTCTACTCTTCAATGAATGTTGAAGTTCATCTCTTGCTTCATTGAGTTGGTATAGGGAAAGTTTTACTTCAATCTGCTAGTTCTTAATAACCTTTCCCAACTTGTAGACTTCCATCAGCAAGATCTTTCCTCAAAGCTATAAAGCTTTCCTTTCCAAAGAACTAGGCTCTGATACCAATTGTTGGAAATAACAATGAGAAAATAAACTCTTAGGGGGGGGGTGAATCAACACTTCAAAAATTTAACCATAAAACATTCACCACACATCCATCTTATAATTTAGCATGTAAACTAAGATAGCTAACTCCACATGTTTATCCATAGCATGAAGAAAATAACATAGTACACAATAAATTTGTTATCTAGAAACGCTCCAATGAGAATGTAAAACTAGGGTGGGGATGACACCCACAAATCTTTACTACTGCAGTTGTAAAGTGTATCCAAATAAGGTTACAATAAGTCTGACCATAAGCCATGATCTACCATATGAGGATTCTACCTTGTTAAAGGCTTACAAAGACTGTTAGGTCTCACCCTGTTAAAGGATTTCAACACCCTGCTAAAAGTGTGCCTTATTAGAGGAATTAAATTGACAATAAAGAAAGCACTTAGTTAAGAGGTTTACACAAGTCTATTAAAACTAATCTAATAGGAATCACCTATTAAAATGATTCAACACCATGATCCTTTGGTTAGCACTTTGTTGCTAGATGTCGGATCTTCTCTTTCCTAATGAATCCTTGATCCTTTTGATAAGATACGTCTCCTATGTCCTCTCTCTAATTTCCTCTATTCTCTCTAATTGATTTTGCAATTCAAATCATTATCACAACCTCCATAGCCACCATGAATTCTCTCTCTAGGGTGTTTTTTAGTGGTGAATATTCATAATATTGTGAATTTTAGAAAAAATTTGCTAGTAATTTGGCTAATAATTTAAGATTTAATATAATTTAAATTACCACATTTTTATTAAATTTAGTTCCAAAATATTTAAAATCGCTCAATAATTTATTTTATTAAAAAATTTAAACTCAAAGATTCGTCACAATATTCAATACATGATTAGATTTGATTCACCTAAATATTATATATTATCGCAGAAATTAAAATTAATTCACCAATAATTATCATAATTATTAGTTACTTTAGGGATATATTACCAATATTTAACTTTCACTATTGATTTAAATTATAATGTAATTATCCTCATAATTTCCATTAGATAAAACATGTTTAATTTTGATTTGTAATATTCCATGACGATTAGCGAACTTCCTATTATTATTGAGATTCGTCAATATTTTCTACTAAAAAATTATGATTCCAAAATAATCACCAATGTAAATAATATTTAAAATAAAAAAACTTGGGAGATTCACCAATAAAAATAATTTGGTTATTCAAAATAATGAAAGATTCACCAATAATTTATATCTTTTTCTGGAGGGGGTGTTTCTTAAAGTTTACTTAGTCTCTCTCTACACTTAGCATTCATCTCCTTTCGTGCATTCACTCATCATAAAAAATTTGTAGGGTTTTCCTCTTAAGTAAACATAGGTGGGCTAGGGTTAAGTAGGAATAAAAAACTATGGTTGATCCATATTGCCACTTAGAACATCCCTAGATTTGATTGGTTACATGTATCGCATAGGGATTCACAATATACCTCCATATATATCTTCTACAATTATAAACAAATTGTTAAGTCAGCCCAAAGATAGAAGTTTTTATCATTACAAAAAACTATGTCCAAAACTTTTCACTCAACATCTGAAGGCTTTGATGCTTGACCATCACTATATTCTCAATGTTGTATCTTAGCTTTTGAATGGCTCAATATGCACTTTTTACTTGGCTCTTGAATCACTCGACATGTATAGTCTTCTTAGCTCATGAGTGACTTGACACATACTAGGTATATTACTCAGTATGTATTGTTTGGAAACTGATGCTTGACATGTTTTGATCACTTGGGTCACATTGATTTCTTGGCTTGCTTTGATCACTCATCTTGTATTATAATAGTGATAGATAATGACTAAGTTTTTTGTCACTGCCTTGTCAAAACCAATCTAAGATTAAAAGTTTCAAGTCAAACCAATTACCCGTGCAATTGTATATATCACAATGAACTCATTTTCAAATTCCTTAAGTTCCAATCATTCATTTAGCATTTTTAATGAGTTAAATATGAACAAAATTTATAAATGATTATTTATTACAAAGTGCCAAAGCTTGGTATGAATTTGAATATCTCTTGGTTGGATGATGATCAAGATAAATGGAATGATTCCAGTAATTATCTATAAGATGTGAAAAACTTCACAAAATTTTCTTCAGTAGCCGAGTGACACAATGGGTGCCGAGTGGAGAATTTCTTGGCAATAATGGATGTCAAGTTACTCAGTCACTAAAGGAAAGGGGGGAGCTTAGCAACAATGCTTGGTCAACACTAACCTAAGTGAATTTAGTCAATTCAATTGGGAACAAGTGAGCTCGATAAGCATGGGAAGAGACTCGGTGGACATAGTTGTAACTTGGTAGGCATGATACTACCAAATACCAACTGAGTTAGTATAGAGAGCTTAGTTGACAAGGGAACCGAGGAAGTTAGAAATAGACTTACCGTCCAGTCCTTTCCACCATTAAAAATATAAAGCTAATAACAAAGAGTTGAAAAAATATAGAGCAGAATATGGAATAGATAGAAATGAAGGCAACAACAAACCAAATAACTAGAAATTGATTAATATTCCCACTTTCTTGCTTTCTACTCAAATACCAATTCAACTATTACAAATTTGGGAGCATATGACCTTAACTAGAATCAAAATACATTAACCTAAAACTTCTATTGATGACATTAACTTGTAACACTAGAGGGTTACTTCAATAGGACAGACAAAAATGAATTTACAGAGGACAAGAGAATTTGATCCTATACTACTCTTCCTTCTCCTTTTTGTTTTTCTTACTTAATGAATGAGACTTCATCCCTTTTTTCTTGTCTCAAAAACTTTCCCTCTCTTTTTTGAGTTTGAACCCACCTACCGAGTTTAATGTCTCTGACAGGTAGGTTGGTAGTTGGCTCAAGGGGCAACTGGCAGAACTTAAGGGCCCCCCTTTTGTCCTAAGCCAACAATGTAAGGATCACTCCTGATCCAAATAAACTATGTCAAGATTGCTTCTTAGGTGCACATAAGTTACTATGCCCAATGGATTAGTAAATATGTATGCTAGTTATTGCTCAGACTTACAATATTCCATTCAAGAAGGTGGACTTCACATCTATTTGATATACCTTCCATTTGTGTTGGGCTACAATTGCTATGATACCATACACTATTTCTATTCTTGCAACTAGGGCATATGTCTCATCATTATCTTTGCCATATTTCTATTTGTACCCCTTCACCAATAATCATGTCGCATGCCTATCTATTTTCCCTTCAACATTGGACTTGGTCTTGTAAACCCATATAACTCCAATTACTTGTTTCTTGGGAGGAAAAGTAGTCAACTCCCATGTCTCATTTCTTTCTATAGAATCTATTTCTTCATCCATGGCATTACACCATTTCTATTCTTTCATAGATTCTTCAAAATAGATTGGATAACTATAAGAAAATAATGCAAAATTAACACTCTCATCATAATCTTCCTCATAACTTTCCTCTTGGTATATTTCCCTTAAACTCTTAGTCTTTCTTGGAAATAGGTAGGCAAGAGTGAGATCTAAATTTTTAGTGTTTTCGTTGCTACTATTTTGCATGCCAACTTGGAATTGTCTTGAGCTATTAGGGGTTGAAACTCAACATGTTTGAGGCTACTTTCCTTTTTTCCTTTGTTTGCAACTATCTATATTTTCTACTCCATCTTTTTTATCACCAATTTCATCTTCTTCATCCATCTTTGACACTTTACTTGAAGTTCTTGAGGTTGCACCTACCAAGCCATCCTATGATTGATTTTCTAGAAACTCCACATCTCTTGAAATGATGATCTTCTTGGCGATTGGATCATACAACTTATAGGCCTTTGATTCTAAATTATAACTTATGAAAATGTACTTCCCACCTTTTCATCTAGCTTTTTCCTTTATTTCTTTGGTACATGTGCATATGCTACACATCGTCCATCTATTTCTCGACCATGCCTCAAGAGGAATCTTGTCACAAACTGCCTTTGTAGGACACTTGTTTATCAAGTACACTATTGTTGCTGCAACTTCTTCCTAATACTTAGTTGGGAGTCCCTTTGCTTTCATCATGCTCCTTGTCATCTCAATAATGGTCCTCTTCTTCCTCTCAACCACTCCATTTTGCTATGGAGTATGACTACCTGCAAGATCCTTCTTGATGTCATTCTTCCTGCAAAAAGTTACAAACAAATTGGAGGTATAATCCCTCACTCTATTTGGCCTAAGGACCTTGACATAATATCTACATTCTTTTTCAACCAGGGCTTTAAATTAACAAATTTATCAAATGCTTCATATTTTCTTTTCAAGAAATACACCCATATCCTAAAATTGAAATCATCTATGAGAGTTATGAAATAATCACTCCCCCCAATAGAAGTGGTTGGCATAGGGACAAATAAATCATAATGCACCAATTCTAATGGTGCCCTTGTCCTTCCAAAATTACCATAATTAAAAGGAAGCTTATGTTGCTTACCCAAAATACAAGCTTCACACTTGTCACATGAATCAACAATTTTTTGGCAAACCATCTACCATTCTTTTCTTAGACAACAAATTTAAACCAACATAGCCAAAATGTCCATACCTGAGATGCCATAGCTTTGAGGGGTCTTCAATCATGCTCCTAAGATTTGATTGTTGATGTATTGATGTACATGCATGCTTGGGAGGTGTAACACTAACTTGAGAAGAGAAACATGTCTCCATCTTCAAGGGGAACATATGGTTCTTTGTCATTTGGACTGTTGCAAGTATTCTCTTACTCACATCTTTTTTATGAATGACACACTTGTCATTTTCCATCAACACCTTGTAACTATTTTGAATGAGTTGTCCTACACTTATTAAATTGTGCTTCATACCTAGGAAAAAATAGACATTTTTATCTCCTCCTCACCTTGCTTGGTTCGGACCATGATAATCCTTTGCCTACTATGGTAATGATTCCATTGTTTCCCATTTTAATTTCAAACTTGAAATTTCTATCAATGAAAGAAAATAAAATTTCATTGCCACTCATGTGGTTGTTGCAACCATTGTCCAAGTACCATACCCTAGGGATTCCTTCTTCACTAATGTTATACATGATGAAGGTCATGGGATTTTTTGCATTTCCCATATTCACATCAAACATATTTGCATTCGATCTTGAATGATCACCTCACTTCTTCTAGCATTCACTTGCATAATGCCCAAATTTATGAAAATAATAGAATTCTACATTTCTCTTATTGGAGTTGCAATTCTTCTTACCTCCTCTAGAGTTGTTTTGAGAGTTGCTTGCTCATCCTAAGCTTTCTGCACTAACATTCCTCTGACCATTTCTTCCATGACCTCTATTCTTGAGCCTCTATTGGAGCCATTTATTCCTCTCCCCCTACCTCTTGAATTTTCTTGAGCCTTGAAAGCTTGCTCTTGGGAAGATGTAGTTAACCTGTTAATTCGGTGCTCATGGGTTTGAAGAGTTCACATCAACTCATTCATGGTCAATGTGGTGAGCTCCTTTGCTTCCTCAATGGTCATCACAAGATTGTCATATTTTTGAGGTTAACTCCTCAATATCTTTTCCACAATCCTTTGCTCTTCATAGTCTTCTCCATTTGATTTGAGCTAGTTTATCAGAGTAGAGATTCTTGAGATAAATTTTGCAATAGGTTCATTATCTTTCATTTGAATGTTCTCAAACTCCCTTCTAATCATCTATATCTCCACTGCTCAGACTTTATCAGTTCCTTTGAATTTTTTCTCAAGAATATTCCATGCTTCCTTTGAATAATTAGTTGTTGTCATCTTGGGAAAACTAGTTTTTGTCATTACTGCCTCAATCAAACTTAATTCTTTTGCACCCTTTCTTCTTGACTCCTTTAGATGAGAGTTGGTGAGGGCAGCATACTATTTTGGCTTGGTTATATCATTAAATCCATTCACCACAAATTTCTACAAATCATTTGCAGCCATGATGGTTCTAATTTTCTTTGCCCAAGTGTCGTAATTTTGTCCATTAAAGGATGGTGACTACTATCATGTCTTTCTTACATCTCTTGCCATGTCAAATACCTCAAAAATAAATTCCCAAAGTCATGAGGATGTGGGGCCTCAAAGCTTTGATACTGTGTGAAAAAATTCACAAAATTTTCTCCAGTAGCCGAATGACATAGTGGGTGCTGAGCAGCTCAACAGCTTAAAAAGCCAAGTGGAGACTTGCTTAGAAATAATGGATGTTGAGCTACTTGGTCACCAAAGGAAAGGGGGTAGCTCAACAACCATGCTCATTCAACACTAAACTGAGTGAACTTGGTCAACTTAGTTAGGACTGAGTGAGCTTAGTAAGAGTATAAATTGAGTAAGCTCAGTAAGCATGGGAAGAGATTGGGTGGACATAGTTGTAACTCAATATACATGATATAACCAAATACCAACCGAGTTAGCACAAAGAGATTAGTTGACAAGGGAATTGAGAAAGTTGGAAATAGACTTACTATATGGTCTTTTACACCCTAAAAAAAAAAGATAACAATAGAGAGTTGCACAAATACTGAGCACAATGCATAATAGATAGAAATGAAGGCAACAACAAACCAAATGACTAGAAATTGATTAATATGTTTGCTTGCTTACTTTCTATTCAAATATTGAGTCAAATATTATAAATTTGGGAGCATATAGCTTCAACTAGAATCAAAATAAATTAACCTGAAAATTCTATTGATGGTATTAACTTGCAGCTCTAGAGGGTTGCATACAATAATGCCTGGAGCAATCACTGCTTCAACATGACAGATAAAAGTGAACTTATAGAGGACAAGAGAATCTGATCCTATGCTGGTGAAACTCTAATCTTCTTCTGGAAACTTCCTTCTACACTTGAATGCTTTGCTCTTCCTTCTCCCTTACTTAATGTATGAGACTTCATCTCTTTTGTCTTGTCTAAAAAACTTTCCCTCTCTTTTTTGAGTTTGAACTCACCTACCGAGTTTAATTTCTTTGATGGGTAGGTGGATGGTTGGCTCAAGGGGGAACTAACATAATTCAACATAAGATTGTCTACCATATTGAAAATTGGTTGAAGCTCACAGTCCAGTTCGATACCTTTTTGAGTCCATTGTCAAAACCAATTTTTGCAGATTCCTATCAGTCCTAGTTTTTAAAATAGTGAGAGACCAGCTTTGGCAAATGATATCTTGCACTAATGAAGGAATTTCTTAGTGCCATTTTTTGCACTACAATTTGTGATAGGATGCTTCTAAGAATGCTACTTCTAATGGTCTCACGATAAGGTCTGAATGGTTTCCCAAACCAATCTTGGATGCAACAAATACAATTTGGCTATTCTTATAGAGGCATTAGACAAACACCCAGATGATGAGTGATTGTATTTTTTTATCCCTAGAGTATTCCCAATCATTTACATCACCAATCTATTGATGCTAGTTTGAAGAATGGTTTTGTGGGTCAACAATTATCCTTCTACTGACAAGGTTATAGTTGTTATAAGTTTGTTAAGGAAAATAGAAAATAATGATATGAGTTTTGTGCAAAATCAATTGGGTTCCTAAATCATTTCAGTGGTGACCTTCACTGGCTAGTAGCTCTCAAGCCTCATGCCTAACAAGATTGCCTCACACATTTGAACCCTCCATCAAAAATAAATAAATAAATAAAATGATATTACTTTAATAATATATTGTTTATAACAATCTTATCAACGAAATCAATTCACTATTGAGAATATTCAACGGGTCACTTGTTTGGAAATGTTTTTTTAATTTTTATTTTAGGTTGGACCCATATTGGAGCCTAAAATGCTTCATGACTATCAGAATCAAACTCAAAGCTTATACTAAAATTTATGTGATCATTTAATCGGCCACTATTAAACATCATACACACTAAGGTAGAAATTAAGTCATTTGATCCAATAAATAGTTTAAGATGAGAAAATCCTCTAGATAAATGCGTGAATGATACAAAAAATTTAAAATGAATAAAATTAAGAATCTATTTTTGAATATTAATATCTTTATCAATTACCACCTTCATCAAAGAAATGAAGATCGTTCATTCGCATGCAAAGGAAAATATTTGAATTCATTAAATATTGACAATCTATCAAAGCCAAATGAGATTTTGTCAATGAGGATAATCACACTAAAAAATTGACATCAAGGAGATCAAAATTTGGCTACATCGATGTTGTAAAGTCACTAATAAAATAAGCATACTTAACATCATTTAAGGGTTTCATTGAAATTGAGATCATTGATGAATCTGACTCATATACAAGTGTTCTACTAAAGAAATTTTTAACAATATAAAAAGATATGGGCATGGGAATATGCATCTACATCTACATTGAAGTGCTTCTATGAAATAGATGTTACATGAAATAAACGAATATTGAAGAAACATACAAAGAAATTTAAGGAAGTTTTATCTCTTGTCTTCATAAAGGATGTTGCTATACTAGTATAAAAGTCTCATCCAAAAAATTAATATTGATATAGAATAGTCAGTGAAGAAGAAGGAATCTATTTCATCCATATAAATAGTATAGATCATCTTAATAGGGGAGTTTTGGTATTCCTCCTCTATTTATGGTGAGGGTGTGTATCATGTTTCACTTCATTATGCATTTGAAATAAATAAAAATTTATGTAACAATAGAATGAAACTAGAGTACATAATTTTTCATATGATATATTCAATTACTTTCTTTAAAAGTATTTATACAATGTATTTAATACAAGACTTTGTAATTTTTTATTTTTGCATTTAGGTCAAGTGTGGCCTCAAGCTTCAATAGATGAGAGATGGTTGATTTGTGATAGGAGAGGGGTTCAATTTGTAGGCAATTGGGTGAGAAGGAGATAAGAATTCGTGATGGATAGTTAATTGAGTGAGGTGTGAGATAGGCTTCAGTTAACTGAGATAGGTGGAGGAGATGTGGCATGGGAGTGAACTTGGGGATTGAGTTAGAGGGACCAAGTTATGCCTTAATTTATGCAAGAGGAGGTGATGTGTCCTAGTTAAGGTGGGTGAGGTGGCTCAGTTGACTAGATGAGGTGGGAGGTGGACGGATTTGTTAGAGAAAAAGTTGGTGGGTGCTATTAATTAAACAAATGAATTTATTTAATTAAAAAGAAGAATCATTGGTGCATAAGATTTAAATTAAATAAATAAATAATTTAATTAAAAGATGAATATTTGGTGCATGAGTTGAGTTTGGGTAGTTGCTTGGTTGAAGGGTTAGTTTTTGGGTGGAGGGATTTAATTAATTAAATTAATTAAATAGAGAGGGGTTTTGGAGATTAAATTAAGTAAGTTTTGTATTTATTTAATTGAATAGAGGAAGGGGGATTTCATTAATAAATTAGACTATTGGTTGTTTGTTAATTTATTAATTTGGCTATAATTAATTAATTAAAGTAAATAATTAGGGGATAGCACTAACATAATTTAATATTTAATATTTAATTAAAATATGCTTTAGAAGATGACTAAATTTGATTACAAATTTATCTAATCAAATTTAAGTGTCTACATGTTGTCCCTCTTTGATATAGTGTTGGCACAATACTATTTCAAAGATGTTCTTAAATAATAGAAAACACTAAGAAGGTTTTAAAGAAACTAGGTTGCCCCAGTCTTGATAAAAGACTTTTAATGTGTGATGCCCCCTTGAGATGGTGGCGAGGAGAGAAAATAAGACTAGATGGCATCTCAAAAAGTAAGAAAATTGGGATGAGACAGAGGACACACAAAGGATGAAAGAGGTTTAAAAGTGGCTCATACTCTCACTAAGAGAGTACAAGAAAATGGGAGATCAACTATACAAATTAGACAAATTTGTGAGATAAGATGGAGGATATGAGGGGTAAATGGGATATTTTACCTTTTTAATTGAACCCTTAGGAAGTGATGGATGAATGGGTGAGATTTTGGAAATCTTGTAGGATTTTTCTTGGATTTTTGGATAGGTTGCAAGATTGGATAAGGGTGTAGGATAGATGTTGATAGCATAATGACAGGACTGATGCTAATAGGATAAAAAGAACTCTTTTTGGAGTTTCCTTTTTATGAATGGGGGATGAGTTGGAATTCGTTTGAAGCTTGAGTTTGGAGTTCTCCATAAAGAGAACCACCATGTAGTTGAGCACTTAATTTAATATAGAAATATCGGTGACTAACCAAGGTTACCAAGAACATCAAGGACTAGTCATCATTTTTGTATATTATTGACTCAAAATAAATAGGCAAGGATTGCCCCAACACAACTCATAAATGTCAATATGAATTAGAGTGGAAAAAAAATTTGGTAACCCAAAAACAAGCAATATTTCCCAAGTGCACCATATAATCATAAATGATTGGATGTTTGGATATGCAAGGGTTATACTCAACTGACCCATAGGCAGAAAAGAACAAAAATTAAAGAATGATCAAGATCTTGCTCACCGATTGCCCCATTCATAGCACACCATGATATGAATGATCGTGGTGACCTTGAGGAGGGGACAACCAAATTTCTCAAAAAATATAATCAAGAACAAAATTTGAAATCCAACATCGAAAGAAAGACTAAATTGATAAAAAATAACTATATGCCAAAGAAATTGGTAGGACTTGATACTAACTGACCCAAGTCTGACAAGAGCAAAGATGTATCCTACAAGGACTTATTGGTAGCACCTAGAACCTAGATTCAATAGAAATTGGAAATTCTAAGGACAACACCTTAGTGATAGAGGGTTGCGCATAAGGACTCTTCTAAAGCACGAAGCAATAAGAACTAGAGGACCCAATCTAATGTGAGATGAAATGAGAGTGGGGCTATGCATAATGGGACTGACTGAAGAGTGATGAGCTAATGACTAAGGATTGATAATGGATGAGTCGATGATCGATGACTGATAATGGATGAGTTGATGATCGATGAATGATATGGAGTGATAGTATGATTGATGAAACTAACTCAAATATTTACAAGGATGATATTGGTTAGGAGCTATTAATAGGGGATGGTGAGGATATGTTTGTGCTATGTACATGGAATGGATTTGTAAAGTACATATTTTGAGAGCGAAGGATAGTGTGATAGAGTTGTTGATAGAGTACATGAGATATGTTACATTTGGAATGTGTTTATAGTACATGTCAAGATCTAGAACAATATCATACATGGTGGAGCTGTAGTACATATGGATCATGATAGAGTATAATGTCTTTTTTTTTGTATATTCTACAAGTATAGCATTTGGTACAAGTGTCTTGATCATGTGATTTTGGAACATCTTGGAGATATGGATAGATAGATTATTGGATTGGGTGAGAGGATGGGAGGGTGTGGATCATTGATAGATAATGGGAAGGCCAAGTACAATGATAACTATTGCTAGGTTTTCACCAAGATTCTTGAATTGCCAAGTTTTCACAATGGTACTTAGCCACGGTGCTTGTTTGCCAAGTTTTCATCATTGGATGATTTATTTTTATTTTCATTTTTGACTTTTTTTGTTGGATTTTTACTCATAGATGTTGGTAGGATGGGTGAATAAGGAAACATGAAAAAAAATTGGATTAAATGAGTGGAAGGGTGGGTCGGAGTTGGAAGATAATAGATGGGCAGAGTAAGACTTGTGGATAAATGGATAAGGGAATTGGAAAAATCATCACTGGCACACACCATGAAGGGTAATGAAGTAGTAGGAAAGATGATGTTGAACGAGATTAAGGAGAAAATGGAATAGGAGGAATATAAGGACAAAAAGTAAAGTTGGAAGATGGAGGATTCACAATGTAGGATAAGAAGCACAAGGACTAAGAATGAATTGGGGGGATGTAGGATGTGTATATGGAGATTTGGATAAATTATGAATGGATGAGGCTTTTTGAGTAGAAAAAATGGATGTCAATTGAGATTTTTCTTTGAGATGCATTTCTTTTATGTGTATCTTAGGTATCCATGTGATTTTTGACTTTTTCATTTTGGGCCTTTATGAACTTTTAATTTTTTCTTTCTTTTGGATCAGATGTTTCTTTTCTTGAACATGTATTTTAGATGGGACATGTTCATACTTGGTTTTTTGTAGATTTTTGGATTTGTGCTTTTTAATTTTGGCATCCAATTTGCTTCTATTAGCCATGGTATGGGAACAAGAGCATGGAGGATATGGAGAGATTATGGAGGGAATGATAGAGGTTGAAGGCTAGAGGGAATTAAAGGATGAGTATCTTTGATGATCTATCTTGTGGATGTGAGGAGATGGAGTGATGGAGTGGAATACAATATATGGATGCATGTAATTTTACCAAAATGGATGGAAGAAATGAACGATAAGGATTTAAAGAAAATTGAAACAATGAAGGAGTAGGCCGTAAAATAGATGGAGGAGATAAAGGATTTTGATTAGGTATATGAGGACCCAAAATGGATGAAAATGGTGAAGGATTTAGATAAGGGATATAGCAACCCAAACTAAAGGGATGGAAAGAAGTAGTAGGATAAGGGCCTAGAATGGATATGGAATACAATGGATGGGAACTTTGGGGTGAAGATAAAATGACTTTAGAGATACACTTTTTTTTCTTTTTCAATATGATGTTCATTATTTGGAATAAAAGATGTGAGTTCATTAGTAGGTGGAGGAGTAGAAGTTTTGGGTAGAACAATGATTTCTTCTCTTTTAAATTAATTACCATGGATTACAAGAGACATGGGATCATGAAATATAGGGGATGGGGCTTGATTATCTTTATTTGAATGTGTGGATGGGAATGGATCTTGACTTGGAGGGATGAATGAAACAATAGGATGTTGAAGTGGAGTGGCGAATGAAAGGGTAGGATCTTGTTATGGAGGAGATTGTGACTAATCTTTAGATAGAGTGGATGGTAAAAATTTATCACATAGGAGAATAAGTAGGATGGTAGGATCGTGAGATGGAGTAGGTATGATGATAGGATTTTGATAATTTATGCAATGGATATTTCAACATGCTTTTAGATAAGATCTTGACACAATTGGTTGGGAGTGGATGGTGTGATAAGAGATGCATGGGTGAAATCTTCAAATGGATAAATGGGAGTTTCTTCAATGGGGATGGCTAGATGGAGGATGGATTCACGAGGTTCATTAGATAGGGTTTGGATAATATTAGGAGGAGGAGATGTGGAGAGGAATTGGATGGATTCAATGGATGGGAGGGTTTCAATGATGGTAGGAGATGGAAGGGGATCTATAAGCAAGGTGAATGAAAAAGGGATGATAGCTAGGGGAGATGGAAGAGGAATGATGGGAGTGGAAGATGGAAAGGATTTATTACTAACTTCATGTGAGGGAATTAGATGACATGACTTATAAAATTTAGGAGATGCAATTTCTATTATATTTCTTGTAAAATTCCTTAGAGACTCGAGTGTTAGATTTTGAGATGGAGGAGTTATGAAGGATAGAGTAGATAGAATTGGATTGGAAAGAGTAGCTGAGTTATTTTGATGCATTACATAACTATTATTGAGTTGAGGATTTGGAAAATGGGGTGGAGTATATGAAGGTGATGGATTTGGACTACAGATGTAGCTAGTATCATTTCTATGGAAAGGTGGAGATTGAGATATGACTATGGAGGAAGATGGAGACACAAATGATGTATGTGGAGGATACATGGGTGTGATATAGGAAGGAGGTAAGGATGAATGAAAAATGGATTTCCCTTGTCAGAGGTAGGATACAAAGTAGTGGTGGGTATGCATGGAGGCATAATGGAATTTTTTAGAGGAATTTTTGGAATTTGGAGGATGTTTGGAGCAAGATCTCTTAGAATTTCAATGTACTCATCATAACCAACAAGACTCTCATCATCACTGGAATAGGATGAAGTGGGGTTTTTGATAGTGTTGAATAGTGGTGTTTGTCCAAAGTCAAAACCTCCAATGTATTCTCTTTGAAAATGTGCCTTGATGGTACTTTTATGCTTCACAATGATGACACTAATAAATGATGCATTCTTAGGGCAACCCATAAATGCCTCTATGGAAGAATCTATGTGTTGTGAATTCATGATGTTTTCAATGTTGGGTTGTAGATATTGAGATGTTAGATATTGCATATTTTTTATTTTATTAGGATTGAGATGTGTGCTAGTTCTTGTGTCAAGAGGATATGGAGTAGTTTCCTTTTCTTCCTTTTACTGAGACATGTGGTTGGTAGCATGAAATGAAACTAGACCTGTACATGGGGTTCAAAAAGACAATATGATAGTGGATGCAAGATAGGAGATAAAATCTATGATCTTATGGAGTGCACATATTTTCTAATAGGATAAAGGTGGTGATCAATGTTGGAAGATAGTTTGATGATGGAGGATCATCCTAAGGATGTGATGCCTATAGGACCATGAGGATTATCTTTGTATCAAAGGTGGATATAATGTGACATGTATAGGAGCTATAGGATGGTGGTGGATATAAAGTGTGGAGCCCAACCTTTTGATCAAGGTGATCAAGGACACCAATGACAAGATAAGCTACCTTGGACAAGTATTTTAGCCAAGGGATAGTCATAGTGCTATGTGGATGCAAGATATAAGATATGTGGTTGCTAGGATGATGATACCAAAGATAGAATGTGATAGTGGATGTGGATCAAGATGTAACTAGGAAAGGATTCTGGATGTACTTCTAAGGGATGATGAAACTAAAAAAGTGTAAGAGGATAAGCTATATGATGGCTCTAAGAAAGGGCTCTAGGGTAAACAAAGTGCAAAGTGTGTGAGGAAGAAGATTGACCTAATCATAATAGTCATAAGTGGTGATCTTAATAAAGATGTAATTAACTAAAGAGTAGGCTCTTATTTTGTCAATCTCCTAGTCTCACCATACTTGTAATGAACTTTCAATGCCCTCTCTCTTGATTTGATCTAATCAGGAAATTCTCAGATTGGGTGCCACTTTTTTGCATTTAGCTTCTATTTCTCTATATACTCAAGATGGTTGGAGCTTAACTCTTTTGAACTTGGGTTTGGATCATTTTGACATGAGGAATCAGCTTTTTTTTGTTGGATTTTTTTAGTATAAGAAATTTTAGATCACGTAGTGACTGTGGTAAGTATACCTTAGTTTTGGTTGAATAACCACTTTCTTTGGAATAAACCCTAGGGTTGTTGTAAATGGATTGGCTAACAACCTTTTGACATTTAATGATAAATATCTTAGTAACAAAGTGCATGATGTGTGATAAGGCTAAAAGGAATCATGATGGTTGATAGATGAATGGTCAATAAACTAACCATAGAAAAAGGAAACTACTCCATATCCTCTCAGCACAAGAACTAGCACACATCTCAATCCTAAGAAAACAACAAATATGCAAGACCTAACATCTCAAGATCCATAACCCACTACTAAAAACATCATGATTTTACAACACACATATTCTTCCATAGAGGCACTTATGGGTTTCCTTGGGAATGCATCATTTATTAGTGTCATCATTGTTAAGCATAAAGATACCATCAAGGCACATTTTCAAAGAGAAGACATTGGAGGTTTTGACTTAGGGCGAATACTACTATACAACGCTATCATAGATCCCACTTCATCCTATTCTTGTGATGATGAGAGTCTTTTTGGTTATGATGAGTATATTAAAAGTCTAAGAGATCTTGCTGCAAACGTCCTCCAAATTCTAAACATTCCTCTAACAAACTCTAGGGTTTTTCCGAAGGGATTGGTTAACAACCTTTTGGTATTTAATGATAAAGATATTAGCAACAAAGTGCACGTGTGTGATAAGGATAAAAGGAATCATGATGGTTGATAAATGAATGGTCAATGAGCTATCCTATGGTTTAGTCCTTTCCTAAGGATTAAATTGTTGACTTTATTATCCCACTCAATTTGTAATGTTTTTTGACTCATTCTTTCTAAATTTGTACTTCCTCCACAAGTCCAGGATTGGAGGTTGCTAGTTTTTGGCATGTTGACTCTCTTTCTCTATATGCTAACGATGGTTTAAGCTTGACCTTTGTAAACTTGGGATTTGGTTGGTCATACATGGGCACTTGACTTCTCTCCACACAAATAAATAACTACAATAATAAATAGGACAAGTAATCTTTACAATAGATAAAAAAATGATAAGACTTTATAATTTTAACCAAAATAATCTTAGGGTTGTTGTGAATGAACTTGCTAACAACCAGTCGGTATTCAAAGATAGATTTCTTAACGATAAATAAGAAATGTGAACAAACTATCTCTCTCAAAGGACATAATAAATTTGAGAGAGACAAGTACACAATCTTCTCTGAAAAGGGATTTTGGAAAATACGACCAACAACTGTGTATGTTCAACAAATATTTTCACGGGGTCAAATCACAATGCAATCAATTCAAGAAAACATTATCCCTAAGGTCAAATTGGATTTTTAAAATATGGCTAAAATTTTATCTACTAAGTTGGTTCTTAATTAGATCCATGGAGTCCTCCGAAATGGTTGTTACGTCCATGACCCACTTAAGAGTCTATTTTGACCATGCTAAAATCATAGGAAAGTTTTCCCATCTCAAGCTACCATTAGAAATGCATCACCTCAACTTTTCTAGATGGAGAAAAAAGTCTAGCTTTCTTCTCATGTATATACTAGTGGACGTGTTTATTGGTTTGAACTTCTATCCAAAGGGGAGATGCTTCCCAAAGGATGATGAACTCTCTAGAAGCACTCATAGGTTGTTGCAAATGATCTTGCTAAAAATTTTTGGCACATGTGTCTTGTAATTTTAATGGTTCTAATTTACAAAAATTAAAGGTCGCTCAAATATGTATTGAAAAAAACATCTTAAAACATGCAAGACACTTTGTTCATTCCAATCTTGATGCTTTTAGATATTCAATCTATTTTGAAGATACTCATGATTAGCATAAAATGTTCATTCCAACTTGACATCGATGGTCAAAAAAAAATTTTGATTCAACAAAGTAAATTGCACGTGAAAGCTTGGAAAGAGATGGTAATAAGAGAATTTTACCTTTAAAGAATTCAAGATTGCGTGAATTCTTTTTAAGCCCCAAATTGAAATGTGTTGATTTGTAATATTCTTTGATTTTTAGGCATTTGAGATTGTGTGAAAGTCTCAAATGCCCCAATTAAAGTTTGATTCATAGCATTGGTTCCTTGATCCTTGGCATTCAAGATTGTATTTGTTGCTTAATCATTCATTCCATTTGAAAGTTTGTTTGTTGATTTCCTTTAAAGCAATCAAGATTGGATTAGATCAAGTTTTAAGTACAAATTGAATTGTGTGAGTTTAGACCATGGTTAAGCATACAAGTAAATTCTAAAAACAACCATAAGAACTTAACCAAAACCTACAAGTACAATGTTAGCAAAATATCAATTTCCTAAGCTCCTCCACCTGCACAAAGATGAAATGCACAATCAGATATCTAGGATTTTGTAGTTCAAATAATGCACTACAGAAAACATCATATGTGCAACAAAATTATGCAAATGTACAAAATAGTCTACAAAATCATAGCAAGGCACTTCACTAGGCTACAAGAATGTCTTACTTAAATGCACTATTTTGTCATGAAATATGCTAAAACATAAAGAAAAAGCACTAAAACTCTTAGTGGATGTGCTAAAACAACTTCCAAATTTTATGAAACAAGTAATAGATGTGCTAAAATGATGCTTGGGTTTTCTGGTGTAGACAGAAGATGGAAATTTGTAGTTTTAGTAGATGCATCATAGAATTAGACAAAAAGGCTAAAGATTCTATCAGATGTGCTATAATAGATAACAAATGTGCTACATGATTTAGTAGATGCATTACAAAATGGGAAAAGGCGCTCAAGGACTAGGTAAATGTGTTGTACAATAGGGAAAATGTGCTACATGACTAGGTAAATACATTATAGAACTGTGAAAATGTACTACAAAATAGGGAAAATAGATTATAGAATTGGGAAAATGCATTACAAAATAGGAAAAATGCTATATAATAAGTTCTAGATGCACTATAGGATTTGGCAGATGCATTGAAAAGGAAGATAAAAGCATTGAAATGACCAAGAATGCACTTTCCTAAGATATTAGAAGGATCTTGGAAGTGTCTTAATGTTTTAGGGAGCTTGGTCTTCTCTCCGAATGTATCATTAGAACTATACATAGAACCAAATCACATTGCAACACACTCAAACAATAACAAATATTAGATCATTAGCATGTGAGCAAAATGAATTGAAATGAATGAATGAATGACCCATTTGTAGGGTCCCACCAAGTGTGCCAAACTGTGTGCTATGAAAGCTAAAGTGCAAAGAACATTAGCAATTGAAAAACATTCACAACCTAATCACATACCAACATATAGGTTACACAATAAAAGCAAATAAGAGGGATGCAAACCAAAGGACATCACTCCAAGCTTATAGCAATGAGTAGATGTCTCCAAAAGATGGAGATGGATGGTCAAGTGTGGCCTCAAGCTTCAATGGATGAGAGATGGATGAAGGATCCAACAATGGAGGAATGAATGGATTTTTCCATTATAGTAGTATTTTGTTATTCTTAGGCTCTTAAAATAGTATTATAAGTTTTTATATGAATGTGGATGATTTGTGAGAGGAGAGGGGTTCAATTTATAGGAAATTGGGTGAGAAGGAGACAAGAATTCCTGATGGATAGTTAACTGAGTGAGGTGTGAGATAAACTTTAGTTAACTGAGATAGGTGGAGGAGATGTGGCATGCAAGTGGACTTGGGACTTGAGTTAGAGGGATTAAGTTATGCCTTAATTTATGCAAGAGGAGGTGATGTGTTTAAGTTAAGGTGCACGAGGTGGCTCGGTTGATTGGATGAGGTGGGAGGTGGATGAATTTGTTTGAGAAAAAGTTGATGGATGATCTTAATTAAATAAATGAATAAGTTTAATTAAAAAGGAGAATTATTGGTGCATAAGATTTAATTAAATAAATGAATTATATAATTAAAAGAGGAATATTTGGTGCATGAGTTGAGTTTGGGTAATTGTTGGGTTGAAGGATTAGTTTGTGGGTGGAGGAATTAAATTAATTAAATAGAGACGGATTTTGGAGATTAAATTAAATGGGTTTTGTATTTATTTAATTTAATAGAGGAAGGGAGATTTTAATAATAAATTAGATTATTCGTTGTCTATTAATTTATCAATTTGGCTATAATTAAATAATTTAATTATAGCACTAAAATAATTAAAGATTTAATATTTAATTAAAATATGATTTAGAAGATGACTAAATTTGATTATGAATTTATATGATCAGATCTGAGTGTCTATAGTAACCACCTTGCTTCTTAACATGTTGTTCCTTAGGGGCTTTGAAGTTTTGTTGGTTTCTTTCCAGTTGTGGCCCTCAGTAGAAAGCAATATAGCCTTTCTAATCATCTCTTCATTAACCTCAAAGTTTATCCCATTCATAGTAACCCTTCATTCATTTCAGGTAGAAAAAAATTGATGAGACATCATCTCATCATAACCACTAGCAATGCTCTCCATAAAGGGCACGATATCACCATCACTGCACATAAACATCACCATAGGGTTTTTCTTTTACACTTCATCAATATTGTTGGGCTCAATTCTAAGCTTAGCACCACCCATGGTGAAATTATATAGAGTAGATGACAGAGAATAAGTGTAGGTAGAAATGGTAGAAAAACACTTTTGAATACAAGGTCAAAACCCAAAGTGCCTTGTCAATTAGTAGAGGCAATTGTAATCCAATCTCATTTCATAATTATGCTCATTATTAAATTTCCACCTCATATCATGCATCAGACACCCATACACATGGGATATTTTATAAGAAAATCTCAAGATGATTTTGATAGGATTTCCAAATCCATCATAGTATCTTTTCTTAGGAATGTTGTTAAATATATTATTATTGCTACAACAACTTAATGACTCATACCCTATCATCATCTTAGTATGGAACCTTAAGGAATCATTCCATATCATCATCTTTATAATACAAATAGCTAAATTGTCCCACCAAATTAGACCACTTAACTCAAACCTCCAAGTATTACTTGTAACCCTTTCTATCGAGAGGGTTTGTTGGACATACAACCCATAATTCAAAACATCAAGGCCAAGTCCCATAGAGAAAATGTTAGACATGTCACTCATGGCTTAAATTGGTGATGACATGCTCCTCTTGCCTTAACTAGAGTTTCTTAGTGGCACATCAACATCTTAATCTTTCTAGATGTATATGAACTGTAACCATAGAGTCATTTGTGACATTAGCTTGACAATAAATATGGTTGATCTTTTTTCTTGAAATTGATAGAGAAAGATATTGAAAACAAGGAGAATAGGACACACTCTCCAACCTATCTTAGTTTTTCTCTTTATTATTTCTACTATGATTTTGGACTTACCTTCAATCTCTAAATTTTTTATGCTTCTAGAGGAAGCAATTTCAAGTCCCAGAGCAAAGTCATACCTTCTACTTGATTAACCATGTGATCCCTAATGGGCATAGTGTAAGAAAATTTTAGTTGGATAGAGTGATTTCTCATAATTCCACCATCAACCTATGCATTAATAGTGACACTACCATCGAAATTCATCTTGAAGGTCAATAAGGGGGGGTGGTTTTCACTTAACTATTTCTCTAGCCAACTTTTTATTGTTACCAAATTTGCCAAACCCAAGATTCGAGTTCCCATTGTGGGCATTGCACTGTTCCATAAGAGTTGGGGGAGAGTTAGGGAATTTCCAACTACACATAGAGACATTCTCCTAGATTAGTTTCAACCTAGAGTGAAGAGTGGAATGTTGGAAAGTTTCATTGTCTCTAAAAATCCTATTGTTCCTTTCTTTCTAAAAGCCTTATTGGGGATATCAGTTTCCATAGGATTTTAGAAAGGGGTGGTTGGAGGTGCATTGTTAGTGGATAAATTTCTTTATATCTCTGTTAAGAGCCCATTTGAGTTTAATTTTCTTGAGGACATGTTACCAAATGGAAAAAGAAAAATCACATTGGATGAAGAGGTGATCAATGCTCTCGTCCTTCATCTTTCACATTATGCACTTGTTGGAAAGGTTGAAGTTCCTTTTTCTAAGGTTATTTTCTGTGATGATTTTTCCATGCATCAAAGTCCACCAAAAAATGTTAATTTTGGGGATTAGTCATAGGTCCTAGATCTTAAAGTAGTCAATAGGATTAGTAATTGTTGTGATAGTCATGTCATAGGTAGACTTGATAGTGAAGAGGCTAGACATGGTGGGGAACCAAATAATCATGTCTTCCCACCCATACAAATAGATTCTGGTATGTTGGAGGTTCATCATGAGTTCTATGGTAAAGTTGTGGACCTTTGGGTTATCATTCATTAGAAAGACCAATTTTTTCCATCCTCCTTGATAGATGTACCCAACCATCCTATGGCCAAGAATAGAAACACGTAGATTATAAAGTGGTTGGAATCTGTGGGCTTCCGTAAACAAACAATCAAGCCAATTATCCTTCCAAAATCTAAGGTTTTCCCCATTACACATCTATTATTTGAGACATTTAGAAAGGATGGTCTTGCACTTGAGGATGCTATTCCACATTTTAGAGACCTAAGGGTGGTTCCATTCCATGAATAACTCACTAAGGAACCCCAATTAAGGTATTTAGGTGTCATAATGTTACATTGATTCTCCTTTCTAATAATGAGCTTCCAATCCATCTTGCAGACGAGATCATTACTCAAGTTAGAATTTTTTTGAAGCCCTAGGCCACCAAGTTTTTTGGGGGAGCAACTTGTGTCCTAGTTGACTAGGGGAATCTTCATTTTATCTTTAGTACCCTTCTAAAGGAAATTGCATTGGTTTTCTCTAGTCTTTCTTCCATAACCCCCAAGATTTTGAATATGGATTAAAAATACAGAGGGATCCCTTTAAGAAAATAACTAAGAAGTTAAAGCTTGCCAACATTATTGAAAAGTTTTCCTTTCCATCCCATGATTTTCTTTTGGCTAAATTCTAGAATATTATTGCAAAATAATTCTTTGACATCTTTAACTATTAGTAGGAGACCTATGTAGATAGATGGAAAGGTAGCAGATTTGCAGCCTTGTGTTTTTATCACCTTAGTTTGGATTTGAGAAACAATATTGAAGAATAAAAGTCCACATTTTTTGAAGTTAGTAGATTTCCTTGAGAGTTCATCATACATATCAAGTAGGTTTATCCATTCTCTAGCTTCAACCATTGAGGATTCTCCAAAGAAAAATCATCATCCACAAACTATTGAAGGATTAAAGGTGGGAGGGTTGAGGTAGGTTTAATTCCTTTGATTATTCTTTGGTCCACTAGGTTTTGCATTTTCCCACCCAACATTTCAAAAAAAGGATGAATAGCTAGGGGAAGAGAGGGTCTCCCTTCCTCAACCCTTTTCTTGGGGAAAAGAACTCACTCGGGGAGTCATTGATAAGAGTAGAGTAATTGAAAGTTTCAAGTAAAAAATGATCTAGTTGAATTTACCATAAGCCTTAAAATTGTCAAGTTTGAGGTCCATGCCTAGATTTTTTATTTTGTCCATGGAGTGGATGATTTCATGGGTGGAGATGGTCGCATCTAGAATTTTATTTCTCGAGATAACACCCTTTTAGTAATGGCTAATAATCCTGTCCAACAATAGTTTACTCTATTCACCAATACTTTGGATAGAATCTTATAAAACATGTTATAGAGGATGGTATTCCTAAAATCATTCGTAGATGTGGAATTATTATGTTCAGGGACAAGCACAACTAACGTTTTGTTATGTTTTTTAAGAATTGTACTCATCCTTCTTAAATCTCTTGCATCTTTGGTGACATGTTCAAATAATATCCCAAAAATCCTAGAAGAAGATAAAGGGAAATCATTTAGGCCTAGGGATTTGTAGGAACCCATAGAAAATACCACATTTTTTACTTCCTCATCAGAGAATCTAGATAGGAGGTTAAAATTATCAACATTAGTAACCACATTAGGAAGGTGGCTAGTTAGAGGATCCTAGAGATTCAAGTTGCCTTTTCCATTGGAAAAGAAGAGGTTCATGAAAAATTTGATGGCTATGAGGTTTAGGAGGTTTTTATTAGAGATTTTTTCCCCTGCCTCATTAAGTAAGGAGACAATGGTGTTTCTTCTTCAATGGTTTGTTGATGATCTATGAAGGAAGGGGGAATCACAGTTCCACTCCTTGAGCCATTACACCCAATTCTCTTCTTCCAATAGATTTCTTTGTCATCCAAAATTACTTTCCACTTCTTCCTTATTTTTAATGTTAGGGGAAGGATTTCCATTCCCCAATTGATTATGGAGGTTATCCAAAGTAGTAGACATATCTTTCTTCTAGGTGGAAATGTCCCCAAAAGTAGTTTTGCTTCAGCCCTTAACTCCCCCCTGATTGATCTCAAGTTTCATAGAAACTTTGTACATGGATGAGATAGTTATTGGTTTTGAACAACATATTTTAACCATACCATTTAACATGGGGTGGGAGGCTCACATGATCTCATATCTAAAAGGAGGAGAGCATCTCTAGGGAGAGTGTATCCATTTGAAAATCAATGGGTCATGGCCAAATGTCAATCTTAGAAGGCAAATCAGATAAGTGGAGTTTGTAGCATCCTAGGTTGGGGAGCCTAAGAACCTTTCCAACCAAAATTGGATTAGGTGAGTACCCTTCATGTTATTGGACTAAGTGAAGTGGTTTCCAATCAACTTAATATCAACTAGTCTAGAGCAATTAATTAAAGTTGCCAAGTCACCCATGTTGTCTTTATATTCATTTAATCTTCCATACTTATCAAAAGGATAAAGGGGGAGTTGAAGTCACTAGCCATAAGGATATCAACAATAGGATCTTGCATCATACAATTTGTAATTTCCTCCTAGAGGTTTTTCCTTCCAATCCTATTATTTGAGGCATAGATATTGAACATGTGCCTAATTTTTTTTAGAGAAAGATAGGTTGCCACAAACCACATAATGAGGGTTCCAAAGAGTAGTAATCCATTCAGAGACCCTTGAGGCTTTAGAGTAGAGGAAGTGAGCCCTTGACCACAAATTATTCACCATCAAAGAAAAAATTAGAGTATGGCATTTTAATTTCTTGAAGTAACAAGATATTAACTTTGTGTTAAAAAATATATTGTCTAATAACATATTGTTACTTTGGGATATTTAGGCCCCTAATTTTATAGGAGAGGAAGACGATTTCTTACCTTTTTGGTTGACATATAGGGTTAGTTTCCTACTAGTTGCAATCTCTCTTGCAATAACATTCTACGTTTGAATTCTTTCAAGTGGTCTTCATGTTGGTGTCTTCATGCCCACATTAAATTTTTTTTCTTCTGGGTTTTCCATTCCCCATATGTATCATCTAGGTCCTTAACATTAACAGAATGAGCTATCTGAATCTAATGTAGGATAATGGCATATAGTTCAAGGATCCTATTCTCTAGAGGGTTAAGGGTCATGTTGCTTCAAATGTCTTCAATTCTAAAGTAGTCTTTTGTAGAGCCTTCCTTGGGTGAGGGTGGGTTTTTAGTCTCTCTCCAATTGAGGTGGTTATCTTAGAATTATTAGAGTTCCCTATTTTGGGTAGAGAGGAAAACATTAAAGGTAATGTTGCCACCAAAGGCTAAGGAATCTCCCTCTCTTCCAACCTCAAGTTTTGAAGAAGGGGGTAGTATCACTCATGATTGGGGTGGCGTTGGTTTCCTCAATTGGGGTGGGAAAGTTGTCAGAGAATTCACTAGGGATGATATGAACAAGACCTAGGGAGGTGATTTTTTAGTTGTCCTTCAACTCCCTTAAGGGAGGGTTCTTGCAAGTTGTTGCGGTGCACCCTTTAATCTTGCACTTCTGGTAGTAAAAGGTGACATTATCATAAATGAGATCTTGGGTGTACTTGCAAAATTATAACTCTAGTACCACAAAATTAGGTAGAGTCTTCTTGATAGTCACATTGACACAACATCTGGTGAACACTAGTTGTAGTTTGGAGAGAGTTACCAAATCCACCGAGATGTAGTTGCCAAAGGAATCTCTAATCAAGAAAAACATGTGTTCATCACATAACTCAAGGGGAAGACCTAGAAACCTTACCCACATAGGGGCCATATGATTGAGCTTGGTTAATGGGTCAAAACCTAACTTCTATTTAGAAAGGATGAGGAAATGCTTATTGTAAACCCATGAGATAGAAAGGACAAGGGGGAGGTCAAAGAGGAAAAGACATCCTAGCATTGTCAATTTTACAATGTTTCCTTTGAGCTTCCAATGGGATGAAACCCTTTTCTATATCATGTCGATATAGGGCCTAAAATTAAAAAACCTTTCCACCAAAGAAAGCTTCAAATTTGTCATGATCTGATTGAAAAATGAGTCTAGTAGGGCTAGTTATGTTCCCTCCTATATAGATATAACATCTACAAGAAAATATTCAAGTATATTTTGAGGCATCTCCACAAGTGCATATTTCCAGGTAGCCTTAGGAGGAGTTGAAGTTAACAATTTAGAAATATTATCAAACCCTTCTATAGGGATGACCACGATTTGATGGGAAGAACCAAGAGGTTCTAACCTTGGGGGAGTAGGTGGGAGGATGAATCCTTGCCAGGAAGGACCATGAAAATTTTAAAAATTAGAAAGCAGAAAAACCAGGAGTGGGAGTTTTGTATATTTATTGTCAATTCAATAGGTTTGACTCATACTTTTGATTGTAAAAGAAATTTTATTGTTTCCCAATGCATTATTAATACTACTATATTTTAATCTTTGTAAAACAAATTTCATTTCTTTTTACAATTACTTGTATCATTAATTATTATTAAGTTCATCTGAGGTGTAAGGAAGGTAAATAGATTTGACTCATACTTTGAATTTTAGATTTTGTGAGATTTTTTTTATTGCTTTACTAACATTACATTGTTTTTCAAATTGTGTAAATTATGTTGGATAAATTTCTATTTAAAAAGTATTAATATTTTAAAAAGAAATATTATGATTCACATTTAGCTCATTCTAGCTATTACTAATTTTAATTCCAAGTTTTATGATTTCTTGATTTGCATGTGATTTATTCATTAATCTTTCTTTAATCTTGAATATAAATTGTGATTTTGTCTTTTGAAAACTATATTTGTTCTTTTCTAGCATAACAAGCTTGTTAGAACACCATTGTATTGTGTTTTGCAAATATCATGAAAATTTTCACAAGAAAGCAATATTCCATTATGACATCTAACCAATTATTTATTCTCAAGGTGATTGAAACCTTGTTTTTATATGTGTTTTTGTTTATACATGAATATTGAATGAAATGTGTGTTGATCTTTGAATGCCATAATAATTTTATTGTGAATTGTGGCTAAGAATCATGCCTTTGAGGTATTAGATTTATCATGTTTTATTTATTCAAATAAGACCATTATTGTATTATGTTGCTATACCTATTAAAAACATAGAATTTGAAGTTTAAACAATAAAACTTAATTCTATTGACTCATCATTGCAAGTACAAAAGTATACATTTTCTAATTATGTCGATGGTGTTTCCTATCTCAATTAAAGAAACTAAATAGTACTATCCAATGACCACCAATCTTGCTCAAACGAGGACAACTATTGAAAGGATACCAACTCTTCATTGTTTATTGACTTATCATTTCACATTTGCAGTACTTTTTATTTTCCTTTCTTATTTTGCAGCAAATTTATCTTTTCACATTGGCAATGACTTTTGGGTTTCTATCTTGTCACATAATCCCTTCATGTTTCTATCCCTTCTCCATGTAGAGGTTCAAATTATCCTACCTAGTAGTAATCATTTTATTTTTGTTATTTCTTTAAGTGTGAATTGATGTTTTTGGAGGTATTTTAGGATGGAGGATGATTTCACAAATTTCTTTCCATCAAACACACTTTGTCCAAAATTTGAAAAATGAATGCTTAATGTGGTTACCCTACAAGGATGCTAGAAAAGTTTTTCTAATTTATTTTTACACTGACCAATCTTATAATGCCTCTTCACCAAATCCATTCTCAGCATATCCTACATCCTTGTTGTCTCTTTGAGGAAACTTGTTAAATACCTAATGTGCCTTGTCTTTGCTCCACATTCCACTTAGACATTTGCAAGATAAATTACAACCACAACATCAAATATTCCATATTTTTAGTCATTTAATAGATCTAGAAGGTTTCAAAATACTATAAAAAATAAAATCCACAAATCCCTAGATGTCCTACATGCAAATAACCTATTACAAGGAAGTAAGAAAGGTAGAGAGGGAGAGAGAGAGATTTCTCAATAAACAAGAAGATTGTATTTACTCATACAAAATAGAATGAATGAATTTACAACTGATCAATCCTTACAAAAGAGATCAAAAAACTAAAAGGGAAACCATAAGAGGTAAATGACATTTAATAATTAGTAATTAATTATTAAATAGAAATGCAAGTGCATAAAGGGAAATCTTAATAAGGGAGTAAAGGTGATTTAATTTATGAAATTAAATTAAACTTTTACTCTAACACCCCCCCCAGCTACAAACAATATTGTAGAAAAAGCGAGGAAACTATAATGCAAAGCTGAAAGCAAACATGGGTCTTGACAACAGGGCCTGGTGAGGTACCCAATCACAACCAAATCTCTATGAAACAGATAAATAAAGAAAACCCAGTGGGAAAAACCCTACTTCAAAAAGAGATAGAAAAGGATGCACAAAAGAAATATCTCAAGAGACTCTCTCAAGACCATAAGTACAATGAAAGCCCCCATGATAGAATCTTGAGACTCCGTAGCCACCCCAGAATGACAACACACCTATGTTGATGAATATACCAATGTGGCTCCAATCTAAAAGAAACAAAGGTAGTGGACAAGGAGGGTGAAACCCTTGAATGTAAGGTAAAGCTAGAAGTTCTAGTTGATGCTCAAAGGAGAACACATGAGAATCTTGAAATAAAATCTTCAATAGAGGTGGGATAATATGTGTGCTTAATTTGTCATCGAAGAGGATATAGGTGTCCTCTGATACACCCTCAAAAATTGTAGTAGATGGCTCGATGACTAGAGTTGAAATGGTAGGCAGTGCTAAAGAGTAATCCTATGCAATTGATGGAATCTGAATAGGAGGCAAAGGTATAGAAATCACTATACTGATCTCAGGAACAACACACAAGTTCAAGTGACCTGACTTCACCTCAGTAGTCTCTCGTGAAAAAGGAGAGTGAGTCTCTATTAGTGGAGATGGTGGACCAAAATAAGAGGCGTATAGGAAGAAGGAAGATCAAGATTCCCTATACCAATAATATTGCATGTCTCACTATCTCTGATGTGCACTAAATCTTGTGCAAACTCAACTATCTTCCCTGTCCCACTATGTGTAATATGATAAATAAAGAGAAGGTTAGAGGAAAAAGATGGAACAAAAAGGACATCATGAAATGTACCATCATCAATGCCAATAGAACCTTTCCCATATACAGTCATAACAGTGTTGTTCCCCATCAAAATGTGTGGAGTAATAGAATCTTTGAAAGAAGAGAATAAATCCTAAGAAGATGTCATATGGTGTGAAGCATGTGAATCTAGTAGCCATCTAGAGTAGGGTGGAGTAGTAGTGGCACATAGTGCATGACTCTTTCCTATTTTTACCATCTGATTAAAAATGATGATGATAAAGAATATCTATGAGAAGTAGAAGGAATATCAATGTTGCTCTTTTGAAGGAGAGCTATCAAATTTGAAACCTATTTGGCATAGCCATCTAACTTCTTCTCATAGCAACATGACTCATCATGATTGGGCTTATTACAATAAGCACACTTCAGTCTTTCTGACTTTGGTTTATCTCCCTTAGGAGGAGGTGGACCTGATGTGATGTAAGGGATAGAATCAATCTAAGACTCTACAGGATGTGACTTATTTTTCTTCTCCTTCATCCTAGAAGATGGTTGAGATACCAATGCATAAGTTTGTGAGCCTATGAGAGAATCTAGTTGAGAGAGCTTAGCTTTCTCTCGAGTCAAAATATCACAAAAAACCTCAAAGGATGACATAGTAAATCTATTACCCAAAGCATCTTTGGTGGAGTAGAAGGTAGAAGAAAAAATCTAAAAGTTTCCACAATGCTTAGAAAGATTAAGGTAAATGCACTCAGTGTCAATCTTGGTTTTCCCACAACCCTGCAATAAAGATCTCTATTGCTTGAACTTTATCAAGAATTTATCAATGGATGGAAAAAAATCTAGTATAGGAGAGGTAAACTCTACCTCAATCTGAAGTGCCCTGAACTCATTCATTGTACCAAACAATCCATCAAGCTTGATCCACATAGCTAGAGGGGTATTGCATCCATCAAGATAAAACTATAGACTATTGGATACCTATAAAGCAATCAACCCCATTGCCTCATCCATCTTGTTCATGTGTTGCATGACCTCTAAAGGCCTCTGTAAAATTGGTTGCACTACATCTAAAAAAGACCACAACCCTTTTGATTGGAGAAGTTGTGTCATTAGGGACTTCCATGTGTTATAGTTATGAGAGGTTAGAAGTTCTAGATAAGAAGAGTCTTGGAAATATTTTTAGCTCTCCCCTTGGGATTCATGACAAGGAATAAACTATTTCCTATCTACTATAAGTTGAGTGGTTGTATCAAGCATTGATAGATCGATCTTTTGGTGCAACGGTAACCCCACTCTAACAAGTGGTATCAGAGCTTGGTCATAGGTTTGAATCCTCAAACCCTCGGATAATGTTGAGGGGGAGATTGTTGGAGTTTTTTTCAATGTTTCCCTTAGGATTTGTGACAAGGGCTTAATTTTAGGATTAACCTCAGATAGAAATAATAGTTACATTCAAATATAACCAATATCAAAAAATAATAGATCACATAAAAGAGAACACAAGACACCAAGATTTAACGTGGTTCACCCAATCCCTGGGCTACATCCACCAACATCAAGTCTAATATTATTATTACCTAGTGATTACAATTTGCAATCCCTTATAGCTCTATACCGCCACAAGAAGCTACAATATCACCATTACATCATGAAATCCCTAACCCCAAGCCTTTTTATAAAAGCTTTTGTTGCTTACAAAATTATGGCTAGAATAAAAGAAAAATAGTAATCAACGCCTTTTATAATATAAGGGCATTTTTGGCTTTGGGGGTGCTACCCCGCAAAAACCCCCATGGAGGCATTGCCCCTCGACCCCACCGTGTTGCCCCTTGACCCCGTCCCCTGTAGAAATAATGTGGGGAGAAAACTGTGTTGAATAAACCTTTGAATCTAATTAGGCTCCACATCACAACAATCTCCCACTTGGAGACTGATCAGAATTCACAATAATAACCTCCCACTTGGAGACTAATCATAGCACTACTAAACTTGTAGCTCCCACTAGAATATCAAACCACCCTAGACTCTATTGTTTTTTTATTTTGTTCAATCAAGAAGACCAATCGAAGCTGAAGAGGAGTTCAACTTCTCCCTTGTTACTACCTTGGTAAACATATTTGTTGGATCATCATCTGTATCTATCTTCTCTAGCTTTAACTTCCCATCATCCAAAACTAAATGAATGAAATGTTACCACAATTGTATATGTTTTGTCTTTGAATGTAGAGCATAATTCTTCACAAGATGAATGATACTTTGGCTATTTGTGAACAAATAATCATCCTTCTAAGGGTGTCCCAATTCTTCCAAGAAGAATTGAAGCCATATCATTTCCTTGGCTTCCTCTGTAGTAGCAACATACTCTACCTCTATAGTGGATAAAGCATTAACCTTCTGCAATTGAGAAATCCAGCTGACTGTTGCCCCATCAACAGTAAATACATAACCTGTAGTACTTTTCCTAGTATCAATATCTCCTACCAAATCTAAGTACACATAGCCCTGTAAATCAATAGTAGAGTACCCAAAGTATGGAAACTTACTACATGTTCCTCTCAAATATCTGAGAATCCATTTAACTACATTCCAATGCTCAATTCTTGGATGACTCATATACTTGCTAACAACTCCCATTGCATGTGCAATATCTAGCCTGGTACTTACCATAGCATACATCAAGCTTCCTACAACTAAAGCATAAGGTACCTTAGACATCTTATCCTCCTCTTCTTGTGTCTTGGGACACATCTCCTTAGTCAACTTCAAATGACTAGGTAAAGGTGTGCTAATAGCTTTAACATTCTCCATAGAGAAAAATTGCAATAGCTTCACAATATAATTAGCTTGAGATAATTTCAATTTTCTATTTTTCCTATCTCTGTAAATCTTCATACCAAGGATTTGTTTTTCTGCCCCTAAATCTTTCATAGAAAATGCATGTGCTAACTGACATTTCAACCCTTAATATGATCCACATTAGACCCAACTACGAGCATATCATCAACATATAAACATAAAATAATGTACCTATCATCATCCAACCTCTTAAAGTAAACATAATGATCTGAGTGACACCTACTATATCCATGCTCATGCATAAACTTTTCAAATTTCAAATACCATTGTCGAGGTGTTTTCTTTAAGCCATATAAACTTTTCTTCAATATGTACACTGATTTCTCCTTACCTTTGACCTCAAATCCCCGTGATTGTGCCATATATATCTCTTCATCCAAATTACCATGAAGGAAGGTTGTTTTAACATCAAGCTACTCCAAATGAAAATTTTTAGTAGCCACAATACTTAAAACAATGCGAATAGAAGTCATTTTAACAATAGGAGAGAATATCTAATCAAAATCAATGCCTTTTTCTGTGCAAATCATTTTACCATCCTCTTCTTTCAACCTATAAACCCACTTATTCTGTAAAGACTTTTTACCTATAGGCAACTTGCATAAATCTCATGTCTTATTTTCCATCAAAGAGTCCATTTCATCTTTCATTGTAGACTCCCATTGAATCTTAGTATCCACTTGCATAGCTTCATCATAACATTTAGGTTCACTAGCATTAGTAAGTAAAATAGAATAGAAGGAAGGAGAAAATCTTTCTAGAGGTACTTAGCCTTGTTGACCGTCTAACATTCACTAGGGTGTGTGGTATTTGTTATTGTGATTGTTGCAAATCATGAGAAATTTTTGAAACATCAGCTTTTGGAGTATCATCTAGCACTACATAATCATCTTCTTTCTTCTTATGTTGCTGCAATAGATCTTTGTACAACACTTTCTCATTGAATATGACATCCCTTCTTACAATTTTACAATTTTTAAAATCCCAAAAGCCTATAACCAAATTCATTAATGCCATATCCAACAAATACACATTTCTTTGACTTAGCTTCCAGCTTGTTTCTATGTTTAGAATCTATATGAGCAAATGCTTCACAACTGAAAGTTTTGAGAAAAGAATAACTCACCTTCTTACCAATCTATGCATCCTCTAAAATACCACAACCCAAAGGATTAGAGGGACCTCTGTTAATAAAATATACAGTAGTATTGATAGTCTCTACCCACATGTTTAAGGGAGAAAAATCATGCAACCTCATACTCCTTGCACAATCCATTATAGTCTTGTACATGCATTCAGCCACTCTATTTTCCTGTGGAGTCCTTGGAATAGTTTTCTATCAATGAATGATATTAGTGGAGCAATAATATTCAAATTCATGACTATAATACTCATCACCATTATCAAATCTGAGACATTTTAATTTCTTACCAGTCTCATTTTGAACCAAGCATTTCCATTTCTTAAAAGTTTGAAATACATCAAATTTTTGTCTAAGGAAATAAACCCATACTTATCTACTTGCATCATCAATAAATGTAACATAATAATTAGAGCCACCAAGGGAAGATACCTAATATGGTTCCCATACATTTGTATGCACAAGCTCTAATCTCTCACTTTTATTTTCCTTCCCAATCTTCACAAAAGTCACTCTCTTTTATTTTCCATACACACAAATTTCACAAAAATCCATATTAACACATTCCTGAAATAGTAAAACTTTCTTTAAATGAAGTACTTTCATACCTTTCTCACTCATGTGCCCAAGTCTATTGTGCCACAATGCTATATCATAATCTATAATAACTATTTGTTCTCCTTGCTCAATTGCAACAACTGTTCCTGAATATTTATCTTTCTCTGAAACAATCAAAGTAGAAGGAGCAATATGACTTGTACAAAGATATAAGGTGCCTACTTTCACACTTTTTGCTACAAGGGAACCTTTTGAAATCTTCCAATTTTTATCATTAAAAGTAACTACACAACCCTCATCACCGAGTTGCTCTGATGAAAATTAAATTCCTACTCAGTCTTGGAACATGTCTTACCTTATGTAGTAGCCAATAATTCTCATTCTACAACTTAATCTTAAATTTTCCCTTTCCAACAATCTGATAGAGTTCATTATCCCCCAAATAAACAAGTCCAAAATCCCCTTGGACATAATGAATGAAATAACTTCTATGAGGTGTAGCATGAAATGAAGCACCAAAATCTAAAACCCATGAATTATCAACACTTTCTAAAGACAAAAGAAAAGTATCCTCTTTGAATTTGTTACTTACCACATTTTACTCCTTGTTCCCTTCTAGTTTATCTTCTTCATTGTTCTTTTGAGTCTAGCAATCTTTCTTCTTATGCCCTATTTACCACAATACCAACAATCTCTTAGTCCTCTGGATTGAGACCTCTTCCCTTTGACTTTCATCTTGATTTCCCACGATTTCTAAAATTATTTCCTCTCTTAGTCATTCTACCTCTACTTTATGCATTTAAAGCACTTCCTAATGTAGATCAACCTGAGGATTTCCTACAAGTTTCCTCACTCAAAATAACACTGATCACATCATCATATTTTAAGGTAGTAGATCCAAAAAAAAATTAATCACAACCATTACCAAGCCATTCCAGCTTTCAGCAAAGAATACAAAATCAAGAGAGCCCTTATTTCTTCATCAAAATTAATACCCATAGAAGATAAATAACTATTAATAGTATTAAACTCATTTAAATTATTTGTAATAGATCCACCTTCTGCCATCTTTATATTAAATATATTCTTCATGAGAAATACCTTTTTTGAAGTGGAAGGCTTTTCATACAGTTTCGCTAGGGTTTCTATCAACTCTTCTATTTTCTTCGCTTTTATAATATTAAATGCCACTGATGGTGCCAAGCATAATTGAATGCTTCAAAGTTCCTCTATGTCTAGAAAATTCTAGTCATCATTTGTCATAGATCCCTGATTCTTGGTTTTTCCTGCCAAATGACTTCCATAAATGCTTCTGATAAAGATAGTCTTCCATTTGCATCTTCCAAAAATGAAAGTTCTGCCCATTAAAATTGTCAACCCTTAGCTTACCCTTGTCTACCATCACTCCCACTCAACCATGAGACCTTCCTACAGAGGATCACTAAAAAAAATGATGACAGCCTGGCTAAAAATATAAAATGATGACCATTTGGCTTTGATACCATTTGTTAGGATTAACCTCAGACAGATATAACAGTTACATGCAAATATAACCAATATTAAAAAATAATAGATCGCATAAAAGAGAGCATAAGACACCAAGATTTAATGTGGTTCACCTAATCCTCGGGCTACATCCACCAACAACAAGTCCAATATTATTCTTATCTAGTGATTACAATCCACAATCCTTTATAGCTCAATACTACTGCAAGAAGCTACAATATCACCATTATATTATGGAATCCCTAACCCTAAGCCTTTTTATACAAGCTTTTACCACTCACAAAATTAGGGCTAGAATAATAGAAAAATAGTAGTTGATGCCTTTTACAATATAAGGGCATTTTTGGCTTCGGGGCACTGCTCTCAAAAACCCCCATGGGGGCGTTGGCCCTCGACCCCACCTTGTACTACAATAGGGAGCACACCTAGGGTGTTACTCTAAGACCTCATCTTGGGGGCACTGCCCCCAACCCCCATAGAAATAATGTGGGGAGAAAACCATGTCAAATAAATCTCTGAGTATGATTAGGCTCCACATTACAACACTTAATCATCTCTTATGTACTATAAGTTGAGTGGTTGTATCGGACATTGACAGATCAACCTTTTGGTGCAACAAGAACCCCACTCTAACAAAGAGGTCTCGACCATTGTTTTAGAAAATTTTTCATTTTTTTAATTTTTCTTTGGTTTACTGATGTAAATAATAGAAACAATAATACAAAGCACCCCCCACAATACAAAAAACTAAACCCCTGCTGCTAGAAGGAATGTGTAAACAAGAAGAGAGAGAGAAAAAAGGATTCAGTTTGAGAATCACATGTGCCTTTGAGAAATACTGATAAAAATAATAGAGAATCCAGATAAGGCTCAAGAAGAGCTTTTCGACACTTTTTCGGATTGAAAAACGGAGCTATAAGGAGCAAGTTACACCTCCTGAAAGATAGAAGTTGTCATCTAACTTTGAGAAAAAAAAAGGTACCAAATTAGAAAAAATCTAAAAAATATTTGCACCACTGTCTCCATCTCTAAATCAATTTTCTAGCACTTCTTTCAGATTGAAAAAATACCCCCTCGTATGCTCAAGTTAGAGCAAAAAGATCGCTAGGGTCTCTGTATCAAAAAACTATTATTTTAAAAATAAATAAATAAATAACCACTATAGTGGTGGCACTCTGATGGTTCACTGGTGGGGCTCCAACAGTGGTGGTGACATGTTGGTGGCGGGGCTAGAGGTGGGTGGTGTTGTGGCAACATGACTAAGCAGAGGCCACTGCAGTCAGCAGGCTAATTGCTAGCAGTGTTGCTACAGTTTAAGATGACTAAGGTGATGGCTACGGTAGTTAGGTGAGTGCAATAGTGTTAAAACACCACTTTTAATTTTTTATTTTTTTTTTTTTTTTTTGTGACCTCAAATTGTGTGCAAAGGTCATACGACCCTATTATGTAAAAAAAATTTGCCTCCCCAGTCAACGTTGTCCAAAATCGACAATTTTATATGGAAATGGAGGTTTTGATGCCTTCTAAATCCAAATGTGAGGTCTATTTTGCCTCCAAGTGCTCCAAAAAATAGAGACCCCCTATTTTTACTGAAGTTACCCAAAAAACACCAGGTCTATTTTTTCAAACCCTCGTTCTTCTTTTGCTTCAAACAATAATAGGCAGCCATAGGCAAGGCTTTGATACCATGGAGGACTTGATGATGAACAAATCCATAGATCCTTGGATATTCTGCATGCCAATAACTTGTTACAAGGAAGTAAGAAAGGTAGAGAGAGAAGAGTTTGCTTAATAAACAAGAAGATTGTATTTACTTGTGCAAAACATAATGAATGAATTTACAACCGATCAATCCTTATGAAGGAGATCGAAAACCTAAAAGGGAAACCCTAAGAGATGAATAAGATTTAATAATTACTAATTAATTATTAAATGGAAATGCAAGTGCATAAAGGGAAGTCTTAAGAAGGGAGTAAAGATAATTTAATTTATGAAATTAAATTAACCCTTTTCTCTAACAAATACCCATTTAAATTTTGGCAACCTAGTGATCTTATAGCTTGTATAATCCAAAAGAATGTCTAAAAGTCTATACATTCCATGAATTTGAACTCTTTAATCTCTTATTTTATTATGGAACCCAATTACAATGCTATGAGATTATTATCTCCCAAGCTCAAAATGAAACAAAATTTCAAAGATAAATTAGTATCAACTACAAAAATTTGAAGTTTGGTACATATGTCACTCAAATTAGATATTTGTTGAATCTTGCATTTAGTAGACATAAAACAAATCCTTGAAATATCTTGTAGTCTCACTTTGAATGAGTAAAATGGAAGGAATATCCAAAAGGCATATGGTCATTGCCTTTGCCTGAAAAAATGAGTAAAGGCACAAGTGTCCTATCTTGTTAAATACATAGAAAGTGTAATGAAAAGGATTAGACATGCCAAATCTATCATGATTGAAAACATTAGGCACGTTATGATCACAATGCAACTTCCACTTCCCATTGCACTAATCATTTTTAAAGACACTAACATGTTGGTGGAATTCTTGAGTCACAATGTGGGGATTCATACAAAAATTAGTAAAGATGATGTTCATGTTGAAGCATGAGAAGTTAGGGTAGTGGTTAAATAGCCAACTAAAACATAAAAATATAAAAAGGATTGAAAAAAATTAAAGTGTGTATTTCTTTTCGTTGTTCAAACATTGCCAAAAATTAGGGCATATAGGAATTTGGAACTGAGGGATGATTTGGAGTTCATTTTAGTGTGCTAAGGAGAATTTTAATAGAGGGTGCTAAATAGTAGAAATACATAATTTTGTGGAGACAAATTCCACAAGTAATGATAAAGGTAAATTAGTATTTCTAGCTAAATTGCTTATTAAGCTTCCTATGTCTACTATTGTTTATAATAATATAATATAAATATACTAATATTTAATAGATATGCAATTATTTTTGTTCAATCTCTTTAGCATGTAAATAGGACACTTGTAAAAATTAACAAAAAAATGCATTAATGTACTATAAAAAACTATTGGTTGTGATCGCCATGTGCACTATTAAGTCTAGGAACATGATTGAATTCTCATACAAGTACTCTTTAAAAGTGTTTAAAATTGTACATATAGTAGTTATATGATCATGGAATTTAGCTTGCAATATTTTGCTAGCAAACTTCTTTACCCTTGGCTTATAATAAAAATAGTTGAGAAGTTTCCAACTCCTTGCTTTCTTTGTCGTAGCAATTAATTTTTTAATGTATTTATATAAGAAGAAAGTAATGGTGATGTATATGGAAAATGTGGTTTGATAGTTCTTACTTTTTTTAGGTTCAAATGAAATTTATTAAAGAAATAGAAATAGATAATATTGTATACTATTATATTTTCAAGATCCAAAGTTCTCCACTTTCTCATTCTTTCTAGTATTAACTTATTAATTTTTAAGATTAATTATAACATACCATTGTTTTTAATTTGTGTAAAATATTATTTTAGTAAATTAAAACTTTTTATTTATTTAACTTTTATTCATTTTTTTATTGCTAAAAGGCTAAATCCCTATATTGTGTATATACAATTAAATTACAAGAAATCTTATTTCAAACCGGTATTGGTAGGAAATAACGGAGAAGAAAACCTCCAATCTTGCTCCGGACCAAAGTCCTATATTATTACATAAGGAAAAGGGGCATACCCCAGTTTACAATATCTCAGGAAGGGAATTCATTTTTCATTAAATACAAATGAGTTTGAGTAGAACGTGATATTAATTGAAGGTTACACTTTACTTCACTTTGGTAAGAAATTGATCTATGTGAGAATCGTTGTCTCTAATGTGTTTCAATTAATGAAATGAAGGTGAAATCTGGAATGGTTTTTTTTGAACTTCAACTTCCTTTTCCATTCCACAATCTCATATACAAACACTACTTGAGAGCAAATTGTTAGCAAAATTTTAGAGAAAAAATGATCTATTATCAATCCTTTGGATATAGTGTATTCATTAACAATTAAGATAGGACTCTGCTTATGTTATAATAATCAACCATCTAGATTTGATGTAGATTTGGTATATCCTAAAAAACTACATAAAATACATAATCATAAAAAGGTAAAAAGGGATCAACCAAATCTAATAGCAAAATATAAACCATGATATAAAGAATACTGGCCACCTTGAATAAACTAAACATAATACTCCCATTACTCTTCTAATTGTCAGACACTAATAAATTGTCCATTGCTTATTATATTATTTGAGGTTAACCATCCAACATATCAACTTCTCTTTGTTCATGTTGGTGACCTGCTTTAATATTCGTTACTATTGTTGATTATTTTGAAAATAGAAAATTTATCAACATGAATACTATGATTTAGATAAGGGGTTTTGTACCTCAGATGGCTTTTGATGATTCCATCTCACTCCCTCATCATTCTACAATTCTCTTAAATACTCATTTCAATCATGAAGGTAGTATAATGGGTTAAGGGCAAGGATTTAATCCATAGTTTTGCGAGTTATATATGTCCTAGAGGTATGTCTCTGTGATAAACCGTTAATGGAAAAATTCAATCTAAGTGTACTCTACAAGTGACTATTAAGGACAAATCTAGGACTTATTGGAAAAGATTTTACCAACATTTGGAATATAAATATTATATGTATATGACCAAAATGTAGTTTGCATTTGTTATGATTTAAGAATCAGGTCTATATATTTGTTTAATAGCCACATATATATTTCATCCTGAATAATTGTAAAGAATACACAGATATCAAACATTACCAAATCAAAATGAAGGCATTAATCATCGTAATTCCAAATAAGTTGAGAAAACACAATGCTTATATTTTATGAACTGTTTTATACAAATTTACATAGAGCCAAAAGGGTACTGAAAGATTATTCGAACAAACCTAGAAAACTACTAAGAAGCCTACAATCTAAGATAGTCAGATACAAAAAATTCATCTAGAAAATTAAGACAGCTAGATACAAAAACCAACAGAGGAGTGAAAATGAAGCAAGCCCTAGCTAGGACAATCAAGTACAAAAAGAAATTTGTAATGAAATAGATAACCAGATGAAGGGCTGACAAATAGAGCATGAGAGACATGACCAATCCTAACTTAGTAAGCTTGATCAACAGTTTTCTAGAAAACAATGATAAGATCGTCAAGCTCATCGATATCAACTTGTTGTTCTCCAATTGTTAGGATGCCAAATTGTTCAAGTCCAAGAAATCAACCCCTAGTTCAATGTAGGAATCAAAGAGTCTAAGATACTTGAGAAGCCAATCTATGTTTTGATCCTCCATAATGCCTCTTTATCTGAGCAGAAATTCAGTGCTTGCTTTCATCTTTGGCCATACTTTGTGGAAAAGGTTATGGTCTCTAATGTGAAAAATAGGGTGCCTAGGCACAATAACATGGTTGAAACTACCAGGAGGGTGGGATATACAATCTTCAACATAAGGAATTTTAAGTTCCTACCAGTACTAATAACAACTTGCTCCAAACCTTCTAGCTATGTTGGGTCAAATAGGTTGTAGTAGAGTCAAATAATATCCCATTGGGGTATCTAGGCATTATCCAAATAGGAGATGAAGGTGCCTATAATTGATTTGTTAGTGTGCCAAGTAAAGTCATAGTTAAAAGACCTCTCCCCAAGAACCCTAATCATGGCTACCCTAGACATATCGTCGATAGGGTTAAGTAGCCTATTCCAATATTCAAGCTTCACAGAACCTCTAAAAGTCATTGTTCAAACTTCAAAAGAGTGAAACAATGTAATATTAGACTCCATCCTTAACTATTCAAAACCTTATGACACCTACCACTCTTGGAAAAGGGAATTCCAATTGAGAGAAAGGTGTGGCTTACTCATCTTATAATATCACCCTAGAAATTGTTGATATCATCAAGTGGAGATTAGGACTACATTATATATAGTATGATTCTTTAAATCCTCGAGCTCTGTATGTGCAAAGGGTATATTCTTAATGTTAGCTTTGTGTCAATTCTAAATCCTTTAAATCATAAAAGTAGTAATCATGTTTCACTTAGGCTGGAAATATGTATTAAGTGTTAGAAGAGCCTACTAATGTAATGAGAATGACAAGGCATGTCCTTGCCACGTTTGTGATTAGACATGGGTGTAAAATGTGTTATATCTTGAAGGGAATTCAATTAACAAGAAATAGGTAAGGAAATTAGTTATTTAAGAGATGGATTATAGAAAGAGGAATAAGTGTCTAAATTAATGTTAAGGATCAATAGGAGAAAGTAGAACTATCAAAGGCTTCATGTAACTAGAGTAGAATTTGCACCATTCAATCCATTGTTGGCTAATTGGTCAACTTCTCTTTTTCCCTCTTAATAAATATGTTGGAGTCTAATTTATTTGAATGAGTCTAACACAAGCAAGATAGTTTCAAGTTTAGAAATAATATACCGATTTGGGTGTAGATCTCTTTTGTAAAGCATTGATAACAATTTGTGAGTCCCCTTCAATTATGAGCTTCCTTGTATCACATTCTATACTTAGCTTCAACCCTTCTTTAAGAGCTTCTAGTTCTGCCATGTTATTAGAAGATCTACCAATAGGTTTTGATCTTTTTACTATCCATTTTTCATTATCTGAATGTATGATACACCCTATTCCTACTTTTCCCAGATTGCCTTTCGAAGCTCCACCAAAGTTGATTTTTGTCCAACCCATTAGAGGTGGTTCCCACTTATAATCCTTACGTGCTTGGAGGTTTTTCATAGTGTATAAAATAGGGGTGGATCAAATTGGACCAATTTTTCTTCATTTCTGTATCCCAATCCAAAAAAGATCCTTCTTCCTATGCTAATTTTCTTAGATAATTATTCATGACTTCTTGGATAATCACCTCCACTTTATTGAGAAGTGAAGGGATGTCCATATCTACATTATTGAATAGTCTTATGTTTCTCTTTTTCCATATTTCCCATAAAAGAATAGATGAATATATTCTACAATTTACTATACTTTTTAAAAAGGTTATTGGGCCAACTTTTAAGATGTATCTTTAAATTTTCATGAAGGAGAGAAGACCAGTTTAGTTTCTGTCTAAGCCTCTCCCAACGTTGCATAGAGTAAGAGAATTGATATAATATATGTTATAAGTCTTTTAACTAGGCTTTGTATAATAAGCATCTTGAAGGTCCTTGATAACCTAATTTGGTGAATCAATCTATAGTAAGTATCCTTTTCTAGATAGCAACCCACAAGAAAAAACCTACTTTAGGTAGGTAGGTTGAATCCCAACATAGGTTAAGGGGAATATAGGTTTCCTCCTCATAGGTGTTGTTTAGGATCTCATAGCCTTTCCTAACTCTATAGATCCCATCCTTAGAAGGTCCCCAAATTAATCTATCATGTCCACCCTTGTAAGAAGCTAATCTTTGGTTTAGAAAACTTGAGACTCTCTTCTTTTTCTTCCTAAGATAGACTAGTTTCTACTAAGGACATCCATTTACATAAAGTTTCTCCATTCAATACTGAAATACATCTATAGTTAGCTACCTAAGTCCCCTAGAATTGGGATAGAGTGTTTCTATATTGGCAGTTAGATGATAATAATCTGGGGGAGGAAGACCGTCCCAAGAGTCTTCCCAAAATAGGAACTCTTCTCCTCTCCCAATATCCCAAGTAATATTTTTATAGATGAAAGGGTGACATTTTAACATGAAATTCCATGTACTAGAACCACATGGAGAGTTTTTGACTCAGAAAAGAGAGATAGGATCATCGCCTCCTAAATATTTATGGTAAATGATCTTTGCCCACTTACTATCCTTCTCCAGATTCATATGCCAAATGAGATTTTCTCCAAAGGCCTCATTTTGCTCACTTAAATTTTTGAATCTTGAGCTGCCTTTTTCTTTGGGTCTACACATGTTATCCAAATTTATTAAGGCTAATTTCTTATTTTCATCGATACCGCTCTAGAAATAACTTTTTAGTTTACTCTTGAGTTTTTTTATTAATACCTTTAGGAAGAGGGAGGAAAAATATTTGATAAGAGGTATAGCCAAGAGAACTACTTTGATTTTAGTAGCTCTACCTGCTTTGGTTAGCCATTTCCCTTTCTAGTTGGCAATTTGGTGATCTATTTTTTCTAAAGTCTGATCCTTTGCTTTAGGATTCCTAGAATGCGTTTCTAGCTGAATACTAAAGTATTTGCATGGGAATTCACCTTTCTTATATCCCATAATATTGCAAATATCAGTTTCTAATTTAGACCTAGTATTGATGAACCTTTTGCCCTGATGCTTCTGTATAGTCTAAAATCATTTGTTTGAAATTTTGGGCTTCTATTAAGGAGATGTTACCTAGTAAACTAGTATCATTTGCAAATTGTTGATGGTAACTATTAGGGATATTTTTGGTTACCTTTGTACCTTTAGTTAATCCTTCTTCAAGTGATTATTTTATAGATCTTCCAAAAGTTTCTGTTGTGATGATAAATAAGAAGGATGAAATAGGATCCCCTTGTCTTATAACTCTTGAAATATTTATGAAACCTTCGAGAGTGCTATTAATAAGGATATATATCTTGGGGAGGGAGATACAGTTAAAGATGAGGTTTACTCATTGATGTGAAAATTTGAATGCTTCTAAGGATTTACATAAGAATATCCAATCTACCATATCGTATGCTTTTTGGATATCTAATTTCATGAGCATGCATGCTTCTTTATTGCATTATGTTGAATACATAGTTTCTTGAATGGTGATAATATCATCTAGGATTGATCTGCTAGGAACAAAACTTATTTGTTCTTTTGATATGAGTTTGGGAAGAGCTCTTTTAAGTATGAGGGCTAGGGCTTTTGAAAGGATTTTATAAATAGTGTTATATAGAGATATAGGTCTGAAATGGCCAAGCTCATCAAAATCCAATTTTTTGGGGATGAGGATCAAGAAAGTATGATTATTTTTGTTAGTAGCGAACCCATGTTTCTTGTTGCCTCTATTGCTATCCATAGATCTTCTCTAGTTATATCCCAAAATTTCTAGAAAAAGAAAGCCTAAAAGCCATCTAGGCCTAGCGATTTATCTGGACTCAGTTAAATGGGGTTGATTTAGCTTTGTCCATTGATAAAGGTTTTGTTAGCATTTTGTTATCTTCATCCTAGATAATTTTAGGGATAACACAAAACATTTTATTTTGCATTGTCCACTTAGAGTAGTCATGATTATTAAGGATGTTCTTGTAGTAGTCCACCAATATTTTTGCAATTCTTTTTGGTTCTTCTTCAGAGATTTCTTGAGTGTTTCTGATTCTAGTAATTCTATTGATGTTATGATTGTTTAAAGTGTTATTATGGAAGAATTTGGTATTTTGATATGCTAATGATAGCCATGTCTCTCTTGATTTTTGTTTCCAAGATATCTCTTATTTTGCTAGTATGTTCTCTTGTTTTGATTAAGTAAAAGCAAGTTTTAAAGGACCCAAAACCTTTACAACAACAGAGCTTTGGAAACAAACAAAAGAAAAGAACTACAAAGAAAAGAAACCAAGATCAAACATGAAACAAACCTTAGACAACAAAAAGAGGTCACATAGGATAGCGTTGGAAAAAATAGCAAAAGTCCATCAAAGGAAAAGCAACAGATCAGCTAAGGAGTATTGATCAAATTCATAGCCTGGTCCACCAGAGAATGCATGGTTTCAGTAGTAGCTTTGGCCTCGTCTTTCCTACTGGTTTCCTCAATTTTCTTTGAATGGGCCCTGGTAAGCCTACTTGGTCCTTGAGAATTAGCCCCCAAGGGAGAATCCTGGTCTTTACCTGCCTCATTCTTCTTCAAGAAAGTATAAGCATTTTCCACCATCTGCTTAAGTTGTTTGTCCATATTGCCCAGTTTGGATTCAAGTTTTGACACCTTTCCCTGGATACTATTAATATCTTTGTCCATAACCCTCTATTTAGCTTCTATCACAAGAAGCTTATGTATCAAATTTTTAACTTCTTTAGCATTTTCTATGACCTTTGAGAGCTTTTCAATATGTTGTCCTAAGGTTCTTTCCCCTCTGGCTGTTTTGGAAAATTGTTCCATTTCCTTATTTAGCAGAAACATTTTATGCTTTAAGATGCTAATGTCCTTCTTAATTGAGCCCAGGTTGCCAATCATACCTTTAGAAAACCCTAAACCACTATCATCCCCATCCGATTTAGATCCCTGCTCATCATAATCAGCATCAAAATCATGTTTAATTTTCTTAGTATTTTTATTGACCTAACCCCGCACAAGCTTCCTTTTCCTCTCCAGGCATTGAGCCAAAGGCTCATCATCAGAATGCATAAACTTTCTCTCATCTTGACAACCCTTGCCTTTACCTTTACTACCTCCCCTATTTTTGATGTGCTCGCAAACAATTTCTTCAACAAAATCACTTTCCCTCTCCTAGTTAGAAGCCTCCTTCTCAGTGTTCTTCTTCTTTTTCCTGTTGCTACCTCCAGAACAAAATTTAGGGCTAGCCAGACCTCCTTCAGCCTCATCTTGTGTGTCAGAGTCATAGCCTTTTTCTTGAACACTCCCTTCAGTGTCTTGATCTTCCACTTTAAAATTCCTTGGTTTCTGGATTTTTTTAGATTTGAGCACATTCATGATCGAAACCATATGCCTTTCATGGAATACATGTTCCCTAGTTGGGTCACGCTGAGTGGCTTGAGTAGAAATGACAAGAGATTGCAATAGGTAGGAAGGAAAATTCACCCTAATATTATGTCGAAAATGGTTTGCAAGCACAAAGTGATAACCATACAATTTGGTATATCTACCATCCAAAGTTAAATATTCCATGATGACAAAGAAAACAAATTGCCACGGATGAGACATAGAAGTCGGGTTAAAGTAAGAAGTACCTATCTTAACCAGTCAGTTTCTTTCTTGTTCGATCTCAACAAAGTCATCAATTGCCTTGTCCAATATCTTCCTTTCCCTGTAGAAATTCATCCCATCCAAATCCAACCCAGTAGGCTCCACAATGGTCTCAACCATGACCTCCATCCTCTAATTCCCGACCAAAATCGAGCCATCCTTCCAAGATTTTACAAATTGGTGCATGATAGCAGGATTGTTACCTTTAAGTCTCTCCATGTAGCCGGTAAAATTGCCACACCTGAGGCTATCCCAAACCTCTAGTTTATTCTTCCATTCAGCTAGGCCATTTGACTCGTTTTCACTTTCCCCCCATAATCTCTACAATAGACCCCCTAGTTTGTTCTAATTGAGAAGCCCCAAATTCTCTACAAGATGAAGCTCTGGTTTCTTCACACTGAAGAACCCCAATCACCCTACAATCCGTACAACCTAAGCACTGATAGAAGAAATTAACCCATAATTTGTGCAAACTGCCTGCATTTCCAAAAATAATTACCCACTTCACAACAGAGAAGTAAAAATCATAATTCCTTGACAACGTCATTATTAAAAGATGTTTGTTGGGATTTCCATTTGTCAATCTTGACAAAATCGCAACCATCAGCAAGTAAAGTGGCATATGAATCCCATATAATTTTTTGATCATTACAACATGCCACATTGGAGGCCCAATCAGCTAAGCCATTTGCTTCCCTATAATTATGGGAAATAATGCAATTTTGAAAAGAATTAATAATATGCCTAGCCTTAGATATAATGTTACTAATGGTCCATGAGGGTGGATATATCTTCTTTAAGCAATTTATAATATTAAGGGAATCACCTTCAATCCAAATGTTAACCAGACTCAAGTCTTTGGCATACATAGTATGTTCTCTTGTTTTCCTAGTAGTTCTTTTTCTTTTAGATATTTGTCATTATCCATACCAATCCTAATAATTTCTTCATTTAGTTTTTAAAGCTCTTCTTCATTATCTAATTTTCATTGAATATATTGTTAACATGAGTTTTATTCTATTTTAGGATATTCTCTTTAAGCCTTTTTAGTTTTGACACGAAACAAAACATTTTGGAACCTTTGAATGATGATTCATTCCACCATTTTTTATCATATTTTCCATAGATTATCATCTAAAAACCACATCTTTTCACATTTGAAAAGGTTTTTAGAAGGTTTATCTGAGATTAGAAATTCTAACCCTATAGGGTAATGATCTGATCTAGCAAAAGGAAGAACATGGGAATGAAAGGCTAGGTGTACTGTACTAAGATCACCTTTAACTAAAAATCTATTTAGTCTTTTAGCTATGTTACAAAAGCCTACTCTTCTATTGTTCAAAGAAAAAACTTCATTGTTGGTAGGGATATCCATTAGATTATTAGTTTCCAACCATTCCTAAAGTCGATAGTTGCTTGACTAACATTCTTAGATCCCCCAAATTTTTCTTCTAAGCTAATAATTGCATTAAAGTCTCCTAGTAAAAAATTCCCTTCCTGTATACCTTCCATAAATCTTCTAATTTCTTACCATACTTCTTTTTTGTACATGGTGTTTGTAGGACCATACACATTGATGAGTGTTAATTGGATATTGTGTCTAAAACTTTTGATTTTGCCTCCCATCTAGTTCTTGCTTAATGTTAGTTTACTGAATTCAATTTTCCTTGGATTCCAAAGAATCCCAAGTCCTCCTGATGTACCAACTGATTCAATAAAATCTGCTCTCCAATTTCTTAGTTTCTTTTCCAACTTTGTTCCTCCTTTATTTAGTTTGGTCTCTTGAATTAGTATTAATTCAGATTCAAATAAGGTTATATTACACTTTAATATGCGCTTCTTGCTAGGGGTGTTGAGACTCCTAGCATTCTATGAAGTAATTCTCATTTCTTTGTGGGAAGGAATTTCCCCTTCCCTGCATTTATGAGTTTGTTTATCTTTTTCTAATTTTTAGCTTGCCTTGTTGTATTTCTTAGTTCTTTTAAAGACTCTCTACCCCTCTTCATTTTATGTCTACCACAGATTAAGACTTTAAGACCATGTTGGTTCATTGAAATATCCAGTTTATTTATATTCTCGTTAGTATGTTCATTAATTGAAGGGGATATTTCTTCTCCCATCCTTTCTTCTTCATATGCCCATTCTTGATTGATTTGTTCTCCCTCCTTGGTTTCAAAGGCTTTTGATATAATGCCCGATGACTAGTGATCCACAATTTCATTGATATCATCATCTTTTGATTCTTGTCTTGAGGTTTTTAACACTCCAAATTCTTCTCAAATATGGCTATTTTCTAATTCATACTCTTCTTCTAATACTGATGCTTTTATGTTTTCTTGATTTTTTGTTTCCATTGAAATTATCTTGTTTAATGTGGATTCAACTTCTATAGGAATATTAAGATTATCATAATCCCCCTTATAGTCCTTTTCCTGGTTATTGCCCAATTCTAGATATTCAAAAGGGTTTTTGCCATTTTCTAATGTTTTCCAAAATTTGAGTGATCATTTCTTAGCTTTTTTCCAAATGGTGATATTGCTCCATTGCTCTATTGTAGCTGGGAGGATATTTAAAGATGGATGTTTACAATCTTTGCTGCAATTTGGAGATTGGTTTAGTGGCTGGGTCTTATCAAAAGTATCTAGATTCTCAGTTGTAAGATTTTGGCCTTCAACCCAATCCTTGTTAGTTTCTATATTTTCACTTATGTTGTCTTGTCTAAAGTCTACATTTAGTGTAGATTGCATAATATTGTTGTCTATGTTTCTGTTTGAGATAACACACACTTTAAGATATTTTGTGAGTCCATCAAATTGGTTTGAAATGCATAAATCACTTTCCTCCGACATTCTACTGAGTGATGAATTCTGAGTCTTCTTGTTGAAGATTTCTTCCATTGTTGAACCTTGAAGTTGGATGTGATGTGCCACATATTCCTCATTTCCAAGAGATATTTGGTCGTATATGTTATTTTGAATTAAAAGCATATGATAGCTTTTCAAATTGGAGTTGAAGTCGAGGATGAAATGCTTATTGATATGACATAGATAACATTGATTAAAGACATTTACAAAGTTGGTTAATTCCTCTTTATGCTTAATAAGGTCACTTCCTTTCCATATCTCCAAATTCTCAAGGAATGATATATTAATATGAGGAGAATTTTCTACTAGCAGTTTTTTGAGGATGTTTGATACCACTAACTTCCCTATCTCAATGTTTCTATCCTAGTGCTGCTGACTTGCACTATCTGTTCCTTCCCTCCTTGTTTCCTTTATCTTAGACATTTTATCTACTAAACTCAATCTGCATGTCTTCTTTAAGAAATTATTGAAATCAGATATCCTTTTTATGTGATCTGAAGCCCTAATAGGATGGAAGTTCTTAATCTTATTGATTTTATCCTTGTACCTATTGAAAATGAGCCTGTATATGGATCTATTAGTGATGATTTTTTTGATTTTAGGTTCCTTACATCCAAATTTTGTGTTAATGAGGAAACAAATGCAGTTGGATGGGTTGTGATCATTTCCTAAACCTATAAGTTCACCAAGTTCTGAACTAATTTTATACAAAATCTAACTATTGTTTAATTTAGGCGGTATGCTTTTGCATTCATACCAAGAAGGGACTATATTTTTTTTCTAAATTTTGTTTGTTAAAATTGGGTTCCCAAGCTAAAAATTTAACAAAATATCCTTTATAAAGTGAATATGGAACTGCAATTAAATCATTTCTAATTTCTAAATTTTAACAATGCAAATACAATACATTATTGGAATGGATAGAAATACTTACCCGCTCTTCATAGTGGTCCCTTAACTATCTAATAAGATTCTGATAAATGTCTTGAGGACCATTCCAAATTGCAAAGATGACTAAGTCTTGGTATTCCCTCCATCTATCCTTCATATCCTCATTGCTAATGATCAAGATATCTTTAAAGTTGATATGCTTTTGTTTAGAGGGATTATTATTTGAATTTCATTTAGAGTTTGTCAGGGATGAGATAATAACTTTGTGAGAAGTTTGTATATAAGTAGGTTTCCTAAGAGGAGGGATGTAAGCTTAGGTACATATGGATAGAGAGGTAGAGTTGGAGGGCTTGGAAGGTAACATGGAGGGCTTCCTAGGGCCAATAGGGATACTATTAGCTTCAGAAACCTTTGATGGCTTAAATGAGCTCAAATGATCTATTGAGGATAACATTGACTTGTTCAAAATCATGGAAGAGCTATGGTTTTTGGCATATTTGGTTAATGCAAAAATATTAGGTTGTTTTCTAAATCGATGATCATTAGACTTATGAGACAACTTCGTGCGGGTCTTAAGTTTTAGATTTCCTTGATCTTGGTATTTTTGTGACTTCATACTTGAATCCATCCTTCCTTTGATTGTTTAGATCCATAATGCATTATGGCTATCTTTTCAATAGCTTCTTTATCTTTGATGCTATGTGGTTTGACAAAGGAAGCATAGGAAAGATGGTGTTTGCTTTGATTGACGGTCTGACTCTACTTGTTCGACCTAATATCTAATTTTTGCGATGATTTCAGATTCCTTCTTTGTTCTTTGGATGGATTGGCATTCTTCCATTCTGAACTTCTATGTGCATGAGGTTCGAGTAGATTAATCCTAGAGGCCGAATTTGCTGGAGAAGGATTCTTGTCATTTTCTGAATTATGATTGTGAGTGCTATCACATTTTAGGGGATATCTACTGTAGAATATCAAACTTGTTTGTAATAGGCAGTAGGAAAGATCATGCATATCTCATTTTCAAAAAGTGTTGCTCTTGTTTTTTTGCTATTTTTCTCCTTTTCGTGGCAGAAACATTTTTTATTTTGAGGCTTAATACTAAATATATAACTTTTTATTAATTTTTATAAATTAATTGCTAATTTATTTAATTATCATATATTATACATAAAAAAACCATATTTTAGAGAAATGCCTTAGAATAATAATTAATAGTTTTGATTATAAATATCAAAAGATGTTATGCTTTTAAATATTTTATAACATTTATTTTACTAATCTTTAATACTTTTAAAAATGTAATGTCTATGCATTAGTATTTTTAACATTCATAAGGGATGTGTTTAAAAAAAATAAAAAATAGAAATTGAAATCAATGTAATATTTTTTAGCTCTTAGTATTGTGTAGAAGAAAACTAAAAAAATTGAATAAAACTAGTGAAACACATTGTGTTAATGTAAATTATAACTTTTTTAATTGTCATTCTATGTGAAGATTAGCTAGAGCTAAAAATGTACTCTCAACTAGCAACTGGTACTGGAAATTGCATCTTAGTGTATAAATATATTGAAGAGATGATAAGGTGAAACAAAACCTTCGAATCTATATGATAATCAAGCTCCATCACTAACAAGGGACGCAAGCATCACAATTCCTACCTATTGTATAATGCTTTTACTCGTAAGACATGGTGAGTTGAGAAGTTGCTTGGTAGAGAGTGGACAAATTGTGTCATAGTAGTCATTTACAAATAGGCCATTTGTCAAAATTCCTATATGAATTTCTAAGAGACTTTGCAAAAAAATTATTCCTTTTATGACGAAAGTAGAAAATTTTGGCTAATAAACCTAAAATATGAACATATCATATTTTTTTGAATGCATGTAAAGATATGAACAACTTGTGCAATAAAATATATGAATAATTTATTTTCCATCAAATAATAATGCTTTAGCAGTTAACTATGTTGACAACTCCATTACATCCAAATGCTCCTCTTTGCAACACAATACCTAGAATGTATTTAAAATGCTTCCTCTTGAATGGTTTTCATCGATTGGGATAGTAGTTAGAAATGGTGATAAATGTTTTGCAGTAATTTTGACTTCCATTCATTGGGATAGTAGATAGAAATGGTGGCAAATATTTCAAATTAATTTTGAATTTCATAATTCACACCATGAGTTGCCATTTATTTGTTAACTTGTAGTTATATTTTTTCAATTAAGTGTTACTCGTGAAAGAATTCTTTAAAAGAGATAATTTTACTAAATGAAAAAATGATTCATAATTTCACATTTTATGATGTATAATAATATTAAAATTAACTCTTTTACCACATTCATATTATGTTAAGAAAATGTGGGTGTGTATATATATAACAAATAACTATTAATGAAAAATATAATATTATAGTACTAAACTAAATTAAATTACAGAATATAGTTAGTATATTATCAAATTATATAAATGCAATGATATATCTTAATTAAAACTTTAAAGAATAGATAAATAAACATTATAGTATTATGCTAAATTAAAATTAGATGACATCTTAAAGAACATTTGTCATACTAAAGATATTTATCAACTAATTATATACAAGATAAAGATAAAATTATACAATTTTTTTTTCACAAGAGTTAAATTGATTAATTTTAATTAAAATATTTTTATTATTAAATTGTTTGATATATCTTGTTTAAGGGCTAAATTCATCCAACTAATTATATATAAGATATATATGAAATTATATATATATTTTTAACAACAGTTAAATTGATTAATTTTAATTAAAATATTTTTATTATTAAATTGTTTGATTATCTTGTTTTAGTGCTAAATTCATCCAATTTAAGAAGCTTTTCTCAATATTGGTCACATGGACAATATTCTTAATCTTAAATTGCTTATTAATATGTGACTTTGTGTTTTGCGTCCATTTGACATCATCAGGTATTAAGCTTAATATACACCCGTATAATGTTGATGAAGCTCAACGTTATAAAATATCATTATATATAGTTTCAACCATACACACTTCTAATTTACTTGGTATTTTTTGGACTCGATTATAAGCCACATTACCTTTCGGTGCAATTATTAGATGGGCACGTGGAGTACTGGAGGCAATTCCATGCTTTCTGCATAGAATTGTAATGGTCGATGGTTGGCAAAGTCAATTGAAAAATTAGATTTATGCCACTTGCCATGATGAAGCAAATGTTAAACATTGTGTTTTTACACAAAAATGGATAGAAGTAGTGAAAGAAAAGGAGCTTATGTTTCCTATAATGCTCAAGAACGAAATTTGTAGGGATGAAGTTGAAATACATTCTAGCATACTGTGTGCCAAAGATGAGCGACTTGAACATTGGCCCTCATAAATTTGACATAAAATCTGAAACCAGTATGATTATGTATTTACTGGAGTTTTGGATTTGTTTTAGTAGTTGTGTGTGATTTCATCCAATGTATAATTACATGGCATTGAAATTTTTAAAAAAGTTGAGTCTTCAATGTTCAAGAACATGACATTGAATTTTTTTAGTTGGGTTTAATAGAATCAATTCATGCACAAAGTGATAACTTTTAAGTATGAAAATGCACAAAAAGTGATAACTTAACTTCCTTGCCATAGTTGGTCTCTCGATATGTAAAAATCGTATGCGTACCCTTTGAAAGCACAACAAATCTATGCAAAAACACCATCAATTAGCTCCTATGAGGATTGTAACAATCTTTGGCACTAATATTTTTGGAAATTCTAGCATGAATGCAACCCCCTGCCATATCTACTTTAGTATTAAATCTTCTTGTTTTTTGGGCGCATGTTTTCCAAAGAGAAAGTATGTTTCGCCACACCACTAGTATTTTAGGGCCTTTAATTAACCATAGCACACCAATTCAAAGGCACACAGAAATCTTGAACACTTTTAGTGAGTTATGTATTACCATTGATATTTTAATTACCTACTTTTGCAAGGAGAGCAAGATGTTAACAACTGTAGAGATTTTTAGGGAAATATTGTATTGGGATATGATGTCCTTGATTCATCCTATACAAGACTGATAAATGGACTATGTAAGGCAGGAAATGTGGAAGACGCATTGGGTTTATTTAATATGATGATGTAGATTTAGCACAAAAAGCTGAAATACTCTGTTTTGGAACTTACTTATTCCATGAAGTTTGAATCCTTAATGGCTCTCATTCGGGAAGAAAGTTGTAGAGAAACCATAGAAAGAGAAACCTAACTGGAGTTTAAAATCATGGCATTAATTTTTTGAATACAGAAAAAAACTTATAGACTTTTTCTTTTATATAAAAGGATTTCCTAAAATAATATTGCCTATATTACTTTTGCCTAACATAAGTTGGAATATAAGGTCTCAAATCTTTCTGAAAATGTAAAATACAAAACGAAAATAGGTCCAATGTGATTAGAGACAAGAATGATAGAAAACTAGAAATACATTTTATTGGAGGAATTGAAATAACCACAGGCTCATGAAAAATAAAAAACCCACAAAGAAACACTGAGACAAAATATTTAGCGAAGGAAAATGAATTTTAGAAAAAAAATTTGATAGGAGGAATGCAAAATTGAAACCTTAAGACTTTACCCATCTACAATATTCGTACGACAATAGGCAATTGATGCAACAAAACTTGAATGGCTCTAAATTCCTACATCACTCACCTTGAGCTTCATTTCCATCACAATCCTGTGATTTAGTAAAGGAATTGCTAAGGATGCAAAGCATACAATGACATTCAAGCCCTTGCATCCAGGTCAATATATGTGTGTAGGTCATAATTTTTCCTTTCTTATACCCATGCTCCCATGCCTTCCATGATTTCTGATAAAAACATCTCTTCATATTTTAAAGTAAATTTTGTGAAGTTTCTAAAATAAAAGATAGATCTCCCTTCAGTTTAGCAGTTATATTGACTAATAATTGAGTGAGTTGGTTCGTGTTGATCTCTTGCATACAAAAGTATGTTGATATAAGTCATCCAGTGATGAATGTTGACTTCGGTTGGAAAAAGGGCAAAAAAATGTCTGACTTCAATAGGAAAAAGGGCAAAAAAGGGCATGCAAGAAATGAGTTTCAAGTTATACCAGAAATAAAATCAGCCACTACCAATTAAATAAATAGATGCAAACGAAAGAAATCCATGAAAATATTTTTCAATCTAGAAAATAAGAGGGGAAATCTGAAATAGTATTGATGCGTTGATAGCCCACAATCCAGAACAAAACAACAAAAATGTGGAGAATATGTCAAAAAATTTGGTGCCACAACACCTTAGGCAAGGTCCCATGGGGGGCTTGGGCTCCATATTTAAGGAGCTAAAGGTCCCATGATTTTTTTTTTTTTGGAGGGGAGGCGGGGAGATAAAGCTTAATTTTGAATCTTTTCCTATTAACTAGGAGCCCCTTTTTAAAAATTGGGCAGATGAAAATGGGGTGGGACTGGAAATAGCTCCACCAGCTTAGGGAAGAATTTTGCCACTTGGTAAGAACCTACCTTTCATTTTCCCTCTAAAGTGAAATCATCCCATCAAAGTGAAATCATCCCACTAAAAAATCTGAAAAGAACAATTTATATTATCATAAATTTAAAAGATTAAGCTGATTTCATTTTCAATTTCATGGATGCTTCCTTGATTTTAGGAGCTAATTTTTTAAATCAAATTTATATGTAAAATTTGGGACTGCTCCCCTTTAAATGTTCCTTAAAAAACTCAGCAACACCCGCTCTATTTTTAAGCAAGCTTAGAATCCAGATGCAAAATGGAGGAGGAATGAATTTATTTAATAATGACTAAATGGATGCAGTCGAGAAGTTAGTATTTATTTTCATTTAATGGACACATTGAGCACATTAAAGATGCACTATAAGTGTAAAGATACTCTAAATAACCCCTTCGACATATGTAGTTTTAATTTTTCTTTATTTAAACTTTTTAATTTTTGTTTATTTAAACTTTTTAAATGTTAATTTTTTCATTGCCTTTTTAGCTGGCAGCCAATTGGATTGCAGATAAATATTAATATTTGAATTATTAAAATAAGTTTTGATGATGAAATTTTAGCTAATTACCAACAAGCAGTAAAATTCTTAAATTTCATTAGCGGGTTGGAAAAAAGTTTAGAATGAAATAATAATAATAATATTATGTTGGAAGGTAAAGAGGGAAAGCTAGCAATAACCCCTCCGACATATGCAGTTTTAATTTTTCTTTATTTAAACTTTTTAAATGGTAAATTTTTCATTGCCTTTTAGCTGGCAGCCAATTGGATTGCAGATAAATATTAATATTTGAATTATTAAAATAAGTTTTGATGATGAAATTTTAGCTAATTACCAACAAGCAGTAAAATTCTAAAATTTCATTAGCGGGTTGAAAACACAGTTTAGAATGAAATAATAATAATAATATTATGTTGGAAGGGAAAGAGGGAAAGACAGCAGCAAATATATATGAATTTGAAAGAGGGGTCCCAAAAAGGACAAATATTTAGTTTACATTGCACACTAGAATGCAAGCCTTTTATTTTATAATCAATTGAAATAACCAGCCATCATATAAAATTTTGGGTAGCAGTGGCCGTCGCTCATTCCACTTCACAAAAATTTATACTTGGACAGGATTTCTTTTAAAATTTTCTGCAGACTCTGCCGATTTTTCCCGTCGAAAACATTGACAACACGGCATAATTTTACAGACTTCCGAGGTAACTCGCTCTGATTTCAGTGAGTGTTTTCTTTATTCAAATTCGTCGGCATCGGATCTGTGTTTGTTGCATATTAGATAAAGGATCACTGGTTTGCCTGCTACACTGGATTTAATTACTCCCAAGCCACTTGAACTGAATTTTGTGGTTTTAAGATTTAAAATGGGGGTGTTTTCGGCATGATTTATGAATTTTGATTTAATCGTTAACGTTTCATTTTTGTTTCCTTTATTGGCTGCATCCCCAGCAATTCTTTGCCTTTAGGATTAAATGTCGGAGATTGTACAAAATTTAATATCAGATGAAGAGTTCTAACAGAGAATCAAAGTTTTACCTTCACGAGGTTTCGGTGGACACTGCATGGTCCTCCGATGCTAAGTCTTACAAACTGCTTCACGAGATTCCCCAATGTAAAATTGTGTTCTTGATTTCGATGTTTTCATTGTTTAGGATCATGCAGATTCTAATTTTTGAAATACGTACCCTGATTATCTTACAATGTCTTTCAGAGTGTATATTTGTTTTCCCTTGTTTCAGAAGTGTTTGGTCAATGAATATTAAACCAGAGAATGCTGGCTCCCAAACCCTTGTATTGCAAACCAAGCCAAGGGCGTAGATGAATTCCTTTAGATGTAAGTGCGTCGGTGTAACTATTGTGATGTTTCTGTTCATATAGCTAGTACAATTCCTCCAGTAGTACCTTGGTTCTTCTCTTTGAGTAGTAAGCATTCAGTTCCAGAACAACTTTCTGCATGTAAGCTTCATATTTGGGTACTCAAATACGTGCGGGCAAGCAATTCGCCCACTCAATCACCATCTTCAATGTTTTTCTTATCAATACTTCAAACCGGTCCATCTGTAAGCGGCTTTACCCATCCGTTACCGTTGAAAATCCATAATGTGGATTAAAATATTGATCAGTGTGAATCATGAAGCTTATCTTCAGGTTCTGATGACTGCTTAATTAACATGATATAGTTACCTAGATGCATATAGCTGATTGGAATTATGAACACCTAAAAAGCACTTTCACAGGGATTCATCCTGTAAGACCAGCTATACTGACGTCAACTACAGTAATTTTTTTAGTTCAAACAATGCCGATCTTTAATTTGCTTATGTTATTTTATAAGAGACAGCAATATATTGTCTGTGAATTTAGTATTTTGGGTTTGGTCACCGTCTAAGGAAATGGCAATCAGTGGTTGCTTTGATGGAAAGGTTATAGTCTATAGATATGTTTCATAGACTCCTGAATGATTTCTTTTGGGGAATGATTAGTTAGAATGGCATCTTGATACACCTCAAGTTCTGCAACTGGTATCCCAGCAGCAGTAGCATCCTTTGTCCGTCCAGTGAGAAGTAGAACTTTATATTTCCTTACAGCATCAGCAACTTGCTAAGTAGTGATGATTCGAACCTTCTAATAGAATTTGCCACTTAGGGAATACCAAACTAAGCGTTGCCATTTATTGCTATTTTGCACACTCGGCTAATGCCGCAGTTTAAGATTTTCAGTATAAAGTATTATTTCTCGGGCACTGATATGTTTAAAATATTGCTGTCTACAGAAAAGCAGGGGAAGCCTTTCTGACATTTTTTTCTGAGATCAAAGAGGTCTTGATAACTCCATTCTTTCATCCCAGATTAAACTGAGGAGATTAAATGCGATAAGCTGAGAGTGAGCAGTGATCAAGGAACAATAAAGTCCTCCAAATTCTCCCATGAAACTCTCACATTGAAACAGGGAATTGGTCCCTTTGTACTAATAAAGTGCAACAATTTCGAACACTGGTTTTGTTAAGATTGCTTTTTTCTTCATTTCAAACACTATCAGTCAGCTATCGTTATGCACTTGCAGAAATTAAAAATTCTATCCTGTAAATTGTCTAAAATGAAAATTTCTGATACTGAAACAGAAAAAGCAATTATTGTTATTACTAGTATTAAAGCTGTCTGAGATGATCTGCAGTCTAAAATCCAGAGCTCGTGTATTCTTGCATGCATAGGCGGATGTGATAATTTTGTCTTTATTTCATTTCAAGACTGACAGCATTTTTTATTAGGAACTCTATAGGTTCTGTTGATGCGAGTTTTGTTCTACTACAACATACAGAACTGAAGACTTGATATTGCAAGATGAAATAACAAATTTCCAACTCTCTCTCAAATAAGGATGCTTATATCATTATATGTTAACAATGTAGACAAATTGTGTGATCAATTGAGACAACTCAAGGTTCCTTCTGTTGGAAATTGAGATCTTTGTTGGCACTTGGATCAGTAGTTTATGTGTTCTTTTAATGACAGGTTTTGTCATTGATGACTGTTAAAGTGCAGCTTCAGTAGATGTGAAGTACACATTATATTAAGTATATGTACTCATGATTCTACATATACATTTGTTTTATATGTCTTATATTCTTGATAAGAGTTTTATATGTATATATTTAAACATAAATAATATTCCTTAACTAATTGGGTTCTTACCATAAGATGAGTCGATCTGAATATGTTTATCATATAATAATGATTCACTGAATGCTTATCAGGTTTTATCAAAGGTTATGTCCATGTAGGGACATGACCCTACGTGGCCATTGGCCACATAGAGTCATGTCTCTACCGGGACATGCCTTGTTTATTTAATAAGGAGAACATTGATATAGACTGATATCAATCACACGGTAATACTCAGTCTCACTGTGATCTCTTCTACCAGCAATCAAAGACATCGATCAATCTCAAGTTGTCCATTCTCCATTCTACTGTTCTGTTACGAAGATCTGCAAAGTACATACAATCGGACTTATTACATCAGACATCAATTGGTAAGTAATTCTGAGTCAATATTATTCCAGTCTGTCATAGCATTTCTTATCTCTATCAGAGATCCTGTTCATTTACATGGTATCAGAGCCATCCTAATAGAGAATCCTATTCTCAGAGTTAAAAATTAAAATCTCAGAATTCTCAATATTAGATTTTTGTCCTAAATTCAAAATGGTTAATCATGTAAGATTAGAGAATTGACTCAAGGGAGCATCAAAATTTTCATCATGGAAAATTTTCATCATGATTGTACCAAGAGAGATGGAGTTAGAAGAGTACATAGAATCAAATAAATCAATACCTGAAAATGATCCAGATAAAACGGCATGGAAGAGGCACAACAACAAAGCCATGAAAATTATTATAGACTTGGTAAAGTATCATATTCTTCCTTCTATATCCAGTCTTAAAACTGCTTTTGAGATCTTCTCTACTATTAAGAACACTTTTGAAATCACAACACTTGTAGACTACTAACATTAAAGCAAGATCTCCTATATATAAAAATGAACAATGGGGAGTCAATTACATACTATTTCCCAAGAATCTCTAAGTTAAAAGATCAACTTGCAACAATTTGAAGTCAAGTTGATGACAAAGAACTTAGCATCATAGCATTAAAATGACTTCCACTATCTTGGGAAACCTTTATTCATGGTCTAAGCTCTCAACTTGACCTTCTTAAATTTGAATTACTCAAAAATAAATGCAGTCAAGAAGAATCAAGATTAGTTTCCAGAGGAATCAACATAAATCAAGAGGGAGACATTCAAGCTCTTCATGCTAATACAAACAATAAAGAAAACAAAGGCAAATTCAAACGTAATAGGAAAGAATTCAACAAATCATATAAGAAATGAGATTGGTCAAAAGTACAATGTTTCAAATGTGACAAATTTGGTCACACTCACAACTTTTGCCCTGAACGAAAGAAAATTCAAGCAGCTCTAGCAGAAATCAAAGAAGAGAGAGAGGAAAAAGAAGAAAACCTTGCATTTTATTTAGCACTCTCAAGTGAATTAAACTCAAACAAAAACACTTGGATTATAGACAGTGGAGCATCACGTCATATTATAGGTTTTAGAGACAAATTTGAAAGCTTCGAAGAATACTCCTTTGAAGAAGTAACCATTGGAGACAATTCTACACATCCGGTTAAAGGTATCGGATCATGTTCAATTCAACTAAATTCAGGTATTACTCTCCAATTAAAAAATGTTTTATTCGTACCTGGTATAAAAGGGAATTTGGTTTCTATCTCCGGTCTTGCTGATCAAGGATACAGAATCACCTTCCAAGAGGATAGAGTTCTATCTTGGCCAAAGAATTCTAACATCAAGAAAGCTATATCTATTGGATTTAGAGATGGAAGTTTATATAAACTTTGTAACTAGCAAAATTTAGCCCTAAATCATGAAACATCAAACTCAACTGAAATTTGGCGTAGAAGATTAGGTCACCTTCATTTCCGTGCATTGTCATCAATAGGAAAAATTGTAAAAGGATTACCTAGTCTCAAAACTGATCACTTAGGCATTTGCAAAGGATGTGCCCTAGGCAAGAACACAAAGAAATCCTTTCCTATAAGTATACACAAATCAAAATCTGTACTTGAACTTATTCACACTGATCTATGTGGTCCTATGACTATACCTTCCCTAAATGGATGCCTCTATTATGTGATTTTTATTGATGACTATTCTAAAAGAACTTGGATCTACTTCCTCAAACAAAATGGATCAATTGAAGTATTATCTAAATTTAAAGAACTCAAAGCACTAGTTGAAAACCAGTGTGGATAGAAAATCAAAACACTAAGATCAGATAGTGGAGGTGAATACGTCTTTGAAGTTTTCAAAGATTTTTACATTACTGTTGGGATTAAGAGGGAGTTTTCTGTATCATATAATCCTCAACAGAATGGAGTTCTAGAAGAAAAAATAGATAAATTATTGAATCAGCCAGAGCAATGATGCATGACCAAAATCTTCATACCTCCTTTTGGGCTGAAGCTTCTGCAGCTTATATTCAAAATAGATGTCCTCACTCAATATTAGAAAACACCACTCCTAAAGAAGTATTTTCAGGTATCAAGTCACCTAAGAATATTTGGGTGTCCTCTTTATATTCATATTCTTAAAGAGAAGAGAACAAAATTAGGACCATCTGGAAAGAAGGAAATACTCATTGGATACAGTGAAACAACCAAAGGTTACAAGATCTATGTTCCGGGTCAAAAAACAATTGAGATCAGTAGAGATGTAAAATTTGAAGAAGACATTGCCTTTAATCTTTCTAAGAACATTGATGAATCATATGCAAAACCTACTACTGAACTAGATGAAGATCATTCAGTAGAAAATGAGAGGGAGAATGATACTGAACGTTCTTCACCTACTATCTCAAATCTAGAGAATACTGAAAATTCCAATAACAAAAAGAGACCACTTTAGGCTAGGAAAATGATAGAAGAGAATCATGTTGAACCTGATGAAGTAATCAGAGAAATCAAGAGAACAAGAAATCATTCATGTTATGTGGCACTACTAACTGGACTTATCAAAACAAAACCTTCAAATGTTGAAGAAGCCTTATCAAGCAAACCTTGGAAAGATGCAATGATTGAAGAATATCAATCAATACTAAAAAATGATGCGTGGGATGTTGTACCCAGACCAAAGAACAAATTAGTTGTCTCTTCTAAGTGGCTATACAAAATCAAGCATGCACCTGATGGCAGCATTGAAAAATACAAAGCTAGATTTGTGTCACGCGGGTTCTCACAGAAGGAAGGAATCGATTATGAATAAACTTTTGCTCTTGTTGCTAGGTACACATCTATTAGGACTATCTTAGCAATTGCAGAATCCAAAGGATGGAAAATCCATCAAATGGATGTTAAAACAACATTCTTAAATGGTGAAATTGAAGAAGTTTATATTGAGCAACTAGAAGAGTTCATCACTCATGACCAAAATTCGCATATGTGTAAATTAAAGAAAGCACTATATGGCCTTAAACAAGCACCCAGGGCATGGTATGAAAGAATAGACAGCTACCTAACAAAATTAGGGTTTTCTAAGAATGAAGCTGATCCAAACATATACTTCAAAATAAATGGTGATGATATGATTATTCTTGTATTATATGTTGACGATTTGTTAATAATAGGTGAAGAACATCTTATAAACAAGTGCAAACAGGAACTAACAACAGAATTTGATATGAAAAACCTAGGCCTTCTTCACTACTTTCTAGGTCTAGAAGTTTGGCAAAAGGGGAACTACATTTTCTTAAATCAAGGAAAATACACTATTGATATTTTGACGAAATTTGGAATGATGGATTGTAAACTAGTTACTACTCCTATGGAAGTCAACTTACATAAATTGAAGGATGATACGATCGAATTTGAACCTACTGATCCTACTTATCATAGGCAGATCATTGGATCATTAATGTATTTGGTGAACACTCGTCTTGATATATGTTATGCTACTAATACTTTAAGTCAATTCATGTGTGAACTAAAGAAGATACATCTAATGACAGCCAAGCATATCTTAAGATATCTAATAGGTATAGTTGGTATGGGAATTAGATATGATCAAGTCGAAATCAATCTTCATGGATATTCAGATTTTGATTGGGCAGGCAGCTCTACTGAATGTAAAAGTACTACAGGATGTTGCTTCAGTCTCGGATTTGGGATGATTTCTTGATTCAACTGAAAACAATCTTCAGTTGCATTAAGCTCCATTGAAGCATAATATATTGCCTCCTCCATGGGAGCCAGAGAAGCAATATGGTTACAAAAATTGCTAGTTGGGTTGTTTAAGAAACCCTTGAAGCCAACTATCATTCACTGCGATAATCAGAGTTGTATCAAGTTTTCAACTACTCCAGTTTTTCACAATCGATCTAAGCATATTGAAATACCATATCATTACATTAGGGATATGGTAGATCGAGATGTTATCAAACTAGATTACATAAGTACAAATGAACAAACTGCAGATGTTTTTACCAAACCTCTTGCCAAAGTAAAATTGGAATACTTCAAAGGAAAACTTGGTATGATTAAATTGTGATTTTGAACATTGAACTTAAGTTTCAATTTTATGTGTTTATGCTTCTAAATTTGTCTAGTTGCATTAGATATGTAATGAAAGATGATGATCTTTCATGGACATATATATTCAGAAGGTAATCTTTGTAAGGTGACGATTTTACAAATGATAGGCCTGTTATTATGACAGTTTTTCGTTCCGGATATGTCGAAAGTTATTGGTAACGAAAGTATTATGATTACTCTAGATATTGTTTTGGACAATTAGAGATCATAATACATGTTATGATATTGTTCGTAACATTGTGATTATAGTTATTTGACAAGTCACTATTTCAGAGTATTAAAGTTAGATAAAGTGTTGTGCATAGATATCATGGATATTGATATCATGTAGGATTTTTATCACTTCTCCCTTGCTAAGAGGGAGTGTTAAAGTGTAGCTTCCGCAGAAGTGAAGTATACATTATATTAAGTATATGTACTCATGATTCTACATATACATTTGTTTTATATGTCTTATATTCTTGATAAGAGTTACATATATATACATATATATACATACATATATGTTTATATATATATTTATACATAAACAATATTCCTTAACTAATTGGGCTGTTACCATAACATGAGTTGATTTGAATATGTTTATCATATAATAATGATTCACCAAATGGTTATTAGGGTTGTATCAAAGGTTATGTCCATGTAGGGACATGACCCTACGTGGCCATTGGCCACGTAGAGTCATGTCTCTATGGGGACATGATGCCTTGTGTATTTAATAAGGAGAACGTCAATATATACTGATATCAATCACACGATAATACTTAGTCTTACTGCGATTTCTCCTACCAGCAATCAAAGACATCGATCAATCTAAAGTTGTCCATTCTCCATTCTATTTGTCTGTTACGAAGATCTGCAAAGCACATAAAATCAGACTATTTACATTAGACATCAATTGGTAAGTAATTCAGAAACAATTCTGAGTCAATATTATTCCAGTCTGTCATAACATTTCTTATCTCTATCAAAGATCCTGTTCATTTACAATGACAACATATGTTTGTTGTTCATGACAAACAGATTCTGTATATTGTAGGATGATTGTTAGCATGACGAAGTTGGTACATGACAGGTTAAGATACACAAGCTTAGATTTTTGTAGAAGAATGAGTATAGACATCATGTCTTTGTTTGTTGGGTTTTATGTTCAGTTTTGGATGAGTTATAATTCATTTGGCGAAGACTAGTAGCATACCAATGTATAGGGATTATTGGTAGAGACAGTTGATCGTATATTTGTTGTATCTTATTGGCGAGGTAGGATTAATCATGAATGTCAATGAGCTTGGTATGTGGTAGAAAATTTGTTCGTGCACAAATATTCATTATAGAAAGACATTTGGATTATTCTGGAAAGGTCGTTGTTGTCTAACGCCTAGTGTCTTTTTTTGACAACCGACTATGGTAAGGAAGCGTATTGTTTATCATTTTAAAATGTAATATGTGTATTGTAACATGTGGAAACTATATTGTAATATTTGTAATGATGCTTACGAAGGCATATATGCCTTAGCATGGACCTATGTTATTAATTGTACATTGGAGAGGCCTTAACAAGCCGACCTAATCAATTAATTGTGAGGGGCCTAAAGGAAGGATGTTTTCCTTAGTGGGAAATCATAAATTGTCATGTATGTGAGCAATGGATGTGAACTTTGATGTTGGATGTTCAGAGCAGAGAAGTGATTGAGTTGAACTTCAAAGGAACTGTTTTGGCAAGTAAGTTGCAAATTAGTTTATTATTTTGGATATGTTATTACTGAAGAATTGTTCTTGCTCTTGTTAAAGCATGTAGGCGGTGGGTCTATTTGTTTCATATCAGCCTTTAACAGGGTTGGAACCTTCTTACAAGAGTTTAAGGTCTCCTAATAGGGATTCGTCCTCTAATAGGGGCTGCTGTACTAAATGCATTGTAATTGACTTCTAATAGGGTGACATCCTTTCACAAGAAACTTATATATTAGTATACTATCTTTTGGGTACCATCCCCACCATGGGTTTCCCTCTAATCAAGAGTTTCCTTGGTCAACAAAATCATTTTGTTATGGTGTATGATTTCTTATTGTTGTGCATCATTGTTTTAATTGTTGGAATTTTATCTATAAATTTGGATTTAAAAGTATATTAGAACAACTGATTCACTCCTCCCTCTCAATTCTGTGTGGACTTTACTTCTTAACAATTGGTATTAGAGCATCAGGTTCTCTTTGAGAAGGGAGCTTAGCAGCTTTAGGAGATCTATGACTTATAGGAAGGAAAGTTCTAAATTCGATGATGATAACTATGACAATTGGAAGGATAAGATGCAAACACACTTGATCTACATGGGTATTGATTTTTGGTTAATTACAAAGACTAAAATACATGTTAAAACAAAGGATGAGCTATCTTCGAGCATATATTATGAGGAAAAGATATTCTAGTGTAATATGATTGCAAGGGAGGCATTGATAAATGCCCTATCAGAGTCGAAATGCATTGAGGTAAAAGGACTTGACCTAGCACATGATATTTGGGTTATATTAGAAAAGTTAAAGCTAAGTTGCAGAATTGGAAACTAAGCTTGAAAATGTTAGAATGCAAGAAGTTGAAACTGCTAGAGCATATGTGCAGAGGATCACTGAGATTACTACAAGTATAAAAAGTTTAGGAGGAACCATAACAAAAGATGAAGTTTGTTAGAAGATTCTTAGATCTTTGACACCAACTTATGAGAACAAGTAAATGCAATTGAAGAAGTTATCCTTCTTATTCAAGATTTTAATAGAGAAATGCTAATTGGAAAATTTCAAGCTTTTGAAATTGGTAGATTAAAAGATGCTTTTCCTAGAGTTGAGATTTCTTTTAGAGCTATTGCACACATGTTAGCCGACTGGATGGTTCTGGCGGCGTTTCTGTATTCTGTAGCCGACGGTCCGGCAGTGTTTCTGTATTCTGTAGCCGACGTCGTCTGTAAATAGTTTGTAGCAGATAGAATATTTGTGGCTGACGGACTCCTTCGGGAAGGTTCGGCGGTAGTATTTATATCCCGTCTGGGATCATTGTAAAGCATCATTCATCTACTATTGCGAATATAATTCTGCTGTTCGTGTTCATTGTCTATATGCGTTCATTTTCTTTACCTGTACGGAAAACATTTGGCGCTGTTGCCTTATGAATTTGGAAGGTGGGAGGAATGAAGATTAATGCCAAATCAGCTTAACAAGGATCGGAATAAGGCGAAGGGAAAAGATGGAATCCGTACTGTGCAAGAGAATTTAATTCTGGCACAGCAAGCCGAACGCCGACGAAGATTTCAGAAGATTGCTGACGAACACCAGAGCGCGGAAGAATTGTTGGAGGAGACTCGGCAGCGGGTGGAATTGGTGGAAGAAGCATGGGAGGAGTTCTTGAACTTGTGTTCGCCAAGGGAGGAAAACTCTGACGGAAGAGCATCAACTTGCACGGCTCGCAATGCCGACGGAGCACGAGCGTGAAGTGATCTCTTCGTCTAGGATAGACTTCCGTGGGAAACAATTTCAGAGGATCCTTCTTCTTCACCAGGGTTCGCAGTTGTCGACACCTCCGGTGCGGAAGTGCAGACCGCCGGTGCGGGAGTGCAGATCACCGGTGCGGGAGTTCAGATTGTCGGTGTGGGAGTGCCGATCGCCGGTGTGGGAGTGCCGACCACCGGTGTGGGAGTTCAGACTGCCGGTGTGGGAGTGCCGACCGCCAGTGTGGGAGTGCCGATTGCCGGTGTAGGAGTGCAGACCTTCGGTGTGACAGTGCAGACCTCTAGTGTTGTGATGGTGGGACCCAAAGAGAAGCTGCCGAAATTTGAAGGCGATGGTACGACCGATCCCATTAGACATTGCAAAACATGTGAAACGATCTGGAGGGCAAATGGCATAACTGATGAAGACGACTGGATGAGACAATTTTCGGCAACCCTACGGGGCGTGGCAATTGATTGGTTTTCGGATACAGATCCACAAAAGCTGGATACTTGGGATAACATTAAAAAGGAGTTCTTGGCGGAATTTAAACTCTTACGGGACGATAATGAAATCGTAGCAGAGATTTTCAATACGAAACAGGGGAGGCACGAAACTATCCGCGTCTACGCAAGGAGATTAAAAGACTTAATAAACAAAATGGAAAGCAAGCCGGCGGACGGATTGCAGAAAAGGTGGTTTGTGGACGGCCTACGCTCGCAGTTGCGGAAGAAAATGAAAATTGTGCCATCGTCGTCATATGTGGATGCTTATAACAGAGCACTGGACCTTGAAAGTGCGAACAAGACAAAGAAGAAGAAAACTAGCTCCTCTGACTCTGATGACAATGAATCTGCTGGAGATGATAGCAGCGACGACGAAGGTAGTAGCAAAAAGGTTCGTGCCTTACAGAAGGATATGGTTCGAATGATGAAGGAGTTTAAAAATATGCAGAACGAGCCAAAAGGTAGTGAACTGTGGTGCACGGAATGTAAGACCGACGGTCATACTAAGAGATCGTGTCTGAAGAACCAATTCTGTGACATCTGTCAGATCATGGGCCATTCGACAAAGGACTGTCCCTTTAACATGAAGACAAGAGGATCTCTGCAGGTGCTTCTTACGCAACAGGCTTCTCCGTCGAGCAGTAACGGAAATGCAAACATTGATGGTGCCACATCCGGAGGGTATAGGAATAATAGCAGAGGGCAAAATAACAACAATGCAAACAATAACAATAATAATGGAAGCTGAAGTCGAACCCAGTATGATGCAAACGAACGACCGATTGTTCAATGCCGAGCATGTGATTTGTGGGGTCATTTTGCTTGGGATTGTACAGCGGCAAACACACCGAAATTATTATGCAGATGGTGTGGACCTGGCGATCACGAAGATTCCAAGTGTCCAAAGGCTGGAGTAAACTTGATCACTGTTGGCATGGATGTAGAGGAGGTTTTGGCAATTGCACGGAGGCAAGCAGAGGAAAAGAGAAAAGTGGGGGAAGCGCAGGCGGACATTGCAAAGGCATCGTCGGCGGGGACATCTCAGTTGAAGGATATCACCGACACCTTGGCAAGGAACTTCGCAGAACAAAACATTGTACGACAGATCTTACAAACACAGATACCGGTCAAGATAAGTGACCTCCTTCTCACAATGCCCCAGTTACAGACGGCCATTCTAAATTATACACCGTTTTCGAAAGCACCGGAGGACACAGGAAGGGATAGTAGGGAAGTGATGACAACAGACTCAATGCTGCTGGCACTCACATTCGGACGGCATCCGGCGGTCGTCGAGATGGGGATTTTGGGAAATGTTTTGACAGATTCAATTGTCGACGGAGGGTCCGGCGTGAATTTGTTGTCGGAGGATACTTGGAAGAAGTTGGGAAAGCCGACATTGTGGCCACCTGCATTTCAGTTGCTCACTGTAGACCAGCACGGGATCAAACCGTTAAGAACCTTGAGGGCACAACCGGTAACCATTCGTATGCAACCATTTTTATTGGATTTCGTAGTCATTCCATTGAAAAGAAAAGGATATGATGCTATTCTGGGACGAGATTGGTTGGTGCAAGCAAAAGTAAAACATGATTGGAAATGCAATACCCTATCAATGGAGCGTGGAGGCAAAAGATTCATAATTGATCTGCACACGCATTTGGTTGGCGAGGAGGCAACATTGTCAGATTCTGACAGTGAAGGCGAGAGTGATGACGAAGGAAAGAGGTGAATGGAACCGGATGAAGGAGTATTGAGACTTGACGGAGGATCGAATGACAACGACCTGGACTCGTTGAATGGCCTTTACCACTGGCAGATAGAAGACTACGAACTCTTTCCGAGTTGCAATATGCTAAGGGTCGACGAAGATGAGAAAAAGGAGGAAAACGAATGTTCGGAGGAATGCAGGGAAGCGGAAGAAGGAAAACTTGCCATGGTTGAAACTGAGGGGAAGAACATACAGTTTGAACACAGAAAAACGAAAGATCCCACTGTCCGGTACATGGCGAATGGACCGCGTGGAAAGAAAAGGTTACACCGCAGCATAAAATTAGTGGAAGGGCACCGACAGCAAGGAAATAATCTAGTTGCACGACGACCGCAGGCACAGTGGGCGACGGAGGTGGCACAGAACAGACATAAGGCATACGACGGTCGGAATGAAATCAAAGTGGAAAAGTTTAAGGCCAGATGGGTTGGACCATATCAGATTCAGAACGTCGGCGACAATAGAGCAATCAGATTATCAACTTTGGATGGGCAGAAGGTACCTCCGACAGTCAATGGATTTAAATTGCAACTATACGGTGCTAGGAAGACTCCATCGCTGTCACAAAATGGCCAGCTGGCTCCGTCGTCGTTGCAGAATGGCGATGCCTGGAGGCAAAATGGAGGTACCTCTGTTATTTGATTTCTTTTTTAAAAAAAAAAATTTGAAAAAAAAAAAAAACAAAAAAAATTGAGAAAAAAAAAAAAAGAAGCGGGCCCCGCGGACAGAAAGGCCCGCGGACTAAAAAGTCCTGCAGGCAACTGCCTGTCCGCGGGCACAATTTTTTTTTTTTAAGTCCTTTGCCAAGCAAGCCCCGTGGGCTTAAAACATACTTTATAAAATGTTGGAAATCTCTTCCGCGGGCAGTCTTCGCCAGTAAATAGGAAGGCCGCGGACTTAAAAGAAAGCATTCTCGCCAGATGACTCCGCGGGTAAAAGGAAGAGGACCGTGGGCATAGAACTTAGAAAACTCCTCTGGCCAGCAGACTTCTCCGCGGGAATACAAGATTTCGATGCGCTTTCTTGGGTTTTCTCTGTGCTTCAGTTGAACAATGTAACTGGCGTTGGCATACGGGGGAAGGCTGTTCTCATTTTTCAGGCAGTTGGCCATCATTCTTTTGCCGTTGGCAGTTCTCAATTTGTGTGCTCGGCAGTTTCCATCTAGAGGATTAGGATTTCCGCCAAGAGTTTCGAGAGGCACACTAATTTCGTCAGGAAGGAGAAATTCCCAAAGGAAACAAAAAAAAAAAAACAACGACAGATTCAAGTTGTTCAGAATGAGTTACATCTAATGCCAAAGGAAAGGGGACGCATCTGTAGTTGCCAGAAAGAGTGCAAAATTGACAGAAAATGACAGAAATGGTGGGTTCCGTGCATTTCTGTGTGGGTTGCGAAGTGCTAATTTGGTCTTGGCGGCGAGGGGCGCTGCCCCACGACCCCACCGGACCCCCAATCGTGGCGGATATCAGTTGTGGGAGTCTGACCAGTGGAGAAGAGTTGAAGTTGCTGCAGGCATGGACTTTTTGTGTACCAGAGGCACTTGGAGTAGGTGTTGGTTGGGAGGCTGTCTTGGTGGATGCGTAGAGAGCTTGGGAGGAGCTAATCATCTAGTTGGAGGCAGTGCAACGACACTTGGCTCAGGGTACAGTGGAATTGAAAACAGAGAAAGCAACACAGGTGGCGATTAAGGTCAGCTTGAGGAGACAGTATTGTGTTAGCAGAGGCTACAGATGTAACGGGATGAATGTGGAAGTGATGTGACAGAAGCAGATTTTTCTTGTTGTAGTCACTTTGATGATATATTTTGTTTGTTAATTTGTCTCAGATATATTGTAATTGTCGTCCGGAGACGACTTTTCTTTTGGGGGGGATGGTGTCAGCCGATTGGATGGTTCCGACGGTGTTTCTGTAGCCGACGGAATGATGTCCGACAGTGTTTCTGTATTCTGTAGCCGATTGGATGGTTCCGGAGGTGTTTCTATAGCCGACGGAATGATGTCCGATGGTGTTTCTATATTCTGTAGCCGACGGGGTGATGTCCGGCGGTGTTTTTGTATTCTGTAGCCGATGTCGTCAGTAAATAGTTTGTAGCGGATAGAATATTTGTGGCCGACGGACTCCTTCGGGAAGGTTCGGCGGTAGTATTTATATCCCGTCTGGGATCATTGTAAATCATGAATCATCTACTATTGCGAATATTATGAAGCCTAATGTATGTTCTGGCATATGCGAATATAATTCTGCTGTTCATTTTCATTGTTCTGTATGCGTTCATTTTCTTTACCTGTATGGTAAACAACACAAAGATAAGAAAGTACTAACAAAAAATACAAGTACCAGTGGAATCCTTGGAGATTATGCTAGTGATTGAGCAAATGCTCAAGAAGAAGAAAGAAAGATAGATGAATTTGTATCCCTGATAGCAAGAAGCGAACCTAAAGGTAAGGGTATTTTAAAAAACAAAGCGCCTTTTGTTTGTTGGCATTGTATGAAGATTTGTCATTTTTCTGCTAGAAGTCCTACAAGAGAATCTAAGGTAAAACCTAGACCTTACAAATCAAAGATTCATAAAGATTGTATGTATGTTAGTGATGAAGAAATCAAAATTAAGGAAATCAATTTTCTAGATAGCGATGATGAAGATGAAATCGAATTTATTGCTATTAAAGAAGAGAGTCCTATTAAAGAAGAAAAAACACTTATTTCACATGTTGAGAAAAATAAATCTAATTGGATTATAGATAGTGGATGTTCACATCACATGATAGGTGACAAAGATAAGTTTGTTGAACTTAAGAGCTATGATGGAGGTGCTGTTAGAGTTGGTAACAATGCACCTTGTCTTATAAAGGGAAAATGATCTATTACTCTTGGTGGTAAGACTAACATTGAAGATGTATGCTTTGTTGATGGATTGAAACATAATTTCTCGAGTGTTGGACAACTTTGTTGACAAGGGATATGATTTACAATTCTCTGATAAGAAATGTTCAATCAAGGATAAGCATGGAAATGGGATTGCCATAGGAACAAGAACTAGACGTAATGTATTTTAGTTGAAATCTATTGAGATTAGTTGTCTTGTTGAAAAAGTTGATGATAGTTGGCTATGACATAGAAGATTTTATCATATAGACTTTGATAATATAGTAAAGGTGAGTAATTCTAATGTTGTCAGAGATCTACCTAAGATTGTGAAACTTACTAACATGATATGTGAGGAATGTGGGATGGCTAAACAAAACAAAAGTACATTTCCAAGAAAAACATTTAGTACTTAAGAAAAGTTGGAAATTGTTCATACACATTTGCGTGGACCTACAAAGTCGAGAACATTTTACGGTGAAAGGTATTTGATTCTTTCCATTGATGATCAAGTTGCCTTTTTGAGAGAAAAATCAGAAGCTTTTGATAAGTTCAAAATATTTAAAGCAAAATTTGAGAATGAATAAGGAGTGAGGATAAAATATTTGAGGTGATAGAGTTGAAGTGTTTACTTCTAATCACTTCAATGCATTTTGTGAGGATAATGGTATTTGCAGACAAGTTTTAGCACCTAAGACACCACAAAAGAATGGTATAGCACAGAGAAGAAACAAAATAGCGAGTGAAGCAGCTAGAGCAATGTTACTTGAAGGTAAGGTATCACATGTTCATTGGAGAGAATCAATTAATATTGAAGTATACACCATGAACAAAGTTTAGATCAAGCAAGGAACAGGTAAAACACCTTATGAACTTTGGTTTGGTCATACACAAGTATTGTTAAATATTTGAGAACTTTTGGAAGCAAATGTTACATCAAAAGACAAGATGGAATATGGAAGTTTAAACCTATAAATGATGAAGGCATATTTCTTGGATACTCAACTAAGAGTAAGGCTTAAAAATGTTATAATCTGAGACTAAAGAAGGTTGTTGAAAGTGCAAATGTCAAAATTTATGAAGGATTTCAAGTAGAAGAGAGAACCTTTGAGTATAATTCTAATGATGATTCAAATAAGCTATACAAGTCATATACCAATACAAAATCAAAATACAAAACAAGACTTAGTCTTTGAAATTGATGATGGAATTCAGGTACAAATTGAAGAACCTAGAGAAGAACAGAGAGCACTTGAGTATGTTGCAAGGAACCATCGTGATGATCAGATCATTGGTGATGCAAGTAGAGGAATATTGACAAGAAGAAAGGTAAGAAATGGAATTTGTTTGATTTCTTGTATTGAACCTAAGAGTATTGATGAAGCATGTAAGGATGAATATTAGATAGATGCTATACAAGCTTGAGCATATTGAAAAGAGCAATACATGGGAATTAGTCCTCAGACCTCAAGGCAAAAATGTTATCGGAACAAAATGGGGTTTCAGAAATAAAATGGACGAGCAAGAAGTAAGGAATTAAGCCAGATTGGTATGTAAGGGTTATTCACAATAGGAAGGTATAGACTTTGAAAAAACCTTTGCCCCTGTAGCAACATTAGAGGTTGGAAGATTGTTTTTGGCTTATGCATCTAACAAAATTTCAAAGTATATCAAATGGATTTTAAGTCACCTTTCTTGAATGTCAAACTTGAGAGAACTCTACATTGAACAACTTGATGGATTTCCACTAACAAAGCAAGAATATATTTAAAAGGAACATTGGAATTCAGCTTATGGTATGATTGAGATAATGATTAAATTGTATGCATATGTTGATGCTGATTGGGTGGGAAATGTAGATGATGGGAAAATCACAAGTGGAGGAGCATTTTTCCTTGGAGGAAGGTTAGTATCTTGGTTGAGCAAGAAGCAAAATTGTATTTCTCAGTGTACAACAGAAGCAGAGTATGTAGCAACTACTAACAATTGTAATAAGATAATGTGGATGAAACAAATGCTAAAGGACACTGGTATTACATTTTCAGAACCTACTATTATGCATTGTGACAATACAAGTAAAATTAATATGTCTAAGAATCCTATTTTACATTCTAAGACTAAGCATAATAAGTATCATTTCTTGAGAGAGAAAGTTAGTGAGAAGGAAACTAGATTGGAATATGCACGAGTACAAAAGAACAAATAGCAGATATTCGCTAAACCATTGGCAAAAGGCACCTTTGAGTATCTTAGAGGTATGCTTGGGGTGATGGCCCCACCTAGTGCAGAATAATTGATATAGATTTGCATTAGTCAAGTATATTTAGAGCATATTTCATTCATTTGGATGTGATGTTTGGTAATTCTCCTTAGGCGGAGTGGTCACAGTGAACAAATTTATTTCTAGAGCTCTTATGTAATGTTTTTGGCATAAAAGTGTTTGTTGGTAGTTGACATGTTTTTTTGTTGTAGATTGGCTAGATCCAATACAAATATTTTGATGGAGATGTTCATCAAAGGGGGAGCATTTCAGAAGAACAAATGTTTGGCATTTTGACGCCTTTACCATTGATGTCAAGGGGAAGAGAACAAGTAAAAAATCAGTTCAGTGAAAAGGGAGTAGTAGTAGTAAAGGAGAGCTGTATATGTTGACGATATTCAGAAAAATTTGTATTAAGTGTTCAACAAGTTGCAAATTATGTTTGGATTGATGGTTTTTCACCATATGTTGCCATCAATGGCAAAGGGGAATGTTGATGTTTAGTAGCTTCAGTTGGATAAACTATGAGACTAAAGTGCAAATATATAAATATATTTTTGATATACGTGTAAGATATAATTTATATATGCATATATTAATTAAATAATATATTATTATGTGAGATATTTTTTTTATTTTATATATTAATATCTAATTATCAAATAGACATATCCCATGAAGGGACATGTCTCTTCATAGTCTTTTCTCATTATAAATTAGAGGTTGCTGCCATTTGGAACACACATACCTATCTGATAGTGCTTAGTACATTTGCAGTGATCCTCCTCTAAAATCAACATGGTATGAGAAAAAGGTTCCCTTGAAGAGAGTGTTACTGCTTAAAAGGAAGATCCTAAAGACCTCAATGCTATAAGGACAAGATTGCAGACTGAATATTGGTGATTCCAGATTGGGTGCATAAGGAAATTTGTATTACATTTGTACAATGCTAAGAAAGGAAGACTTCAATTTTATCTTCTATTATTAGCAGCAATTGCACAGGAAAGGAAATATGAAGTCTCTAGAATTTGGAATTCGTAGGAGCAAAGGAATTAGTGAAGTAGCAAGCATAGACGAATTATTGTTATGCAAGAATCCGAGGGAAGATGTTGTAGAACAATTCTAGAGTCATGCGTGACAACTTAGCGGGTCCCATGGTAGAAGTTTGTTCTCTAGATATGTATTTTGAAAGGATCGTATCTGCTACTGCAAACCAACATTGACCATCAGAATTGAACACTCACTAGAACTTGATAGGAATAGAGGAAACGATGAAACACAAGGAGAAGCAATATGGTTGGAGTTTTGGCGGCAATCATATATGGCAACTTGTATTTTCAGTGAGATCAAATAATAGAGGATTATATAGATTCAAAACTAACAAATGATTCTCAGTTGGCATATAATCACAATAAATGATGAAGAAATGAAAATTGATCGTAGGTGATTTTAATGAAATTGGCTCGACCCGATAGTCTATGGCATGAAAACAAGGTGGAGTGCATACTTAAAATAAAATCTAAGGTGCAATCCATATTGGTCCCACCCTTTGGTACATGTAACCAAAGTAAGATGAATGCATATTCAACTTTATCCATTAGAGATTAATCAATCTACCTACCAATAGGGACATATAGATAAATGCCATCAAGCGGTAATACCATCTGATTCGGGGTATCTACGAACCCGTCACCCCAAATGACAAACATCATTTATATATTGATGTAATCACATACCTACCGAGCCTCGACAAAGTCAAAGGAATGGACATAATAAGAAATTGACATCCAATGTGGAAGGAAGTAGATTGGATTCTCTAAGCAAGTTGACATTACCATATAACCCATTGAATAAAGTCTATAAGGAGGAGCAAATAGTAAACCATTGGTAAAGAAGACCATATACTTATTCATTTGTGAAGTGGCCCACCATGTAGAGGGAAGGAGTTTTATGATCCTTACGTGCTGACCCACTATTAACACCAATAACACGTACTTCCATTCCATGAAAAAGGGAGGACTATGCAAGTCAAATTCACCATTGATTTTGTATCACCCATAAGGAGTTAAGACCTCAGACACGTACATATTAAACTTAACTACAAGAAGTATATTATTTAAAGGTTCTCTTTTCACATTTGAAATATATTACTTAATTTTTCTTATATAGATACATGGTAAGTATATATGTGAATTCATAAGGAATGCATGAAGATATAAAAAGAAATAAGAATTGTGAGGAGAATGTGTGTGCAAAATATAAGAGATATATAGAGTTTAGATTTAGAATTTTAGAGGGAGTATTGATCAAGAAATATAAAAGATTACATCAAATATGATATGTAGATAAGTATCTTCCTTGAGTATTACATTAATTGCAGTCTCTCTCTTATTTGTATTTTCAATATGTACTATAAGAGCTATTTTCTCTGAATGGGCCTACCTCCTATGTACATCATGAGGAAGTGACGACTTCCAAATGATTATCACTTGTGTTTGCAGAAGTTATTGAAGGTGACGATCTTACAATAACTTAAGTCGTGATATACATTTTATGTAATAGTTGAAACAAATCACGATGAATTGTATCTTGTAAATCAACAACTAAGTGTTAGATGTCATTCACTTGATAGTCTATGAGTTGTTTGTATAGATATATAACAGGTATTTGGTGAATATCATATGTTGATATTCTGCAAGCCATTACCTTATTGAGTGCTTGGTGATATCATGTGTTGATATTCTAGAGACTAATACTCGTGATATTAGATGTGATATAAAACCTTATTGAGTACTTGGTGAATATCACATGTTGAAATTCTGGAGACCAATACTCATGATATCAAACCTATTGAGTAATTGGTGAATATCATATGTTGATGTTTTGCTGGCCATTATTTAGAGTATTTGGTGAATATCATATGTTAATGTTCTGCAGGCCATTACTCAAAGTAGTTGGTGAATATCATACGTTGATATTCTGGAGGCCAATACTCATGATATCAAATGTGAAAATAGTGGATATCTTTTGATCAACGATATCCTTAAAATTTACCATTCCTAATATTGCCAATAGTATAATATCTGTCTCGTGTTTATCCTTCCTAGCTAAGAGGGAGTGTTGATGTTTGGTAGCTTCAGTTGGATAAACTATGAGATTAAAGTGCAAATATATAAATATATATTATATATATGTGTGAGATATAATATCTCTATATATTAATTAGATAATATATTATTATGTGAGATATTATTTATTATTATATTAATGTCTAACTATCGAATGTTCATGACCCATGAAGGGACATGTCTCTTTATAGCCTTTTCTCATTATGAACTAGAGGTTGTTGCCATTTGGAACACACATACCAATCTGGCATTGCTTAGTACATTTGCAATGATCCTCCTTTAAAATCAACATGGGATATTGCTGGAAATCGGGATCTTGTTGGCACTTGGATCAATAGTTTATGTGTTCTATTGATGACAAGTTTTGTCATTGATAACAACACATGTTTGTATGTTCATAACAAACAAAGATTCTATATATTGCAAGGTGGTTGTTAGCACAACGAAGTTGGTACATGACATGTTAAGATATGTGAGCTTAGATTTGTGTGGAAGAATGAGTATAGACATCATGTCTATGTTCGCTAGGTTTTATGTTTAGTTCTGGATGAGTTACAATTCATTTGGTGAAGACTAGTAATAGACCAGTATATAGGGAATATTGGCAAAGGCAATTGATCATATATTTACTGTATCTTATTGACGAGGTAGAACCAATGTCAGTGAGCTTGGATTGTGGTAGAAGACTTGTTCGTGCATCTATGCGCGTGATAGCAAGGCATTTGGATTACTCTCGAAAGGTCATTGTTGTGTAACATGCAATGGATTTTATTGACAACCAACTATATAAAGGAAATGTATTGTTTATCATAGTAAAATATAATGTCTGTATTGTAATGTGTGGGAGCTACATTGTAATATTTGTAATGATGCTCATGAAGGTGTGTATGCCTTAGCATGGGCCTATGTAATTGATTGTACATTGGGGAAGCCTTAAGAAGCTGACCTAATTAATTAATTGTGAGGGGTATAAAAGAAGGATGTTTTCCTCAATTGGAAATCATCAATCATCATGTATGTGAGCAGTGGATGCAAACTTTGATGTTGGATAATCAAAGAAGATAAGTGATTGAGTTGAGCTTCAAAGGAATTGTTTTGGCAAGCAAGTTGTAAATCAGTCAATTGAATGTTTTGGATATGTTTTCCTAAAGAATTGATCTTTACTCTTGCTGAAGCATTTAGGCAATGGATCTATATGTTTCCTATTGTCCTTTAATAGGGTTGGAATATTCTAACAAGGGTTTAAGGTCTCCTAACAAAGATCTACCCTCTAATAGAGATTGTTGGACAAAATGCATTTGTAATTGACCCTCAACAAGGTCACATCCTTTCACAAAATCTTTGGGTACCATTCTCACTGGGGTTTTCCCTTTGATCAAAGGTTTCCCTAGTCAACAAAATCATTATGTTATGCTGTATGGTTTCTTATTGTTGTGCATCATTGTTTTGATTGTTGGATTAAAAAGTATATTGGAGCAACTAATTAACCCCCCATCCCTCTCCTCTTAGTTGTGTGTGGACTTTACTTCTTAACACCTTCTTATTGTGGACTTTCACTCAGTTATTTTGATGTGATATGTTGGTTAAAACAAACAGACTTGCACTATTCATTCAATGGATATCAACTAAGTTAACATTTTCTAACCAAACAAATTACAAAGGGATAAGGGTTTAGAGAATCTAATCTAACTCTAAAAATACAAGACAACGTTAATGATGGGGTGAGCCTTTAACCAATCCTTGCTTCGTTGTGCCAAATAAGCATAGGAGGGTGGTATCTTCTAAGGATGTGAGAATAGTTTTCACACTGTCAATACTCATTCAAATACCTTATGAAGGCACAATCTAAATGAACATTTCCAATAGAAGTTAAACACTTGTAATCTAGGCCTAGAACCTTATACTGTTACTTACAATCAACAAGTACCAAAAGGCATGGACAATAGCTCCACCGCTAATCATCATTCAACAATATCTTCCATTGAACTACTTCTACTTCTTTTCAACATGAAATAAAATCCCTATCCCAATTGAGGAAATAAAGAAACCATGCAATACTCTAAAGCCACACAAGTAATCCACCATGAGAACTAACTATGAATTAGAAATTACTTTGATAGCCTTATAGAAACAATTTCAATAAGTCTCCCCCTTACAAATGATAGGAGCGAGGTTTATATAGAAGCTCCAAATACAATGAATGGGCATGATCGATTTGAAACCAATGACCCTTAATTTGTGACAAACCCTATTCAGGGTTGCTACAGTTGTTAAATACATGGCCAATGATAATGAGGCACCATCCTTTGGCCGAATGAGAAATTAAAATGTTATATCCCCTTGAATATGAACCAATGAGAAAATTATATGGTCCACATCCATTTGTGAATGATTTGATTGGATGGTCTTGGAGATGTTCACTTGGAGCTATCTGATTGGTTGAATGATGACTATATGCCACCTTATCTTTTGCTCATCTTTGATCCTTGTTTCAATTGTTCATTCTCTTTCTATAAGAAACTCTCTTAGTGAACTTGTACTTGAAATTGCCCTTAATATCTCACTTTATTGAAGTGATGGGTTTCCCTCTATTGATCATGGACTTGTAAGTCTTCATGCCCTTGAACCCTCGCTGATGGCTAATTTTCTCATTTGTAGACCTTTCTTCCTTGCTTGATTTGATCATCCTTGTGGGGTGAAGTCTTCTTCTTTCTTTGGGACATCCTTGATAACTTTATCCACTACTCCTTTGGTTTGGAATCCTCTATCTGTGATTGCTCATAGGAAAAAAATGGAGTCCATAATAACTTGTCCTTGAATTGAATCTTTATTGATACTTATGGAAAATTGATGTGAATAGGAATAAGCAGATTTTTCTATAAGATAGTCCATATTCTTTAAGCATTTAATCAAGTTTAAAGTTGCTTTGCATAGGGACACATGAATGTTCTTGAATTTGAATTTGAACTTGTCCATGAATACTTTGTTTTAAATCCAGACTCATGCTTGATGAAGACATGCTTTTGAATCCTTTAAGTCTCCTTCTTGAATGTTTAAGCTCCCTTTGCCTCATGGAATGATTTAAATTGTAATTGCATTGTTGAATCTTTCCTCTTTCCTCGTCCGCTTCCTTGCATGTAGTTACGTATGGTGGAAATTTGCTTGTTATAGGGATTAATTGATTTCACACTACTTGTTCAATCTTTGCTTTGATTTTTGCTCATCCCCTTGGTGGAAAAATGACTTGGTTTTGTCACTCTACTCTCTGAATGGAAGATCAACTTGAATATGGATTTTGTGATTTACTCAAGATTGTTCCATCTTTGTACTCCTTGCTTATCAATGTCTCACACAATCACTCGTGCAAAAGAGAAGAAGACATGATATTAATGAACCTGTAAGGAAATTAACTTCAGACCCTTACTTCCTTGATTTTACCACTAATTTGGAGCTTTATGACTTAGAAACAATCACCTCGAAAGCTACAAATGAAACTTGGAACCAAATATGGGAGATTACAAATTTTAAAGTCTGAAGACAAGTTTGAAAGTCTGAGGACTTGTCTGAAGACAAACCAATTTAGGAACAAAAAAGTAGATTTTTGCTGCTATGGATCTGGAAAAAATCAGACTTTTAGTAGTCATGTATTTTGGAACTTGTTGGAAGACACGTCTGAGGATATGGTCTGCAATAAGTCATAATCAGATGGATAAGGCATTATTAAATCAGGACTAAATTGACCCATTTAGACTTCCACATGTAAAGACCAGACCTTTCCATTAATGTATGATTTCTGATTTTTCTATGAAAATCAAACTTTCTGGAGGTTTTCAGATTTGAGTCTGTAGATTCATGCATTCTCAGCCTCTTGGCATCCCCAAATTGATCTTGTAATTCAGATTTCTGCCCTCCAATGAACCTGCAATGAGACTTGAGATGATTTGGTGGGTGAAAAAATTTCTAATAATTTCTTGCAGAATCGAACCTTATAGGAAAACTTCAAATTTAGATCTGAAAATATTCATGTCTTCCATTAACTTATTGCTTGGATGCTTACCATGATCTTGGAAAACTCTGATTTCCTCCCCTTTACACTTTTTTTTTTGCAATCTGATTTTTTATCCTCATCTGATTTTTGCTTTCTTGCTGGGTTCAAATTCCAGCTCTTTTCTACCTTGGATGACTTTCCAGTGGGCTCTTTGGCTCTAGCTTTGACCAGTTATTGAATATGAAGTCAATCAACCATTCACTTTTGTATTTTTTGGTTGCTGCTGGAGTTCTTATAAAGTTTTGGATTGAACTATCACACAGCTAATGTGGGATTAGAAAACACCACCTTGAAACATGTTTAGGAGGTAATCAATTTATTTAATTTCCATTAATAATTATATTTTATTTCACCAAAGGAAAATTAACCAGCTTAGGGACTCCACAATCCTTCAAATTTGCCTTGTTCTCCTTTAAATAATCTTCCTTGTCCATAGACGAGAGAATTGACCATTAGAGGAACTAATATAATACCAAATCTTGACATTTCCGCTTAGAAAAAAGTCCTCAAAGGGAAAAACGACCCTCATTTGAACTTGGGGAGATTTTATGTTCATCTAGATTTTCCTGACTTAGGAGCTTGAAGATTTTCAAAGTGTTGGAGGGGAAAAGTCATCTTCATTTGGACAAAGCGGAAAATCCATACCCATCTGGATAATGTAGTTGCCTAAAAAATTTACTAAGTCCAAGGGGAAAACCACTCTGCATTTGGACTCTTCACTTTTTTCCATGTCCTTAGGATTTTGATAGGGAAGTTCGACCTCCCTCTGGACAAACTAGTCCACCACTTAGTTTTTAATCACAAATGTCTCTTTAAAGTGGGGAAATTCACGCCTCATATAAATTTTCATCATTTTAAGTTCGAAAATTCATGCCTTACCCGATTTTTCATCATTCAATTTGAGAAATTCATGGCTCATTCAGATTTAATGCATTTTAAGCGGGGTAATTTTATTTCCATCTGGGTCTTCATAATTTTAAGTGGAGAAATTCTAGTTCCATTCAGATTTTATGCATTTTACTTAATAAGATTTGATTTTTATTAGTGTTTTCACATTTTAAGTATGAAAAATCAATTTTGATAAGGATTCTAAGACACTTATAGACTGTTTGACTAGCCAAAATTTTAACGTACTTAGAATTTTTAGCCCAACCCATTACAACTTGTTCGACATAACCCCAATTTGAACGTCTCAATCTGCATTCACAACTTGACAGCTTGATTTTCAACCACTCAATCTTTTAAAGCTCTAAATTGCCACTTTAATTACCAAAACCTAACAACTATGAGCGAAAAGAGGGGGTCCCCACTTGCAAGGGGGTGATGGTGTGAAAACCTTACATCATCTAACACCCACACAAAGAAATGATGTCAAACATTTTCGAGAATAAAACTTGTTTGGAACCAAGAATTTTTTAATTAATCCTTTATGCATTCAAAATGGAATAATCCATGAATCGAGCCAAGAACCTTAATTTTTAGTTACCCACGTGTGTGCAACTGCATTCATTTCCCCTTCAACAAGAACATGAAAAGCCTCTAAGATCCATTTTAATTAGCTATTTGACATCCATACTTCAATAGCATCTTGGATAGAGCTTGACTGCCATTTAGGCATCCATAGCCCTGATCAGGTTATCATTGTGATTTCACCACGAACATTTCTCTACTTTCAATAGATATGCATTTAATTGTACCACTAGGGACATTCACACACCCAAAGCCATAATGCCTTCAACTTTTATTTCTTTTCTCTCATTTTTAGATCTAGGTTGGAGAGCCGAAATTTGGGATCAATGGGGAGCATATCCACTGCCTAAACCAACTCACTTGCCTACCATTAACACCTATCTGATATTGCTTGATTATCAAACTTCATTTTGGTTTATAAGTAGTGAAGTTTATAATGGGTTTGGAGAAATCACTATGGTGCTGAAGTAGGTGTAGGATCTTTCACTAATTCCAACTTCTACTTGAAGACTCCCAATGATCTTGAGTAATCAAGTGTGAGTAAAATGTTGTAAGTAAAAGACTTAGGCACTCAAATAAAAACAAATGACTCCATTCCAAATTTAGTTTAAATCCTCTTAGCATGATGATGTTACTAGGAACAATCTCCAATTCAAGAGATCCTCATAGAGAGATATCTAGGAAATAATGTGAACAAAAGCTATAGGGAGAACACAAGAATGTGCTTTGTATAATACATCGCCTTTCTCACAAATTGGGATCCCTCTAAACTTAGCAAAGGAGGAACACCTAAACAAAGGAATGAAACAACTAAGCGACCAAACTACTTGGGTCAAATGACTCGAGTAAAACCTACAAATGGACTCTCTAAAGAAAATAAACTAAAGGCTTATACTACTAAAATAAGAGCCACTAAAGATCTTAAGTCAAATGTCTTAAGAAAAACTAATCCCTTAGCTCCTAAGACAGCTATACTAACTGACAAATATGAAACCTATTCTAACCCTCTTGAACCAAAAGGTCCAAGACAAACCTACTCTTATTATGTATAAGACTCTAAAGCAATAATACTCTAAAAAATGATATATACACATGATGTAACATGGTTTGTCAAAATGTTTAAGAGCAACAAGGGTTGGGTCATGATTCTTAGTCTTACAAACTCATCCTTGTGCTCGAAGAAAAAAATTACTAGTCCATTTTCAAACTCAGGAAAATTACAATATAAAATCAATAGTTGAGGCAATTCATATGGCCCATGATCAATCCATGAACAAGCTATCCTTCCTAAATTTCCATAATTAAATTAAAAATCATCATATCTTTCGATAGTAAAAGCAAGGAAAGATACATCTTGGTGTTTTCCAAATGGAAGTTCCTATTCAAGTCTTTGTTGATTGTTGCCAACTTTAGGAGGCTGAAGTTGGTGATGAATCCTTCCACTGACATCAATTTCATACTCATGAGAAATCAAGGTAGAATCTATTGCAAAGTCAGGTCCATGGAATATTGCTCCCAGTAGCTTGTCCTTTTGTAACACAAACTACACATACTTGTGAATCTCTTTGGGCATATCCTCAAAAATCAAGGATTCCTTGATGAAATAATCTTTAAATATCTCTCCAAGTTCAAATGCAATATCAAATTGTAGCACCCCCTCAAATTGTCCTTCATCATCTTGCTCCATGGTAGCACTTCATTCATCATTTGCATATTTTTCACATTCTCATCAAGGGTACATGAAACTCCATTATCTAACATGAGATTACCCATTGATTCTTCTTTAGGAACATCTTGCAATTCCTCTCTTGGATCTGCATCAAGTATGGTGTCCTTAAAAACTAAGGTTTCATAGATAGGTGGATCTTCAAATGTCTTCATGAGTTGATCATCGAATGGCATCTCAAGTTGCAATATATCTCAAGGTTGAAGTTGATGGCGGACCATTCCTCTTGCAGAATTTTTTTTCGTCTTGAAACATCAATTGCAATGACTCTTGCACTTATTCCATGCTATCTTGTAGCACCCCACCCCCCCTCCCCAAAAAAAATGTAGAAGAGATGATGTCTTGTAATGTCTTGTGAAATTGTTCTTAATATTTGGATCCAATTAGGATATCTTGAAGTTCATTATTCAACTTTTCCTCTTGATTATCTTCATCTCCAAGAATAATTCAAACCTTTTGCAGTTCACTCTTAAGAACTTTTTGTATCATGAATGAAAGTTCACCAAGGAGTTTCTCTTCAAATTGGTGATGATTTTTTTTAGTTTTTTACCCTCGAGAGTTTTTGAATGTTTATCTTCACTTGCTATCATTTCTCTTCCTTGAATGTATTCTATTGCTTCCCTGATTTCCTTGTCAACGCCTTCCTCTTATGGAGTAATGTGTTAAGGTTAATCTTTCACTTGATTGTCTTGGTCATTAAGTCCGACCATGCCATCTTCTTGCAAGTTATTTTCTTCTTCGTCAAATGAAGATGCCATATGCTCATCTTTTGGTTTCCAACTTGAGTGATGAATGTTATCCTCATTGTCTTTCTTTGATGCCAAACTCATTTGTTCAAGGTGCGACTCCAAGTCCTTTTTGTATTTGGTAGTTCAAGATTAAACCATCTCATTTCACGTTTGGCTTACTTTATGATATCATGGCATTGTTGACTAGTATATTCTGCATGTGCCACATTGTGCAGTCTGCGCCAAAAAGAGAGCAATATATCTTCCACATATAGTTCCTCCTCACTTAATTGTATCTTGATCATTTCCTTAGAATTATTTGCAAACATATTGACTCAATCATGAGATGCAACAAATGGGACTAGCTTGAAGATATCCCCAAAAAACATCTTCCTATGTAATACCAACTCCACTCTTGACAAAAATATCAAACAACTAAGCTCACTATGCATGGTCGTCCCTTGAATTTTGCACTCGCAAGGTGATGTTGATTCAGACAAATTATGTGGATATAATTGTCATCCAAAGCCCTCTCAAAATCAAGAAATATCAATTGGATGAATACCTTGACCATGGAATTGTTACTCATCCATTGAGAAGCCTTTTCCCCCTTTTTGTTTTGAATTTTCTGAATTTTCATTTTTTTTGGATTTTTTGAACTTTTGAAGAGATCTCTCATATCTCAAATATAACTTGAAAGCTCATTCTTGTTGATAGTTCTGTGAATAAACTTTGTTAATGCTCTCCTCCTAGCACCAATTTTGTTGATGTGAGTCTTGTTCCACTACAACATACAAATCTGAAGACATAATATTCCAAGATGAAATACCAAATTTCTAGCTCTCTTTTGAATAAGGGTGTTCGCATGTTAAACAATGTAGATGAATTGTTTGATCAAATGAGACAACCTCAAGGTTCCTTCTTATTGTGGACTTTTAGTTAGTTATTTTGATGTGATATGTTGATTATCACATAGGGACTTACATTATTCATTCAATGGATATAAACTACTTCAACTTCTTCTAACCAAACAAATTATAAAGGGATACGGGTTTAGAGAATCTAATCTAACTTTGAGAATGTAACTCAATGTTGATGATGGAGTAGCCTCTAACCATTCCTTGCTTGGCCATGCCAGTTAAAAATAGGGGGGTGCTATCTTCTAAGGATGCGAGAATAGTTTTCACAATGTCAATACTCATTCAAATACCCTATTAAGGCGCAATCTAAATAAATATTTCCAATAGAAGTTGAACACATGCAATTTAAGCCCATACTAACCTTATACTGTTACTTACCATCAACAAGTAGAAAATGGTATGGACACTAGCTCTATCATTTATCATCATTCAAGAATATCTTTCATTTAACTACTTCTACTTCTATTCAACATGAAATAAAATCCCTATCCTAAAGGAGGAAATGAAGAAATCATGCAATACTCCAAAGAAACACAAGTAATCCATCATGAAGACCAACGATGAATTACCAATTACCTTGATAGCATTATAGAAACAATTCCAAATGTCTCCTCTTACAAATGATAGGATTGAGGTTTATATAGGAACTCTATATACAATGAATGACCAAGATTGATTTGAAACAAATGGCCTAGATTGATCCTTGACAAACCCTAATTAGGGTTGCTATAATTACTAAATACATAGCCAATGATAATTGGGCATCATCATTTGGGCCAATGAGAAAATTACTTGCCATATCCCTTTGAGCACGAACCAATGAGAAAATAATATGTTCCACTTCCACATGTCCATTTGTGAATGATTTTGAATGGATGATCTTGGAGCTCTCTGATTGGTTGAATGATGACTGGAGGCCACCTCAACTTGCTCACCTTTGATCCTTGTTTCAATTCTTCTTCTTTCTTTAGGAAATTCTCTCATTAAACTTGTTCTTGAAATTGCTCTTGATATCTCAATTTTCTTGAAGTGATGGGTTTCTATATATTGATCATAGACTTGTAAGTTTTGATTTTCATGTCCTTGAACCCTTGATGATGGCTATCTTTGTCGATTGTAGATCTTTCTTCCTTGCATAATTTGATCATCCTTGTGTGGTGAAGTCTTATTCTTTCATTGAAAAGCCCCCATTAAAATCTTGTATAGTGTGCATGCTTGTAGATTTTTTTTAATAGTTTGTGCCCCTTTTTAATTTGAAGAATGGTTCTATGATACATTTTGTTTTGGTTTTGGTTGATAGCTATGCTCCATGTGGACGCATCCTTGGGGTTTTTTGACCCACTTCCATTCTTGGTGTTGGTTCCCAAAACAACACATTGGAAATCCTATGAGCTTGCCTAACTCAGTGTTTAGATTTTACAATTGATTTGGCCAATGAATGGAAATGATCGATTACGATCCTCTTCCCATGCTCTTTAGGCTCTTCAGGACTAAGGCCGGTGTACCTATACTTTAACACTATCTCCTTGTTAAAGCTTTTTATAGTAGATTTATGACTGTGTTTTAAACTTTTTAGTTGATCTCTCAAGATGGCAAGAGGGGTTTGAGGGAGATTGAATTGTTGGCTTTACAATTTATAAATTACGAAACTTGTGTTATGAGTATTCTGAATGCTTCTTTGATTTTGATTGCGTGTTTATAGTGAATGCTGGTTATTGCTTCCTGTTTGTAATTTTCTTAGACAAAGACTTCAATTTAAGATGATAGACCAATGCCTTTTTTTCTATTGGGCAATAGAGTCAGTTCCTTCCTTAATGCTATGTATGAGTAACTGAGACAAAGAACACATGAATGCTCCTATCAACTGCTCCTCTTTGTTGTCTTTGATTGTTTTATCACACCACAATCAGTCTTATTGAATTTAACCCAAGCTTAATGAGATCAATAAGATAGAATTACTAATGCCTTATTCTAATGATCAAATTGCAGAAAAAGGGGAATAATTTCCAAACACAGAGATTTAAAGCAGCTTTATCTTCTGGAGATAAAATCACAAAGGGCTGATCAATCTGGAAGGATGAAATCCACAACTCTAAATTAGAGAAATACTAATTTATATTAATGCTTCAAAAAGTCTTCTGTAGAATAAATCACTTGTAGAAAGTGCAGTAGAAGTTTTTGATATGATTTACATTGTGATATCATTGATTAAAATCTGATTTCGTCTCTCATTACATTTTACACCACAAATAAAAATGTGGTTGAATAGTTTTCACACCCTTTTAGGGTGAAAAGATACCACTCTATTAAAAACCTTTTTGAAAAACTAATCAACTAATTAAATAATAACTACACATCTTCTGGATTTGGGTTTGGTTGGCAACCCAAAACACCTCGCACAAGCCTAAGATTGGATTGTAAGCTTGAAAATTTGATTTTTTGAACTGGGCCTTTTTTAGATTTTCAATTTTCGATCATTATCATCCTCCGTTGATACCATTTTTGCGACAGGTCGAAATTCCAGCACCTCTGAAACCTTCACCCACAAAATTCTGATTGTTCATGTCACAAAGCTTCTTTCCTTAATCCTTCAGATTTGAATTGAAAATAATATAGTGTTGTATCCCATGTAATGTGATTTATCATCCCATCAATTATTGTGCATGGAGTTTAGGAGGCCATTTTTAGGGTTTAAACATTATATGGAACTCCAAATTTTGCCAGAAATATAGAGCTCCAATGCTTGGTACAGTACAGGGACGTGGGACGTCATTTTCCCATCCCCCCACCTTTATACCCTTTTCTGCAAAATTCAGAAATGTTCCCTGAAATGGCTTTGAGAGTGGTTAGGGATGTAGGGAACGATGAGAAGTTCCCTATGGCCTAGGCCATTTTTGGATAGCTGATTTTAAAAAATTAACACGTTTTTAAATTTGAAAAAAATGGTGTCAGGCCACGAGGACACCCAAACCACATTTAACAATACCAAAATCTAATCTAAGCATAAAAGAACCAAAAAGAAGAAAAATAAGTATATTTTCACATTCTCAAAGGAGACTAGCAGCAAGAGGAGCAGCTGGTCAAGGAGTGAACAACAGTTGAAAGAGGATGTTGGGGCATCAAATCTATTTGATTTAGACTCTTAGACCTACCATCTACTGATTATTGACAGTTATATATTATTATGGTCTTCTATGTTTACTATTTAGTAATTTAATTATAGTATCTACATTGTAATATTTTATGTCATTTCATGCTCGAAACTTGGAACCTTTGGGGATTCTTTGTTATATGTATCCCATATATTGATACTAAAAGCGTTTGGATTTTGTTAATTTGATAATCGATACATATGTGAAATCTCAATTCAAGTTTAATGCTATGTATTAAGCTTCTAATATGTCTATGATGAATGCTTTATCAATGTTATGATATGCATATTTGAAATTTCTCTCTTTATATAAAAATATCCTTATTTTTTCTAATAGCCATCCACTACCGTCCACTAAATATTGGCCGTAAAGAGTACCCGAACAGGAGACATGTCCCACCGTCCCCTGCCATCACTATCTGTGAAACTCCATGGAGCATATGTTGTCATGCAAAGGATGGATTTAAAAAATAACAGAGTTAAGAATCTCAAGTGTTGGGATTGAATAATTCATGTGGTTCTGCATAGTCAGAGGTCCTTAGCCATCGTAAACTCAAGAATATGACATTCTTTGGCGGAATGTTCCATACACTTGTGATGAGCACAATACTTTTTCCATTATCAAGTGAAGAAGCTGAACTCTTAGTTCAGCCATTCTATGAATGCCTTCTATTATTTGATTATGAGATGGCTGAGACAGAGGATGTAGCAGGGGTAGAAGATGCATTCCTTGTCTGGGATTCAAAAGAATGGTTTTTTACTTTTTAGGCTCCTTTTGTTGCATGGTCTCCATATAAGTGCAGTCTATGCACATTGAAAATTTGTCACTCTAGTCATTTGCTGATTCAGGCTTTTAATTACACTGGCATGAAATTTCTGACTCAGTGAGGAAGGACATTTTTAGCATAATACCCTGGTGTACATATGATGTTTTATAATTACAATGCTATTATATATATAATTTAAGGCTGTAATTTTTTTCGAAAAGGGCAATTATGGTGTTGTAGTAGCCAAATTTGGAGCTTAAAAGTTACATCAATCATCATCATCTATTAAAAAACTTGGACAAAGAAAATGGCCCATATATTTGATGTAATTTCAGAAAGACAGTTGCAAGTAGTATCCATATGTAAATCAGAGTTATTTTTTATTATAATCCTTTGGAGGCTGTCTCATTTATTATGAAGTGTCTCACCAGTTGTTTTACATCGTAATCTCTTATAACCCATAGTTAACAAACAAGTATTTATTATTAAAGCTTTCAGATTTGTCTATATAAATTGTCATGTTACCAGTAAGATAAGGATTTCTTTTTAGAGGTGGCATTTCATTTATTTGTGATACATAAACTTTTGCAGATTTCCATAAAGAGAATAGTTATAATACTATTAGTTTTTGATACACTTATCTTTGTTGTCTTACCAAGGAAACTAAGTTATGCATTTTAGTGCAGGTGCATGTAATGATATTTTGACACTCAGAAGCTTGCTTGCTGATTTTTTAAATATAGTTTAGCATATTGATTAATACATTTCCTATCAACTGAATCAAGGTATGCTTAGTTTCATATTTCTTGTAAATTTTATGCTTATTTTTTTGTATGTAAAGGCAAATCCAAACTAATATTAATGCATAGATCAATATATCATACTTAGTGCTTAAGGTACCTGTGGTTAAGGAACCCAGATCCAAGCAGCAGAAAATCCAAATTTTTTTTGAAATAACTAAGGTGCACAAAACATCACAGGAGGCTTAATTTGACTCTTTTAACAAGTGAATTCTTGCTTTCGCTTTCTTTATAATGATTTGCCAGTTTGGGTTGGGGTTCAAAGTCCAGGAAGTCAATACAACTGTTTTGTTTTTACTGGCATTGGTTATGGGTTTGTGTTTTTCTATATTTATGATTGCCCCTAACACCCCCCCCCAAAAAAAAAAAAAAACCAAACTTTGTTAAAATGTGAAAAAAGAAAATACTTAGAAAATTGTTAATTCATTGATCTGTCAAATGTCAATACAAAATGAAAATTGCAATAAAAAATCTTCATTTTTCTCTTCATTAAGAGCATGGAAGTCAATGTTGGGTGTCAAGATATCGATCAGCGTTGATGCACAAATTCAGTAATGAATATTTATAATATGGAGAATGCCAGTAAGGTCTTAAAAAGAGATTAAATGATGATAAACTAAAATTAACTTGAAGTTTAGTCGTAGTTAAAGTCATAGGGCATATGAAGGGTTACGATTATTGGAGAAAAAGGTATGTAATGAATCCAAAAAGTTGAAGGAAGGTTCATCATTAAATACATTTTATTACTACTTATTACTCCACATGGACTCTGAACTGTGATCCAGCAATCTGAGGATGAACCTCTCAAGGAAACTAGAGAACAAATAACCCCTAATTTCCATTGCTAAGTTAGTGGATAATTATTAATCTTCCATTTTGATGAAAGAGATGACAGCAATTATTTTATCAACACTTTTTATTGTTAATTATCCCCTAATTGGCAACGCTTTTTATTTGGCACAATTCTTTTGGATAGAGGTGTAAACGCAGAGAGGAAAGAACTAGATACCTAGATATAACTGTATACAAAATATATTTAATGGATTACTTTTACATTGCAGTGCAATGGCTTTTTACAGCCTTGTAGAAACTGCCTATGGGAATAACATCCCACATATTAACATTCAACTAACATATTATTTATTAATTAAAACTACTAACTTAAATGCAAATTAATGCAATAATCCAACATGAGGATGAATCATTCTTTTTCTCTCACTTAAAATGTCGAAAATACTCTTGTTTGTTGATATTGTTCCTTTGCCAACCCTTTTTTACTAGGTTGTCGATTTAGGCATGACTGCGAGTATGGGACATAGAATCAAGTACAACAGTAAGGTGATTTTTTCCATTGGATAATGACATGCACTCCATATTGGAAAACATAAGAACAATAACAAAGGTCAAGGAACTGAGGAGTGAAGATATGATTGTTAGAGTTAGTGAGCCACTCATGTCCAAAATCTTTCTGGTCCTAAGATGGAGGTTGTAGTGAACGAAGACAAGATTATTCAACCTTTCCAAAGACAATCTATTATGCCTCTCCAAGATGTGCTCGAATATGGACCAACTGTGCTCACATCTAGAAGCGCTGCATGGCTGACTCAAAATACAGATGGCAGGTTTTTGAAGGTTTGGGGCTGTAGGGCCAAACATTTCCCATCATCTATCTGAAATAAGGAAAAGAGAAAAAACCAATCTCATTGCCAACTTTAAAGATGGATTATAAAATGAAAATGCATAAACCATAGACTTAAAGAATCTTAACATATATTTGTACTTGGTTCCAATGTTGTTTGAGTGTCTCTGCACATCTTGCTTTCGAAAATCACCCCTTGTTCATCATTATATGCATCTATTTCTTGCATTGTAGATGTGCCTTCGCTAGACCTCTTTTGTAGCATTGTATATAGGCCACAAAGATCCTCCTCATCCGCCTAGAAGTAATCAAGGAAACAAAATGACAGATTGAGGAAATAAGTTGCTGCATGGATGGGCTTGTGAAGCTGGTTTTTCCATCTCCTATCGATGATCTCTCAAACGGGGCCATACTTATCCTCAACTTCTTCATACATGGATCTAATGGCCTCCTTGACCCTATCCATGCCCTCATATATATAGCCCATAAAGGTCTTCTCCCATTAACAATTCCTAGTAGAACTACAAAGGGCTTAGTGACCCACATAAAATGTTGACAAAAAACAGTCAAGTCACAAGTGTGCATTAAAAATTAAAAATAAGAAAAATCACAAAGTTGCAAACAAAATAAAAATATACTTGCATGGTCTTTGCACAAGGGGTCCAGAAACCCAACTCATAAAAAATACAATCTGTCACATCCATCCTTGTAGTGGTTGTAGCATAGGATGAGGCAATGCAGTCCTCACCAACAAATATGCATCTCAAAGCTGCCTTTGATTTCAACAAGGATTTTAGTTTGAGGAAACTCGAGGCCAATCTTGTGATACCATGATGAGTCAACTCCTTTTTCCCTGTGTATTGCCTCATCATGCTAAGGACCAACACATGTATGCAGATGAACTTGTAGATGTTTTTAGCCTTATCAACACATGATCCGACCCATTCAAGCTTGTTAGTATCCTCTAACATGAGGTCAAAGTAACAAGTCACACATGGAGGCCAATTTTTTTTCAGGTGTCCCTCCATCAAAAGTTTACGTACAACAATTTTTAATTCATTAGAAATATGTGTTAAGAAAATTCTAAATAGATTCATAGATGTCTCTCCATCAGAATTTAAAAAATAAAAAAATTACCTATGGCAACATAACTTGCTTTTGAGGTGGGTTCCCTTTCTATTGAGGTGGAAGGGAGTTAGGGTGGGAGATTGGATGTGGAGAAGTTCTCTTCCTTAAATATTCAGCTGGTGCTAAGAATATGTACTTTAAGATGGCCGAGTATGTTGTGCTTAAAGATTTCTGCTATTTTTTGGGGTTGGGAGGCTGCCCCTCCTTTTTCTCTATGATCTAGTGGATCTTGTTGGGTCTTGATTTGCCATTTTGGGCATATGTTTGCAGCCCATGCTTTATTCTTTCTATCTTCTTGCAGCTGTCCTTCTGGTGGCCCTTGGCTGGATTTTTACTGCTGATCTATTGTTGAATATGTATCTGCAGCATTTCAGTTATGTCGGGTTTCAAATCCCTTATAAAATCTAGTTGTATGGGTTTTAGTGCCCCATCAAAACCTATTTTACTTAATAAAAAAAAAACTTGTTGCATTATCCGTCACCACCTACACCACATTTTCTTCCCCCATCTGTTGTATGACTTCCTCAATAGCCTCACATAAGTATGTGACATTCTTCACATAACAGGAACTATCAATGGACTTCAAGAACATAGTGAATCTTGAAAATAAAGGAAAATAATTATCAATATCATGGATCAATCAACAAATCAAATATAAATTATTCAATGCATTTAGGGAACTAGAATGATCAATCACCTCCGCAGGAAAGAAGAAAATTTAGGAGTGTTCTATTCCTCCAATCCGTCCAACCATCTATCGTGATGGTGCAACCCTTTTGGCTCTAAGAGTGGCTGTGGTCCTCTGGCTCAACTTTCATATCATTAACTAATTCTAACAAGAGGGGACCACTTAACATTACTAGGGGCTTTGAAACTCACTCCACAAATGGTTATGGAATCTAGCTTGCCTTGCCAATAAGGAGACTTGTCACAAATAGATTATGATTAGTCATTAGACAAAGTAGAGTTCAATTTTAAACTATAAATTTTAAAATTAATTTTAAACTTAAAACTATCAAATAAAAAATAATTATTTGGCTGCAACAAATGGAATGTTGCAAATGTACCACTTGCAAATATGTTTCCATGCAACATCATGGACCTCCTTTTTCCAACCATAGTTACACCACCTTGGGGGATGACAAAATGGGGGGACAAAGGGGCCTTAATTTGGGGATAGTAGGGGGATAGGGTAGCGGGGGATGGGGGGGGGGTTGTATATACTATACATATGGTACTTAAAATGCTAGTTATAAAAAGATACATTGCAATATAAGATATAAAGATGTAAAAGAGTAAAAACTCGAATATTGCATTGAATTGGAACATTGAATATTGAACATAAATAGTCAAATCAGCAAATAGTCAACATCCAGATGTCCCCCACAACCTCGGTGGAGGTGGGAGGTGGCGGAATCTGGTGGTGTTGTTGGGGATAGGGGGATAGAGTCTCCAAGTCCGTGGTGCATCCTCGTCTTCGAGACGTGGGGCAAAATGGGGGGGGGGGAGGGGGGGGCATTTCCATGTTACTATGGTTCCAACCCATGATCTCAAGCAAAAGGTGTGCACAAAATTGAAAATAATTGTCCAACTTCAATTTGCGGACTTTAGGGCTCTAGATGGAACACCAGTAGAAGCACTAGCACTAGGAGGAATGGAAGGCATGGAAAACCTTATTCAACTAAGTCACAAGGTTTGTCAAATTTTTGGCTTCAGGTTTGAAATTCAGTGAACCCATAAAAAATGAAAAAAACTTGCTTGAATTTGGCCAAAATTCGTATACCAGTAGTGTAGTTGTCATTTTCTAGTTTTGGTCATGTTCGTTGGGGCCAAATCTATATGGCCTATGGATCATGCATTGTGGTGTAGCCAAATCTAAACAGTGTGTGCTGGTTTAGCCTGTCATCCACCTAGGCTGGACTCTACTCTCAGTACACCAATGTGGGTGATGGGAAGTTCTGTGTTGCCAAGGGTGCCACAGCAATGGTGAACATGCAGGTTGCAAGGTCCCGACAATCTCCCAGCAATAGCAACGATGATCAACAAACCTCGAGGGAGATTTTTCAGAATTTTCATTTTACTTTTAGTTTCAGTGGTTTATAACGTTATTATAATGTATGTAATTTTAATTACTTTATCACCGTTAAAACACTTTTTAATATTATCTAATTAGAAAATATTAATATTTTATGTATATTTTATTTATGCTTTTTATTAGTAAAACATTAATGTTTTGAATGTTTATCTATTATTATTAATTAATTTATTATTACTTTACTTGTTTATTAATTAATTTATTATTATATTACTTATATATATTTGAAAATCATATAAGGCGAATTTATTGTCGTTTTTAATTTTTTTTTGAGACCTTGCCAAACTTTTTCTGAACTTCATGGTTGTTGAATTTGAACTCGAACTCGAACCTTGTGACTTAGCTCTCTAACATAGCCTGCAAATGTGGATGTGGATGCAGATGTAGATGCAGTTGTGGTTGTAGATGAATGGTAGCCAATAGCATTTAACTCTTCCCATTGCCTCTTCTTAGTTTTCTTTTCTTTTGCATGTGTTTCTTGTTGGACATGATGAAACAATCTGCCTTGGTAGTTGCCAATAAACATGGGTCAACATTGTTGGCAGGTATGCCGACAATATGGTATTTAAACCTATTGATACCACCATGATAAATTTATTTACAAAACTTGCATTTTGGTTGATTTTTTGTCTACTCGAAAGGTCTTTAGTATATTTCCAAGATTCACACTTTTGAGGCATTGGGAAAAATTAATGTTTTTAAAGCTTGAAGGCTGTTGCAATAAGACAAAATTGCGAATAAAAATTACAAATTAACATTTTGTGCATAGTATTTTAGAAAAATTAGCAAATTGTACATTTTTTTGGAGAAAATTGTTTAGTTGCTAGATTCATTCTAGACATGCCGGATCCGGATTCGGATTCGTGCTTGGATCCTCTAGGATCTAGGCTACAGCCTGAGGATCCACAGGCAGAATCAAGGATCTTGCCTGGATCCTCAAGGATCCAAGCCACAACCGGATGATCCTTAAGGATTGTAATTACATTTTGTAATTCAGTAATTCAATGTGAATGTGTTGATTTTCTTTATAATCGTGAAAATCAATCAATTATCAAGTATACTAGATTCGTAGATCCATACTAGAATCATAGATTCATACTATGAAATGATTTAGTTTTAGAATTATGTAGATTTCTCTTATTTTTTAGTATAGATATATATATATATATATATATATATATATATATATATATATATATATATATATATATATATATATATATATATATATATATATACGCACGAATCCTCCACGAATCATAATTGGGAAAAAAAAAACCCGAATCCACGGATCCGATTCATGCGCCTGAATCAGATTCGCTTCACGAAAAGGAAATTTGTAAATGTATTTTTTATTTTTTTCTTAAAAAGGTCAGAAGTTTGCTATTTTTTATCGTTCTCTCATTGAAGCATGCAATTTTTATTTTAATAAAAAACATTCAAGATTTGCAAGGTTCAAAAATTTAAACAAAAAAATGGAAAATCTGTAAACATACAAAAATAGACCAACAAAATCTGCAAAATTTAACACTTACCTTTTTCAAATGAGTTGAGAAGTCTTGGAACATTTGCTATGTACTCCTTGATGCTCTTAGTACAAACCTATGCCTCCCCAATGTGGTTTTGTGGACTGCTTGATGCTCTTCTTCTGTGCTGGTTGCAAATCTATGACCTCTTGTTTTTCTTCCTCTCTCACTTTTCCTCTCTTTTCATAACAAACAAATAGAATGCCTTTTAGGGCAAAATAGAAAACATATGTTAAAAAAAGGCAAACATTTTTTGTTTTTGTTTTTCTATAGATTAAAAATGGACTTGTTGTAGCAAGGGTTTATGCTTGTCGGACATAATGGGTCATAGTGTGACCTGCTAGTTTTGCAAGCCATGGGGTCATGCTAACGTGTCATGAAAACCTGCTAACCACTCCACGGCCCATGAACTGCAATAATTTGCACTACTTGTGGCGAGTTCAGGATCACTACTTAATAGTATGAGCTTCTATGCTCTATGTTGCAATAGTTACACCACCAAAGGAAAATCCCAACACTAGACATTTGTATCATGCTAAAGTAGCAAAGCTGCATCACATTCTAAAATGACTCTTCATTTTGGTCATGGATAACAACTAAACTAACTTTGAGTTCCAAGTTCCAACTATTATGCATGAATAATGAACCTAAAATGGACAAAATTGTGGACTTTTTAAAAAAGAAATTGACATTATAACCTCTTATTATGCATTAAAAGTTTTAATAAATATTCAAATCTTAAAAAAAATAAAAATAAAAAGCTTGAAATACCAGCTTGGAGAAAAAAAATGATGACAATACAAGTTTTAGCTGAATAAATGAGGTAGGCAAATCTTTGCTTTTTTTATCATTTTTATTTGAGGGGCCCTTTTTTGGATGCCCACAGCACCAATTATGCCCCAAGTTCCTGTTGGGCAACCGAGGTGGAACCCGGGGCTAAACTGGTACCAAACTCAGACCAAGTTCGTACTTGAACTCTAATTCTAACCTCCCATGGATGAAGCCGGCAATGTAACATTTTTATTTGGCCTTAGAAAAACTCTTATTGCTAAGTGCATCATAGCTCATAGACCAGTTTATATACTAATTCTTCTAAAGGAATTTAAGATCTCTGATAGAGTAACAGAATGAGGCTCTAATGAAGGTTAACTGAAAGTCTGATATGAATGACTGTAAGTTTGAATATGATATAGACTGTGATAGTTTTGGAACTAATTCAAAATAAACAAAACTGATATATATAACACTTCTGATATAATATTAGTGCAAGGTAATAATTCTGATTGATGACTGCAGATGATATTAGAAGACTGCTGCTGAAGGTAATTCACAGTGCTGTTGATTGTTGTGTTTCCCAACAGCAGCAACAATATATAAATAAGGAGTCAAAAGTCATGCTGACGTAGAGACATGACTCTACGTGGCTATTGTCCCTACATGGGCATGACTGTCCATACACTTCTAAATTAAGTGCCGATTAAAACACCCGATGTTTCTTAATGGTGCCCGATTACTTTGGATATATTATTGGGTGAAATCTGAATTATATAGAAGAGAAGAGACCGGTCTGCTTAGTAATAGTAAATCAAATCATATTATATATTAGTATATGTATACCATTTGATTTACTATATGCTTCAATTCGACTGAAGCTACAGCTTTAACACTCCCTCTTGGTGAGGGAGAAATGAATCATTGACATTCTCTCATTGTAGTACTATTCTCTTGATATGTGCATTGACATCAACCTCGTTGATGCTTATCAATAGAATAGGTTATTTGCTTTCCAGAACTCCAAGACAACAACTTAATGTAGTCTATTAGATAACAAGTAATCAAAATGTCATGATCTCTATCATGACAAGTATCACGATCTCTGACACCCCGGGACAACAATTTAATGTAGTCTACCATGATACATTTGTTATCATGACTTTTGGCACTCGGGGACAACAACTTAATGAGTCTGTCTTGATAACAGGTCAAGCTATTATTAAGATCATCACCTTTCAATAGCAACCTTATAAATATATCAATGAAATATCGTCACCTTTCATGACATAATCCACATATGAATATATATACACATATATATATATATATATATACATATATATATATATATACATATATATATATATATATATATATATATATAAGATTCATTCTCAGGATTTACAATCACATTTTAATCATACCAAGTTTACCTCTAAAATGCTCCACTTTTGGTTGAGAGAGAGGATTAGTGAATATATCGACAGTTTGCTCATTAGTGCCCATGAATACCAATTTGATGATGTTTTTGTCCACCATGTCTTTGATGTAGTGATAGGGTATCTCGATGTGCTTTGATTGGTTGTGGAAAATTGGATTTAATGACAACTTTATACAACTTTGATTGTCACAATACATAATTGTAGGGTTCAGAGACGTTCCAAATAATCCAACTAGTAACTTCCTTAACCATATGGCTTCTCTGGCTCCCATAAAGGCTGCTATATATTTGGCTTCAGTGGAACTTTGAGAAATTGTTGACTGCTTTCTAAAACCAAGATATCATAGCAGATCCAAGGCTAAAACAACACCCTATAGTACTTTTACGGTCGATGGAACCATCGACATAGTCAAAATTTGAATACCTTTGTAGTTCAATCTCAACATGGTCATATTTTAGACCAAGTCCAATGGTACCGCACAAGTATCTCAAGATGTGCTTGGCTGTCATGAGATGACTCTTCTTAGGTTCACACATAAATTGACTTAAAGTATTCATTGCATTCAGGACGAGTATTCACCAAGTACATTAGAGATTTGATTATTTGTTTGTAACTTTGTAGTATGTTAGATCTATAGGTTCAGATTCAATTGCATCACTTTTAAGCTTATGAAGATTTGTTTCCATCGGTGTGGGTAAAGGCTTACATTCCATCATTCCAAATTTGGTCAATATATCAATAGTGTACTTTCCTTGATTTAGGAAAATGTAGTTGTCCTTTTGCCATACTTCTAGACCTAGAAAATAGTGTAGAAGTCCAAGATCTGTCATGTCCCCACTCTAGCTCAGTCTAACAGAGACATGTGAGTCAGCTTATTATGGGGTCTTGTAGGCTGACAGGGTTGGATAGAGACCCAGTATGGTTATTCAGTGTTGGGGACTTGGTTTTTTGGTGGGTATTGATTAGTTGGGTGACGTTCCTTGTTTTTAGGAGGCAGTTCCTACATTTATGGGGTTCATTCCTACTTTTTAGGAGGTATGATCATGCCCAGGGCTGGGTTTCCATGAGATGACCCTTTGGGTTCAGTTTCAGAGAGATAGGGCTTGTTTCCTAAATTTTAGGAGCATCCCTAGATTTTAGGGATGAGACTGCCAGTGGATCCTTGATTTCCGACTTTAGTCACAGACAGGTGACAGGATGATTTTATGGTTTGTGATGTCAGTTGGGCAGTTTGTGGCTATTTGGGTTATATTTTTAATATTTCCTAAGTAAGCGTTTAATATTTAAATAAGGCTAAGTTAATAGCCATTTTGGAGTAAAAAGGGAATTTTGGCCTCATCTGGATGTGTATCCCATGTTATGATAGCTCGTTGGAAAGGTCTTGAAATTCTCTAAATCTTCCTCTTTGGTCTCAGGGCAATTCGGTGAATGGATTTATTACTATGGTGGAAAAGGTCATTTTCTAGTGACATGGTCACTTCAAAATAAGATTTAATTCATTTTTTTATAGCCAACGCCAATTGGGGGTCACTTTAGGGTTCGAATTGCTTTGCAAGGGGTTATAAGGAAATGGGCGCCATTTCTCATGATTATGCATATTTTTCAAACACTTCTTTTCAAATTTGCTCTGCTTGAGCGATTTGCATTCTGGGACGCAAACCCCAGGGTAATTGCTGGCTGGGACGTAACCCTCAGCAGCATTGGGTATTGGTTTGTCAGTAGTTTCAACAGTATTCAGGAGGAAGGTAGACGCCACTTCAGCTTGGGCCTACAGTTTGTTTTGTTGGGCATGTTCTTTGGCGTATGGGAGGTGAATTCTAGCAGCCGTACACTGCCATTTCTTGCAGCCGTACTCTGTCATTTGCAGCACTTGGATACATAGAAAAATCGGTTACTCAACAACAGATTCTTGCATCTTATCAGTCCGTTTTCATCAGCCAGTTGTGGCGTCATTGTTAGAGGAAATGTACTGGATCTTTTATTTGGCTCTATAATTCAGAGATCTGCCTGGTACGATTTGTATCAACTCTGACTTTACTGCATATTGTTATTTATTTTCAGACTCTTTTCTTGCCATTTGCTACTTCTCATTTCTATGTGGAATAATCATCAAAAACACAAAAACAAACAAACTCTTTTGCATTTCCGTCTAGTTCTACAAGAAAACATTAATAAACAGGAAAAAAACAAAAAAACAAAATAAATCTACAGCAGATTTGCAGCAGAGATCCATCAGGGATCTTTCAGTGGTATCAGAGCTTACATCCTGCCAGCCTGTAGGGTTTGTGAGAAATTGTCACAACAAAATTTGGCATCTGGGTATTGGATAAAAGTTTTTGATAAATCATTTCAGCATCTGGGTAGTCACTAGTTCGTGGATTGAATACAAATCTATGCATCTTGGTGGAGAAATACATAGATTCTACGAGCGCAGGAGAAACTAGTGGCAAGCAGAGGCCGCCAGAGACGCACAGATACCAGCTATGGGTGAGGCACAGGGTGCTGCTGGCGACGGCATGCCTACAGAGGCAGAAGAAAGAGAGATGGTGCGGACCCTATTCACTACTCAGCCCAGGATCGCTCAGGCTCTAGACAGGTTACAGGATACCTTGGAGCGTTTGGAGATGGGTGGACACAGAGGCAGGCAAAGTAGATCAGTTTTAGTGGCTGGTAGTCAGCGCAGCCATCAGTCCCATTCTTCAGTTGGGAGCTCCCTTCATTCCAGTAGGAGGCATCACCATTGTACACCTACTATGAATAGGCCATTGCTTCCCCAATTCATACTAGGTGAACGGCCAGCGCAGGTGGAACCACCAGAAGTGGGGTTTCAGGAGTCAGTTTTGGCGGCCACAGCTGAGTGGAGAGCCCTACCTCCTAAGGTTAGGGACGTCTTCCCTCTTCCCCAGTATTGTGCACAACGTAGAGATACAACCAGGTTCAGGGGAGATCGTGGTAATAGACTACCACAACAGCAGCAGAATTATGACCTCAATAGAGCTACTGGGAAGATTACATTGGCCCCATATAATGGCTCAGGAGACACTAGTGCACGAGCTTGGGTCCACAAGCTGGACATATACCTTTCATTGAGGCCCATGCCTGAGCGTGAGGCTATTCAGTTTGCTGTGTTGCATTTAGAGGGGATTGCCTATGATTGGTGGCACCATGGATTGGTCACCCAGGATCACGCCTTAGTTCACTCCTATGCTGAGTTCACCGAGCGACTTATTGCACGATTTGACCGTAAGGATACAAAACTTTATTACAGGGAGTTGGCTCACCTTAAACAAACTGGTCATGTAGAAGCCTATATTAATGAGTTCCAGCATATTGCAGTTATGGTACCGGATATGCCCCAGAAACGTAGTGTGATGTTGTTCATTGAGGGTTTGTAGGATAGACTAAAAGGATTGGTACGTGCTTTCCAACCAGCTACTCTTAAGGAGGCTATTGATGTGACATTGAGATTGGATACTGTTCCCACTTCTTATCAGGCAGATAAGAAACCATTTAGAGATTCACGGCCTGCACAGAAGGCCAATACGACACAAAACAAAGGAGGGACCTCATCTAAAACTCCTTGGATGAATCAGGAGGCGAGGAATGAATTGAGGAGGAAAAAGTTGTGTTTTTCCTGCAAAGAACCATGGGAACCAGGACACCGTTGCATGGGTAAAGGAAAGGTTCATTTGATTGAGGTGACTTCTGAGTTAGGGGATGAGGAGGTCCCTGATACTGATATTGAGGATAATACAGAGGATGTTGAGCAGTTTCCGACACAGTTGGAGTTAGACACCGCTGAGCCTGTAGCATCAGCTAAAGTAGCTATGGCTACCCTCTCCAGTTATCCTAAGTTTCATCCTTTCGGTTGAAAGGTAAACTTAAGGGTAAGCGGATCACCAGTTTGGTAGACACAGGTGCTACGCATAACTTTATTGATCAAAAATTAGTTGAGAGGCGTGGCTTACAGTACGAGGAGTTTGGTGGTTTTGGAGTGAAGGTGGCTGATGGTGCCATTTTGGGTTGTACCAAGCGGATTCCACAGCTTAGTATTCAGATGGGAGATTATACTTTGACTGATGACTTCTATGTGCTTCCCATAGAAGATTATGATGTGGTTTTGGGCATGCAGTGGTTACAGGGTATTGGGCGTTACATTATTGATCACCACCGTATGCAGTTAGAGTTTCTTTCTGGTGGGCAGAAGGTGATTTTGAGGGCAGCGTCAGATGGTGGACCCAGGGAGGTGACTTCTCGCAAGATGGAGACCATCCTTAGGCATAGTGATGTGCTTTGGGCTACACACTGTTTGGTTAAATCCAAAACACCCATATCTCAGGATGGCCGTGTATTTCATGTGGACATTCAGTCAGTGATGGATCGTCACAGTAGAGTGTTTGGTGATATACCTCCTGGAGTGCAACTAGATAGAGGGTTTGAGCATGGTATAGAGTTGGAGGATGGAGCGAAGCCAGTGATTACTACCCCATACCGTCATCCTAGAGCCTATAAGGATGAAATTGAGAAGACTATTCATGAGCTATTGGACATGGGTTTCATTCGACCTAGTTCCAGCCCCTTTGCTTCTTCTATAGTGCTTGTGAAGAAGAAGGATGGGACTCTATGAATGTGTGTAGACTACAGAGCTTTGAACAAGAAGACAATAAAAAACAGATATCCCATTCCACGCATTGATGAGTTGTTAAATGAGTTACATGGGGCTGTCTACTTCTCTAAGATTGATCTTCGTTCAGGTTATCATCAAATAAGTGTACGAGCAGAGGATGTACACATGACCGCCTTCCGTTGTCACTATGGGCACTATGAGTTTCTGGTAATGCCTTTTGGCCTTACCAATGCACCAGCTACTTTCCAGTCTTGTATGAATCATATATTCAACAAGTAGTTGAGGAAATCGGTTCTAGTGTTTTTTGATGACATATTGATTTACAACAGTACTTGGGAGGACCATCTCAGACATCTCGAGGAGGTACTTAGCATAATGGAGAGTCAGTCTCTATTTGCTATGCTTTCCAAATGTGAGTTTGGATTGGGGGATGTGATCAGTGCTAAGGGGGTGAAGGTGCATGAAGAGAAGATTCAGACAATTCAGAATTGGCCTGTTCCTCGGAACATTACTGAGTTACGAGGGTTCCTTGGATTGTGTGCTTATTATAGAAGATTTGTGAAGGGTTTCTCACAGCTGGCAGCACCTTTGACAGATCTCACAAAGAAAGGATCGTTCAGATGGACAGAACAAGCACAGGGGGTCTTTGATAGACTCAAGGAGGTTATGAGTACTTGCCCCGTTTTGGCACTACCTGATTTCTCGCAGCCATTTGTCCTGGAGTGTGATGTGTCGGGCTTGGGTATAGGAGCGGTGTTGATGCAGAATAGACACCCCATTGCCTATGAGAGCAGGAAGTTGCAAAACAATGAAAAGTTGTACTCTACCTATGATAAGGAAATGTTGGCTATTATGCATGCGTTAGCCAAGTTCAGACAGTATCTTGTTGGCAGTAAATTTGTGGTGAGAACAGACCATAACAATCTGAAGTATTTCCCAAATCAAATAGAGCTTAATGATCGACAACAAAAATGGGTTAGCAAAATTCAGGCTTATGACTTTGATATCGAATTCATAAAGGGGAAGAATAATATTGTGGCTGATGCACTCTCTAGGAAACCTTCATTGGCTGCCCTATGTTCATTGAGCGAGATTTCAGCAGATTGGAAGGCTCAACTTTTAGTTGAATACTCCAAAGATCAGCATGCTTGTGAGATTATGGAGGGATTGATAGTGGATGACAGATATAGTGTGGTAGATGATATTATCTACTATAAAGACAAGGTTTACCTTGTTCCGGGTTCTTAATTGAAGGAACAAATTTTGCATGCTCTCCATGATATTCCTACAGCCGGACACCCAGGATATGGTAAGACTTACAGGGCGGTACGTGAGAGATTCTCTTGGAAGGGTCTCAAAGACGATGTTTTACGCCATGTCCGTGAGTGTATGACTTGTTAGCAGAACAAGTCGGAGCATACCTACCCAGCGGGATTATTGCAACCCTTGCCTATACCGGAACAGAAGTGGACAGGGATCTCCATGGATTTCATTACAGGTCTTCCTCGGGTTCAGGGGGAAGATTGCATCTATGTTGTTGTGGATAGGCTAACGAAGTATGCCCACTTCTTTCCCATTGCATTAGATTTTACAGCATCGCAGGTGGTTGAGTTGTTCTTCAGGGAGGTGTTTAGATTTCATGGTTTTCCCAAGACCATTGTGAGTGATAGGGACAATAGATTCATGAGTTCCTTCTGGCAGGAACTTTTTACACTAGCTGGTACTTTGTTAACACCTAGTACTAGTTACCACCCTCAAACGGATGGGCAGACAGAAATAGTTAACAAATGGGTTGAGGGATATTTGCGTAACTATGTGTCAGGGCAGCAAAAAGCATGGGTGCGTTGGCTGCATTTGGGCGAGTATTGTTATAATACTACGCATCATATGTCCATTGGCATGACGCCTTTCAGAGCTCTCTATGGATATGAGGCATTATTTTTCACTGATTTGGCATTTGGTGACAGTAGAGTTCCCTTGGCTCAGGATTGGTTACAAGAGAACTAGGATGTCATGAGATCTCTTAGGGAGAATTTGCAGTAGGCCCAAAATCAGCAAAAGATGTACGTTGATAGGCATAGGATTGAGAGGGCATTTGAGGTGGATGATATGGTTTTTCTGCGTTTACAACCATATCGGCAGAGCACCCTAAAAAGGGGGGGGAGCTGAGAAGCTCAAACCACGTTTTTATGGTCCATACAGGATACTCAGGCGAGTGGGAGAGGTTGCATATGAGGTTGAGTTACCACATGGCAGCAAAGTTCATAATGTATTTCATGTATCTTGCCTGAAAAAGGCCCTTGGACAACATATTATAGTTTCACCCGAATTACCTCCTATGGATGAGGAAGGTAAATTGATTTTGGTCCCTGATGAGATTCTTGAGGTGAGGAAACGACGGCTGAGAAGCCGAGTGATTCGAGAGTATTTGGTTCGATGGACAGATCTTCCCATAGAGGATGCCACTTGGGAGGGTGAGAGCATTTTACAGCATCCTGCATTACAGTTGCTTGTGGGCAAGCATCTCCAAGAGGGGAGGACTGTCATGTCCCCACTCTAGCTTAGTCTAACAGAGACATGTGAGTCAGCTTATTATGGGGTCTTGTAGGCTGACAGGGTTGGATAGAGACCCAGTATGGTTATTCAGTGTTGGGGACTTGGTTTTCTGGTGGGTATTGATCAGTTGGGTGACATTCCTTGTTTTTAGGAGGCAATTCCTACATTTATGGGGTTCATTCCTACTTTTTAGGAGGTATGATCATGCCCAAGGCTGGGTTTCCATGAGATGACCCTTTGGGTTCAGTTCCAGAGGGATAGGGCTTGTTTCCTAAATTTTAGGAGCATCCCTAGATTTTAGGGATGAGACTGCCAGTGGATCCTTGATTTTCGACTTCAGTCACAGACAGGTGACAGGATGATTTTATGGTTTGTGATGTCAGTTGGGCAGTTTGTGGCTATTTGGGTTATATTTTTAATATTTCCTAAGTTAGCGTTTAATATTTAAATAAGGCTAAGTTAATAGCCATTTTGGAGTAATAAGGGAATTTTGACCTCATCTGGAGGCGTATCCCATGTTATGACAGCTCGTTGGAAAGGTCTTGAAATTCTCTAAATCTTCCTCTTTGGTCTCAGGGCAATTCGGTGAATGGATTTATTACTATGGTGGAAAAGGTCATTTTCTAGTGACATGGTCACTTTAAAATAAGATTTAATTCATTTTTTTATAGCCAACGCCAATTGGGGGTCACTTTAGGGTTCGAATTGCTTTCAAGGGGTTATAAGGAGATGGGCCCCATTTCTCATGATTATGCATATTTTTCAAACACTTCTTTTCAGATTTGCTTTGCTTGAGCGATTTGCATTTTGGGACGCAAACCCCACGGTAATTGCTGGCTGGGACGTAACCCTCAGCAGCACTAGGTATTGGTTTGTCAGTAGTTTCAACAGTATTTAGGAGGAAGGTAGACGCCACTTCAGCTTGGGCCTACAGTTTGTTTTGTTGGGCATGTTCTTTGGCGTATGGGAGGTGAATTCTAGCAGCCGTACACTGCCATTTCTTGCAGCCGTACACTGTCATTTGCAGCACTTGGATACATAGAAAAATCGGTTACTCAACAGCAGATTCTTGCATCTTATCCGCCCGTTTTCATCAGCCAGTTGTGGCGTCATTGTTAGAGGAAATGTACTGGATCTTTTATTTGGCTCTATAATTCAGAGATCTGCCTGGTACGATTTGTATCAACTCTGACTTTACTGCATATTGTTATTTATTTTCAGACTCTTTTCTTGCCATTTGCTACTTCTCATTTCTATGTGGAATAATCATCAAAAACACAAAAACAAACAAACTCTTCTGCATTTCCGTCTAGTTCTACAAGAAAACATTAATAAACAGGAAAAAAACAAAAAAATAAAATAAATCTACAGCAGATTTGCAGCAGAGATCCATCAAGGATCTTTCAAGATCTTTCATATCAAACTCAAACGGAAGATCCTGTTTGTATTTTACAATAAGATGATCTTCCCTTGTTATTAGTAAGCCATCAACATATAGAATAAGAATTATCACATCACCATCTGATATTTTGAAATATATATTAGGATCAGTTTCATTTTTGAAGTATCCTAGTTTGGTAAGATAATTGTCTATCCTTTCATACCATGCCCTCGTGGCTTGTTTAAGGCCGTAGAGGGCCTTCTTTAATTTACACACATAGGAGTTCTTATCATGAGTGACAAAGCCTTCTGGTTGTTCTAGATGTACTTCTTCATCAATAACACCATTCAAAAAGGCAGTCTTGACATCCATTTGATGAATTTTCCATCCTTTCGATGTTGCAACAGCAATAATAGTTCTAACCAAGGTGTATCGAGCAACCGGAGAAAATGTCTCTTCATAATCAAATCCAACCTTTTGAGAAAATCCCTTGGCAAAGAATTTGGCTTTGTGTTTTTCAATATTACCATTTGGTGCATGTTTGATTTTGAATAACCATTTAGAGGAGACAATTGATTTGTCCTTAGGTCTACATACGATATCCTAGACATCATTTTTTAATAGAGATTGATATTCTCCAATCATTGCATCTTTCCAAGCTTGACATGATAAGGTCTCTTCAACACTTGATAGTTCAAATTTGAAGAGTTCAAATATGAGGGTAACATAGCATGAATGGCTTCTAGTTTTCTTAATTTCTCTAAAGATTTCATTAGGTTCTATATTGTTTTCTTTAATCATCTTTCTTGCCCATAGTGGCCTCTTTTTGCTGTTAGGGATTTCAACATTTCTAGTATTCGAGGATAAAGGTTTATGATCTTCTAAACAATTCTCCCTCTGATTTTCAACTACAGGGTTTTCATCTAATTTTGTAGTTGATTCTTCGTTTGATTCTTCAATGTTTTTAGAGATGTTATATGCGGTGTCTTCATCAAATTTAACATCTTTGCTGATTTCAATAGTTCTTTGACTTGGTATATAAACTTTGTAACCTTTGGAGGATTCACTATATCCAACAAATATTCCTTTCTTCACGAAGGGTTCTAGTTTAGATCTCTTTTCTTTAGGGACATGAATATATATAGGACAATCAAAGGTTCCCAAGTGACTTAAATCTGGTTTGTTCCCTGTAAAGGCTTCTTTAGGAGTTATATTTTCTAAGATTGAATAAGGACATCTATTTTGGATGTATACTATTGTATTTGAGGCTTCAGGCTAGATGAGATGTGAAAATTTTGATCATGCATCATGGCTTTAGTAGATTCAATGATAGTTCTGTTTTTCCTTTCTTCTACTCCATTCTGTTATAGATTATAAGGTATTGTATACTCCCTCTTAATCCCAACAGAAGTGCAAAATTCTTTAAAGTTCTCTGAAATGTGTTCACCTCCATTATCAGATCTTAGAGTCTTGATTTTCTTCCCAATTTGATTTTTGACGAAAGTTTTAAACTCTTTGAATTTTGATAATACTTCATTTGATTCCTTAAGTTTTAGGAAATAAATCCAAGTTTTCGTGGTGAAGTCATTGATAAAAATTACATAATACAAGAAGCCTCCTAGAGAAGGTATTGATATAGGACCACACAAATCAGTGCGAATAAGTTCAAGCACAATTTTTGATTTATGTTTGCTATGAGGGAAAGATCCTTTGGTATTTTTTCCTAGAGCACATCCTTTGCAAGTTCCAACATGATTAGATTTTAGACTAGGTAGACCGGTTACAATTTTTCCTACAAAGGGTAGAGCACGAAAATGAAGGTGAAGTAGTCTTCTATGCCAAATTTCATTTGAGTTTGAAGCTTTATGGTTTAAGGCTAGGTTTTGAGAGTTACAGAGTTTATGTTTTGAAGCCTATGGTGATTGTGTTCTTAATATTGGAATTCTTAGGCCAAGTTCGAACTTTATCTTCTTGAAAGGTGACACAATACCCTTGATCCGCTAGGCCTGATATGGAGACCAAATTCCTCTTGATGCCAGGTAAAAATAGTACATCTTTTAGTAGCAGGATGACTTTGGTTTTCAATTGTATTGAATAGGTCCCGATTCCTTTCACTGGATAGGTGGAGTTATCTCCTATCGTAACTTCTTCTATAGAGTGACCTTCAAAGGTTTCAAATTGATCTTTGAATCCAATTATGTATTGAGATGCTCCATTATATATTATCCAAGTGTCCTTGTTAGTGTTTAGCTTACTTGATTATGCTAAAAAGAATAGTGAGTTTTTTTCCTTGACTTCAGCTAGGGAAGCTTGAATTTTCTTTCTTTCCGGCAGTATTTGCGAGTATGACCAAATTTATCACATTTGTAGCATTGAACTTTAGACATGTCTCTTTTCTTGTATGTTTGATTACTCTTTCCTCTTTTTTGTTTGAAATGTATTTTCTTTCCTTTATTATTTGTGTTAGTTTGAAGGGCTTGAATTTCTCCCTCTTGATTTAGATTGATTCCTCTTGTAATCAGCAAGGTTGCATGGCTACTCGTACCCACACCTCTGGTACTTGTACCCAAGTAGCCAAGTACTGGGTACATGTATCCCAAGTACCGGGTACTTAGTGGAGAGCATCATAGCTAAGGACCTTGATTAAGATTTCTGATTTTTTTTTTTCGGTTTTTTGTATGTGTGTCAGCTTGTTGTTTACCAAACTTAATTCAATACCTGATCAGTTTGAAACTTTGATACAATATTGATTAACAATAAGCTTTATCACTGTTCAAGTTGGAAGTTTATCATTTGCAATATGTCATTGTCATATGATTTATGATCTTCTTGTTCATGTTTAAAGTCTGCCTTCTTTGTTATGCATCTGAACATTTATCATATATTATTATTACAAAAATATAGCAAATCTGAAGCTGAAAACAATACATTACATCTGCAAACTTTATCACTGTTCTTGTTTTGAAAAACCATTGTCATGATTCATAATTTAAGATTTTATATAAATATAAAAGTATTATTAAAAATAAAGTTTGACATACCCAAGTAATCTCATCCCCTATTATGTAAAATAGCTGTACCCATTCTTGTACTAGTACCCTAAGTACCCCAAGTACCCCCATCCCCGTGCAACCTTGGTAATCAGTCTTGATTCCTCTTGTGTAAAATCATTCTTAAGTTGGTCAAAATTTGGCAATTTAGGTTGAGCACTAATTCCTCGGATAAATGATTCCCTAGACATAGGTAACCCTTTAAGAGCTACTAGCGATAATTCTTTGTCATCTACCTTATTTCCAATGGTTGAAAGTTGATCTTTTAACTGTGCAATTCTCATGAAATAAGATGTAATAGTCTCTCCTTTATTCATCTTGATGTATAGTAGTTGTTGCTTCAAGGCGAGCAGTTTGCTGGTATTATTGATTTCAAATGTGTTTTGAATGGTCATGAACATCTCATAGGGGGTTTTTAGATTTGATATGGATGGAAGTATGTGATCTCTAACAGAATCTATGATAATTTTCATTGCTTTATTATTATTATGTGTTTTCCAAATTGTTTTATCTAGTTCATTTTCAGGCATTGTTTTGTTTTCTTCCACATATCCTTCTAATTCAAGTTCTCGAAGGATGATCCTTATTTGAACTTTCCATGACACGAAGTTTGTAGCACCTTCTAATCTATCCTCAAGCCTTACATGGTTCACCATGATTGTAGCTTAAAATTTATTTAAATAGGTTTGAGATTTGAGTGGAAGACAAATATTTTAACTCTATCAGTTAGGCTCTGATTCTATGTAAAGGAATTTAAGATCTCTGATGAAGTAACAGAATGAGGCTCTAATAAAGGTTAACTGAAAGTCTGATATGAATGACTGTAAGTTTGAATCTCATATAGCCTGTGATAGTTTTGGAACTAATTCAAAATAAACAAAACTGATATATATATATATATATATATAACTTCTGATATAATATTAGTGCAAGGTAATAATATCTGATCGATGACTGCAGATGATATTAGAAGACTACTGCTGAAGGTACTACACAGTGCTGTTGATTGTTGTGTTTCCCAACAGCTGTGACGGTATATAAATAGGGAGTCAAAAGACATGCTCACGTAGAGACATGATTCTATGTATCTGATCGATGACTGCAGATGATATTAGAAGACTGCTGCTGAAGGTACTTCACAGTGCCGTTGATTGTTGTGTTTCCCAACAGCAGCGACGATAGATAAATAGAGAGTCAGAAGTCATGCTCACGTAGAGACATGACTCTACGTGGCTATTGCCACGTAGGTCGTGTTCCTACGTGGGCATGACTGTCATACACTTCTAATTAAGTGCCGATTAAAACACCTGATGTCTCTTAATGGTGCTCGATTAATTTGGATATATTATCAGGTGAAATCTGAATTATCAAGAAGAGAAGCGACCGGTCTGTTTAGTATTAGTAAATCAAATCATATATATATATATATATAGATAGGTATATGCAGTTATATATATACACACACACACACACACAATGCAAACATACATATATTAGTATATATATACCATTAGATTTACTATATGCTTCAATTCAACTGAAGCTACAACTTTAACAATTCTTACATTGGTTATTGTAATATCCCCTAAGGATTTCTTTCCAGAATTTTCCAAATGTTCCATGAGAATTTAAATGACTTACATGCAAATTGCCTCTATTTTTCTAACAGATTATACTGAAAACAGAAAATCATATGATATCAAATTGAAATAGAGATCTGAAATTAAAATACGAAGATAAATCATTACAACCTTATTTTCCAAACAAATATGAAATATCTCTATTACTGGAAGTTTGTCTTTAGATGAAGACTTCTTAAATTTTCTCAGCTGTGAACTTTGCCGCGAATTAGCCAAAGAAATGAATTAGGTTTCTGTTTAATCCACCAAGAAACCCTGCACCCTTTTGTCCTTAGATTTCAGAACTAAAAGCTAGAAGCTTCCAAACTCTTCAAGAGAAAATAATAAACCAAGCATGTTTTGAAGAATCATCTCCTATTACATTTATATCATTCTCCAAAAATCTTTTGGCACTCCATCAGCTTGTCTCTTGGCATTCCATTTCTTTTTCCCTTTATTATTCCACCCTTCAAATTTGATATTAGGGAAATAATAATAAAATGGTTAAATTAATTTGTCATCAAATTTTTATTTTTTGACAACTTAACATTTAATTATTTAAGTAATTATCAATATTGGTAAAAGGGATATTATAGTCCTCCCTCCCTAGAGATTGCTTATCCTCAAGCAATTTGCACCTATATGCTGAAATCAAATTCCTGGATCCCATATCAACCTTAGGAATGTTGCTCCACCAACCTGCTGTGTTACTCTGATATAAACATCACCATGTCTAGTGTTTTGAAGCAACTCATCAAATCCTCACTAAATTAATGCATCAAACATGCCAATGTCAGGATCCCAAATGAGCATACAGTTACATTTGTAAAATATGAGCTAGAAGTTTCTCAAGGAGCTATCAAACATTGAACAACCCTTCAACTCCAAATGATCCTCAATGGAAGTGCAAAACACCCATCATTGGCACTCAAAAAAATGACCATCCTAAGCTACTGGTGTAGGCTAGAACAACTCTCACAGGTTTGGAGGGCCGAAATCAATGCAATATAATATATCTCTCTAGGGTAATCAAGAAAGACCATACTAGGAAACTCTCTGCCAATCTCAATCCAAGTATGAGCTCTATGGTCACGATTGAAAACATGACATTGATATATAGCCTCCAATTTCTAGTGTAGGAGAATCGAGTATTCCAACTAACCCAACTCATTGCAAACAAGCCATCATCATTTGAAAGCACGCATACTAATGTTCACAGTAACCCAAATTCTCCCGAGTGGAAGTGAAGAATAATTGAGTTTTTCCCAAAGAATGTCCCACAACTAGCTGCACTGAGGTCTGTAAGTGCACAAAATCAAGCTGCCCCATGACTGAGGTCAACACCAATAGTGTGGGGGAACTAGTACAATAGTAAGCAATCTGAAATACCATTGAATACATAAGAATCATGACTAAATAAATTTGAAAATCCATAACCACATCTACCATCAATCGTCAACCAAGAACTACTTAATTGCTGAACCAAAGAATCCATCCAACTCGTTTGCAGATTAGAATCTAAGATCATGTATAAGATGATCAGAAAGTGGGCAGCAATAATAATTCTAGAATTTGATCCACCACTCCAATCTTGTGACCAAACCTCATCACTAGAAACTGCACCTCTGATCCAAATGCTGCAATCAATATCATTTTCACCACTGGAGTCAAAAAGAACTTACTCATCCAAATCAAAGACTGGATTATCAAATGTCTTATCAGCATCTACCTCAAATAAGGAATCGTTAACCAATTGAATATTATTTTTTACTTCCAACTTCTCAAGTTCTTTAATCAGTTCCTCGATAAACTCAGTTATTCCCTTTTTCTCTTACTCATTGAAATGATTAGTGGCAACAATCTGTTTTTTTGCTTCTTGAAGAGCCATCTGTTTATTCTCCAACATCTCCTCAGTATTGGTAAGCTCCACAATGACCTTATGGACCTCATCCTCCTTTTCCTTTAATTTATCACCATATACTTCAGCAGTCTTTAAGATACGATCCTTGTCTGAAAATAAATACAAATATAAGATTTCATTGATTTAAGAGCTACCCTGTGTTAAATTTTTAACCAAAATAGCATAAAATATATAATAGATATCTTAAAATACAAAGAACAGATTGACACGAGGATTTATCCTGGAAAACCCTCCACTTGAGGGTGAAAAAACCAGCCACACCAAAAGAATACTTTATTGAATAATAATAACATATTCTACACCAGAGATCACAACCTCTTAACTTTGCACACTTCATCAAAACTCTCTTTACAATTAAATGAATCTACAACAGATAGAACTATGCACATGAAAAATCCTACATACAATGTCAATGAAAAATGACACTCCCTCTATCTCTTGGATACAAAAGCTAATCACACGACAAAAGAATTATCTCAGAGAATGACGCTTCAACAGAAAATTGATAATCTCTCTACTTTCAGCTACATCAAAGAACCACACGCCCTTTTTCTTTGTCTGTCATTCTCCAAGAATACAAGACACGGAGGACCAAAAGTCCAACACTACAAAGAGATACGACAGTTAAGCTGATAATGCTACATGGAGTCATGTCAGATACTGAGTGTTGACTCTACATAGTCTTCAGTCTCAACAGTCTTGTGGAACAACTTCAGTTACATGATGGTAGCTTACCGATGACCAGAGACACTTAGAATTCCAACGACAAAGCAGCAATGAATCTCTTCAATATTGAAGCTAATATGAATTAAAGGAAAACACTAGGAAGCATGATCACTGTGTCACACAATTTGACAATTACAAATACTGCAACCTTTCAGATTCTGAAAGACGTGGCAATGCAAGAACAAAAGTGACTCTACAAATGATGCCGATGAAGATTCTTCGAATTCTTTGATGATTGTCACCAAGGGCATGATACTTCATAAGAATAGCCGATCAATAAGGGAAACTCTTTGCAGTCCCAAGTCACATCATAACACATTTACACAACCTGTATGAGATGTTGTCATTGCAGGTATAAAAAGTATCTCCAGTAGCTACATTAACACTTTGACCACTTGCAAGTCAGCAAAAATAAGAATCACCTTTCATGCTATTTTGTCTCCTTTCCATTTGAGCTTTCTAGTAGAGGTCTTCAATGATCTTGTGAGTGTTCTCATAATGTATCATGGCTGCAACAATTATATCATCAGTAACCTTCAGCTGATTCTTCAAATTATGTTTCTCATCACCATCATTTTGAAATGCATTTCCTGATTGGTCCTCCAAATCAGCTCTTTGAGTGTCATCTTCTTGGTAATCTTTAAGGGCCCATTTGGTTGCTGGAATATGATTTAGGAATGGGAATCTGAAACCCTTGATTTGGGATTCTCGAACTTGAAATCTAGATTACAGTTTCCAGATTTATGTTGGGACTGTTTGGTTCAAGTTAAGAATTTTGAGTTAGTGTGCTTTCCTTACTGTATGTTTTGTGACTGGAGAGTGAACTGGTATGGAAAAATTATATGATGAATGCCTTAATTTGGAGTGTCCTTAACTTTTCCCGTTTGGCATTACTGTTCTGCAACATTGGGAGACTGTATTTAGCATCTGGCATTACTAATTTGGGATCAGGGGTTACAGTTATATGTGTGGGAACTCATCTCAGCTAATCATGATCAGAGAGAAGCAGCGAATGAAAGAGTCAGGGTGGTATCTGTGGTACGCTTGGTGTAGGAAATGGAAAGCATTCCCAAACTTGAGAAGATGGACTCTCTTTCGTCTGGCGTGCTAGATGAATTGTGGTCCAACCACGTGTCTTACATTGCAAATGATCAACTTTTCAATTACCGTGGTTACATCAGCTTGTTTCTGCTAGAGAAGAATCTACAATGCGGAACCAAAGTCTCTGTGAACTTTGCCAACAAGCAGAAGATGTGTTTTCTTCCCCGCGGTGTGGTAGACGGGATTCCCTTCTCCTCCGACAAACTCTCCCTGGCATTGAAGGAGCTCAACATAGCTCCTGATTCACTCACTGTTCTGGCCATGAAGAGGACGTTACACAAGCCTGCAAAAGACCTATTGTGACGGGAGAAACGAAGTACTGCGCAACATCATTGGATTCCATGGTTGATTTCACCACATCGAAGCTGGGGAGCAACCGTTTAACTGTTCTAGCGACAAATGTTCCGAAAAAAAAGGGATTTAAAATGGGAATCCCAAATAACAAGTATTTTGGAGGAATACAAAATTCTTGTTTTGGGGGTCGAATGGGGATACCAAATCCACATTTTCCCAAATTTCAATTCTCGTTTTGCGACTCAAACAATGGATTAATTTTTTGTAAGTATTTAGAATTCTAATTCCTGCTCAAATCCACGATCCAAATGGGCCCTAAACTCACAAGTTAAGGCTGCCCTTTGTTCAATAGACAATTCGCTTCCTGCTGCAACAAATTCAAATTCACAGGGTAGACCTAACAACATGTTGATCTTTTTCATTTCAAAATTTTCCAAATGGCCATCCTCAATGTTGATTTTTTTGGATCTTCTGCAAATGTAATAGTATTGCCATTGTATTTGGTATGTAGTTTCCAAATGGCAGCCATCTCTCTAATATAGGGTGAGGTATGGATAGACATGTCTCTTCATGAGATTATGTCTATTCAATTAGAATGTAATTAATATAAATATATATCTCATATATTTAATATTTTAATATATATGTTATATCTTACCCTTATATATATAATATATATTTGCACTATAGTTTATCCAACTAAAGCTACCAATTATTAACAATCCCTTTTAGCTTAGAGAGGATAAACAAGATTCATACACAATATGAATAACATATTACCTCAATGTAAATGATGGTTTCTAGAATGTCAACTCATATGACATTTGATCAATGCTACAAACATCAACTCTCCCTCTTAGCTAGGGAAGATAAATGGTATAATCGTATTACATATCTTGTGATCACGTAACACTGATATGAAGTATCATCTAACATATAATACCTAGTTTTACATATCACCTAACATGTGATATGAGGAATCACTTAACACGTGATACCTAGTTTTACATATCACCTAACATGTGATATGAGGAATTACCTAACATGTGATACCTAGTTTTACATATCACCTAATATGTGATATGAGGAATCACCTAACACATGATACCTAGTTTTACATATCACTTAACTTGTGATATGAAGGAATCACCTAACACATGATACATAGTTTTACATATCACCTAACACATGATATGAGGAATCACCTAACATGTGATACCTAGTTTTACATATCACCTAACATGTGATATGAGGAATCACCTGACACGTGATACCTAGTTTTACATATTACTTAACTCGTGATATGAAGGAATCACCTAAGACATGATACCTAGTTTTAGATATCATCTCAATATGATATTAGAGATATGGTTTGATCAAGAATACCAAGTCTCATGATATTCATCATAACTCAAAATTGTTCAAAGGTAATGTGTACTTGCCATAGGAACATTCATAATTTAATGCGATTGGTTTCAACCATCACACGATATCTATCACAATCTAGAAGGTCATGGTCTGTTTAAGGATCTAAATCCACCATGCTAGAAATCATCTATCCTGATTTGTTCTAGCCATCACATGATGTCTCATAAGTGTTTCACCTTCAATAGTGAAACTCCCTCTCAATCACTATGATCAAGATTGACACAAGTTGACTAAATCCATCTGCTCCCTCTGAAGCTCGAGTTCATTGACATTTTGACCTCTTTGAAGATGCTAGACTCTCTTTGAATCTGAATTCCATATGCTTTTGTCCTTGAGTTTCAAATATTTCCTTTCATAAGGTGACCCCGTATAGGAAATATAACTAATGGATCAATTTTCACCCTTCATGAATATTTAATCACCCCTCTTTGTACCTTGAACCTAAGTCACAAGGTTTGTCAAACTTCAAAGATGAAGTTTGAAATTCGTCGAATATTCAAGGGTTCAAAAAAGTTCAATAAAATTCGTGTTAAAACAACTGTGTTTGGTTTGCTTAAAATTTTCTCATAGTTGGCTGCTTTGTCTAGCATGTGAACAGGAAAGATCGAGGGTTTTAGCCGACGCACAGACAAGAAAGAGGGTGGTTTCACAGTTTTCCTCCCCAACCTGCTGTTGACTGTGATTACTCTTCCATCTTATTTTGAATTCAACGAATATTTTTTTGCAGGTTCTCGATGATCTTTAGCGGCGATGAATAAGCCCCGACCGTCATTTCCAAAAAATTCATTTCATTTGATGTTTTGGTTGTCTATAAATTATAATAATGTCGTTTATATTGCTATTATAATGTGGTTTATATGGTTATTATAATGTATATATTTTTTATTTCTTTATCAACTGTAATTTTTTTTATATTAGAAAAACAATAATATTTAATATATATATTTTTAATGTATTTTTTTAGTAAAATATTATAATTTTTTATGTTTAGCTATTATTATTCATTAATTTACTATAATTACTTATTATATATATTTGAAAATTATATAAGGCGAATTTTATGTCGAATTTTTTTGATTTTTTTGACCTTGCGAACTTCATCCAAACTTCATGGTTGTCGCATTCGAACTCGAACTCAAACCTTGTGAATTAGCCTCGAACATATACGAAAGAGGAAAATATTGAAAGGTGACTTTGTACAGCCACAACTTCAGAGTATCACAAATGAAATATCGTTATGAGTCTCAACTTGCCACATTACTTTTGTTCATCACTTCCAACGTTCTCAGGTGCCTTTTCCCAATTGTTTAAATGACTAATTGTATTTCCCAATCCTTCACTATCTATAGTCTTGTCATTAAATGATGACATGGAACATAGTCTCAATTCTATATGCTGTGTACAATCATAGACTTTATTTTGGAAATGAATTATTTTGTCTTTTTAGTGGATTATCATACCATGTACATGGACTCATTCCCTTTGTGTTTCATATCTTGTCACTATGATCCACAATATCATCAATTCATCTTTGTCTATAATTTCGTTCTGATTTTCTGAATTTTGACGTTTAATTTCTTTTCAAATTGCAAAAGCTTGCACACAGACCCTACCTTCAATCTCCATGCAAGGATGCTCATTGTAGTGGACTTCAAACCCCCTCACAAAGGCTTAATAGATCATCACATGGTGAAAGAAAATCAACAATCTTAAGAACCTGACCAAATCATCTCTATTTTCTCTGATTATTATTGTTGAGATATTCGACAAAGTCGACTTTTGGACCCTGACGCCAATTATCTCCCCCTCAACAATGTGGGTTGGATAGGTCATTGTTCTCGTGAAACGTAGATTTCTTGGCAGTCTTTACAGACTGGGTGCACAAAGTTTGTGAATGAAGATGATTTTCTTTTAGATTACATCTCACTATGGAATCAACAAGACACATCTTGATATAGAAATGCCCACACTAAATTTTGGAACTCCAAAATGATCAAGTGCAACACAACAACTTCTAAAGTCGTTTTTTTTTAATCGCAAGAAAAATGAGACCAAAGACAACAATCTGTATTGTAAATATGACAACTAGGGGCTTCAGTTGTTTACTTCATCTCTGTATCTAGCCGGTCTTGTAGCGACATTCTTTGCGTCATATTCAACCAGAGTATGGGGGTGGAGGCTTACCATGTTTATTGCCGGAATGCTTTTCCTGCTTGGAGTTGTGCTGAATGCTGCTGCTCAAGATCTCCCCATTCTTATCATTGGCAAAATTTTGCTTGGTTGTGGAGTTGGATTTGCTAACCAGGCCGTTCCTCTTTTCCTCTCAAAGATTGCTCCCACCAAAATAGGTCTTAACATTCTTTTCCAATTGAATATTACCTTAGGAATTTTGTTTGCGAACTTGGTCAATTATGGAACAACTAGAATCAAGCCTTGGGGATGGAGGCTTTCACTTGGTTTAGCAAGAATTCAAAAACCGACTCTAGTCGAGAAATACTATTGCCCTCTATTTTTATCTCCACAACCTCTAACTCGAGGAATGGTTCTTTCAATGAGCTATCACAACTCCTCTAGGTCCTTTCCTTATTTTGCTATGTTTTGCCTCCATGTATTATCTGCAAGTGACAATTATGGTTTCTTCTATGCAATTTTGCAACCTAGATGTCTTCCTTCTGACACAATGTCTCCTCTCTCAAATCCATGTTTCACTTATTCAAATAAACATCTATCCCGATGAATTTAATCATAGGAAATGATGTAGCATGAAGATTGTTTTGGAAACAATGTATTTGCAGACTTCGAATACAAGTTCCTCAGATGCTAGTGGAGTGGGATTCTATTCTTAGCAATATGAATCACTTTCTTACATTTACAACCTGGCACTGATACCATGTTGAGTTTTCCAGATCTGCTGCAAATGTAATAGTACTTCATTGTATTTGATATGTACTTTCCAAATGGCAGCCATCTCTCTAATATAGGATGAGGTATGGATAGACATGTCTATTCAATTAGACTGTAATTAATATAAATAAATATCTCATATATATATATATATATCTTACACACACACACACACACACACACATATTTGCACTATAGTTTATCCAACCAAAGCTACCAATTATTAACACTTAATGACAAATATACCCTCTTACCAAATTTGGGACCTTTATTATTTGTTTTGTCATCCAAAATACTATCATGCATAAGTGAACAGCTGCTACAAAGAAACACACGATTCATCATACCTTTCAAGGGTGTCATCAATGTCCTCACAGGCCTCCAAATCTACATGCAAAGTCAAGGCTGCTGCTATGTCATCCTTTCAAGCAATTTATTACCATATAAAGATTCATGCACTTGATTGAAAACATCTGACATGCTCTCTCGAGTAAGACTATCCTCATCAAAATGTTTGTCAATCACAACCTCCAAGTCACCAATGTAGAGATTCGTGTATCCCTTACCTATAACAACTGAATCCATCTTCTCGCAAACATTTGTGTTACTATGTTGGAACAAGACTGTGGAACTCCCATCTTTTTCATCATTGGTCCAAATTTCTTTGGCTGACTTATCTTCCATATTAACCCCACTATTGAGATTAGGTGTCCAAGTCTCCTAACATGTGCAACAAATCTGCTCCCTTCTCATTTGCATCTTACCTTTTTTGGGAGACCCTGCAACCTCCATCTGTTTCTTGAATCTTTCAATCTTCTGCTCAATCAACCCTTATGAAATCTCATAAGCCAGAGTTGAGATATTATGCTTCTTTCTCCAAAAGGCCAACAGGTTTGATTGCAACTGCTTGCAGATGTAATTGTCCTCATCTAAGATTAAGGACATAAGAATTTCTATACAAGCCCCCACATTGTCTGGATGATACTTCTTGATTTTAGTTAAGAAGCATTGAAATGATCAATTTATCACAATTGAGATCCACCATAATGACAAATGATCTGTTTCTTGCCATTTCTAGAATCTTAGCACTCTTACCAAAAGTAGGGATTTTGACATCATGCAACCCATGTAGGCTTTCCACAATCAACTGTAGAACCTTCTTCAGTATGTCATCATTATAGGGTGCTGCAAGAGTTGTTATTCTTATGATCTCACTATAACAAGAAGCAACTGCGAGTCTCACCTCTTCATAAGGATGTCCTATAAATTTGAGCTGGACCATAGTGAGCATTAAGGGCTGCAAAGCCCAATTTAGAAGCTTTCAATCTGATTTGTCTACTTTGGATTAATATGAATTACACTCTTTCAACTTAAAGAATACAACATGAAGAAATTTCATGGACTCCAATTATAATCCAATTACATACAGCCAATTTCCTACTTTTTCTTTCTGCGAGTCCCATAGCTGATCACCATTAAATGTATTATTGAATTCTTTTGAGGAAAAAAACACTTTTCTAGTCTTCTCTTGGCTTCATTTTGTTTTTTCCATACTGAATTCCACCAACTCTGATGCACACTTCCACAGGTTGCAAGATGCTACCTTTGTTTGATACCACTGAAATGGGCAACCGTGTCTGGTATAGTAGTTTCTAAACAAAACTTCATCTCTGAGATATTATTCCGCTAAAATGCGCACAGTGAATAATTATAACCATTTGAAAAGAAGTTGCTGAGAAATCTGAACACCAGTGTAGGAACACCCCCTTCTTTTCTAAATTTTTTCTTCTAGATTTAAGGTATCCAAATCATGACTGTAGTTCACTGATTTTGTTTGCAAGAATACTACTATCTAGAAATAAATTGTATTTCTCAATCGATTGTTTTTAATAACTCACGAGCATACAAGGAAAACATTACAGGAAAGAAAGGACCAAATAGTATTTCCTTCTATTTAACTTTTATGCAAATTTACAAAGATATAGAATTCAATGCCTGTGCAGTAGGTTAAGTATAATGAAAGCTTCACAATCACAATTCACATCAATCACCTGGTGTTGGTTTGACTGGGAATGGGTATGTTTACCATGCAGTCCTCAATCGCTGTAAGGTAATTTTGTCCAGCTATGCCCAGTGCTCCTTAGGATGGACTGCTACCTTTTCAAAATCCCAAGATGATATTCTCAAATCTCTTTGAAATATAGATTTGATGATTCAGAAATGCCTCTGCGTTGCCACATATGCACAGCTTACCTGACTCACAGCAGGACCATAATCTCCACTGAGACTGCAATGAAGTCTTATAGTTATAACAGGCAGAGGTATTATGAGCATATGTTAGCTCTCAAAACTCTAAACTCCCACGACCTTGGCTTTGCTTCCCATGATTGTTTCCTAGTTTAAATCTTTCCATCAGTCACCACAAGGTATTGATACACCAATAAGATTTCCCATACATGTAGAGTTGCTAGGCATTAATCTGACCTTGTAGGCACAACGCCAATAAAGATGTGGCAAAGATCGAACACATACATATAAGCTTATCCCCTTTCTTTGCAGATACCTTGTCGCAGCTGGAAATATACTGCTCCTCTGCTCTGGTGTCTTCTCTGATGTATAAACAGCCCAATCAACCACCATGTAAAAAAAGGAAGCTAGCAGCTAGCATGTTCACTAGACAACGTCATTTGAGTCAACTTCTTTATCAGTTTCTTTGCACCAGTGTCCAAGCAATCTGTGACTTACTTCCTCAGCAGTTGGCTCTTGTAAATTTTTAATATCCTAAACGCATACAAGAGTTTAGGTTTCACACATGACAAACCATGTTCCTGAGAAATAAAGCAACTGGAGTTGAATATTAATGGCACCAAAAATCAGGAAACAGACTCATTCCATCATTCACAACAATGTCTGAATAATTGTTTTTTGCTAAATCCTGAATTATTTCCAAAATATAATCCCGAAATCAAATCAAATAATTGATTGAATAAAATATTTTAGCCCACTAAATAATTTGCCGCTGAGTAGTAATATTTCATATGTCATCTCAGATAGATGTTTTTGATATAAAGCAGCCAAAACTAGGGGGCTGGCCCTTCTACAAAACAGTGACAGTCCAAACAGCAGACTACCAGCAATTTAAGCACATTACCACACCACCCTTAAACCTTAATAACAAAAAAAATTAACCCCCGAAAATCCCCCAGCATAGGTATGTTCATAACAATAATTCTACCGGCATCCATAATACAGTAATTAAAAAAACCACAGTTGTGGTAGTAACTATACCAAATTAGCTTACTCAACCTATAAAGTCTTAAAGAGGTTTTGTTAGGATCTTTTTTAGGAGATTCTGCTGTCATGTCAACATTAGCCCAAGGGACAGGATACTTGTGTCTAGGTGATGTAGGGCTATGCCTGTTCATTTTATATTTTTATTAAAAACAAAAAATATCCCCATCTTTAAAAAATACGCCTTGCCATCTAGAGATTTCCTATTTAGAGCACCACTTTTTCATTTCCATACATGCTACTTAAATTTTAAAAAATTGCGGCTTACGATTGAATTGATGAAGATATGCACTGAAATGTATCTAAGAGATAACTTATATGCCAGCTATGATATTCAGTTGCTTTCGTTTCTTACATATTGTGGCTGAAAAATATTGTTCATGGGTTTTCTTTTCTAGTTCGCTCAACTTCTTTGCTCTGATTTTGATGTAGAAGATGGGTCTTTGGACATTAGTTGAAGGATGTTTACTGATAGCGAATGCTCTAGCCATACTAAATGAAGATCGATTTTTGGCTCCTCGTGGGTGGAGCTTTTCTGAATTTTCAGGAGACCGAGGAAGATCTTTTAAAGAACGAGCAGTCGGGCTAATTTATGCTACACAATATTTAAGGATGCTTTTGATAGCTTTAAATGCCAGCACAATACTGATCATGCTTGTTTCGGGCTAGATATGTTGTCAATTCCACACCCAAAAGATGATTTGTCTTGTATTTTAGTGTAGATAAACTTCAATTTGTTTAGTGCAATGTGATCATAGGCAAATCTTGAATAGCCTGTTGGTTAGAGGGCTCCAATTTCTGGGTCCATGATGCTTTGATTGGATTTAATGTTTTGCTTACTAAACATATTTGGCAAATTGCCAGTCGTCTACCAGGTTTTTGGTTGATGGTGTTCAGATTTTATGTATGTAATTCAATAACTCTTCATTGTTTGCTATGCTATTTTTGACACTTTAATTAAGGGCAATCCCGTGTCACAACCCATTTTTTATGAGCGAATAAATCGATCATTTTGTTAGTTCCTGCCATGGGCAGGAATACTTATGCATTCATGTTAGTGCTAATATGACATCTGGATTTTAGTCGAATCCATTTTCTTTTAATAAAAATTGACAAGTAAAAAACAAAATAAAATAAAATTTGGCATATATAATCGATGAAATAAATAACCGTTACAAATCTAATATACTATAGATTGAGTGTAAAAATGGAAGCCTAACTTTAGAATTGCTATTTGACAAAAACTTAATCTGCATGCATGTTGGGATTTTTTTTATTGAGTCTGAATGAACGGAGAGGGAACACAGGAAAAATTGGGCGGAGGATTTTGGGAAAAAAATTTGGGCGAGGGACTTTTAAGTTGAGAACTTGGAAAGCACAGAGAGGGAGATCTGGAATCACTCTAAGCAGAGAGAGGAGGAACGAGAGGGATTTTGGGGAGGAGAAGATCAACCCTCAAGATAAAATTCAATAGAGTTTGCTGGAAAAACCAGGTTCTTCTATATTATTCATTTATTTCCTGAGAAGTTTCTTGCATGCATTCTCACTTCCTCTGCTGTCATGAATGAATAATGAGATTTCCATTTGTATTAGCATTTGCTTTTTTTATTTGCCGTTCATACTTTAATCTGTATTTAGCCATGCTCTCTTAACCGTTAACATTTCTGTATGAGCAAACCCATTTTATTTCTTCTTCATTATTCCATATCAATCTATCTTCTCTGAGCATTTTTGTTTGGATTGTTTTTTAGTGTGCAATCTCCATGTTCTTTGCTGATATTAAATTCATCATATAATGGGTGTGTGCGTAGGCTTTAATGCTAGAAGAACTAGTTAGAATCTACCCCTTTCTTTCTCAAATTTACTTCCATAAACATGACTGAGATTTCTGAATGCTAGTGCGGGTATATGTTGTGCCAAGTGGCCATATTGAACTGTCACAGAACGCTGGAGTCCGGTAGGCCTAATATTTGGTTGTGTAGAAAACATTTAAGAGAATATTTATTGAAAGCAATTTAGGTCTTTAGATGCTATTTAAATTCTTTAATAGTTGGCATATAAGATTGTAGACAAGGATGCATTCATAACATTAGCACTTGAATATATTCAATGTTACTCCAGTATTGGGGTACATTGGGACGGTGGAACGAGCTCCTAGGACGATGGAGGGACGGTTAGGGGATGGTGGCAAGGGGAGGATAGGGCAGGGAGGAGTGTTGTATAGTATACATATAGAACTTGAAATGCTTGTTATGAAATGATGTTTCGATATAACATATCAAATTAAAATACCTGAACATAGCCAAACTGTAACATGAACTAGAACCATTGAACATTCAACATAGTAACATATTACATACCCAATAGTAACATTCAAAAAATGAAAGTCAAATAGAAATCGAAGTTCCCATACTAGTGGTAGCATGGTTGCTAAATGGCAAAGGTAGGGGTACTTGGGTACGTGAGCACCTAGTGCAGAGACGTCTTGGGGATGGGTACTCCGAGGTTTGGGAGGGGGGTGCGAGTCCCCGTGTAACACTGAATATATTTCAAACGTGAAAGGTTATTTTGGCTCAGATGTTTCTTGTTCTTATTCTCTCCTCTTCTGCTCTAGCCTTGGGCATCTTATTTTCGTATCTTTGATGCCATGCCACTTGTGGCATCACATCAAAGACGGGAAAAATGTAGACACCTAAAATCCTTTAGAAAATAAAATATTTTTATTTTCTGAAAAGAATTTCTGATGACATCATCATTTATTTATTAATTAATTATTTAATTAATTAATTTATTTTTATGCCATTAAATCCCTTTATCTTAATTAAAAATATTTAATTAAGGAATCCCTCCCAAAAATGTTTAAATCTTATTGAAACATTATTTTCTTATTTATTAATTATTTAATTAATAAATCGACCAAAAAACCCAAAATAAATAAAAAATTTATTTTTTGCCCAAAACTTGGCCAATTTCCTTAAGACCACTAACCTCTTCCAAAATCTCCTAATCCTTCTTTAATGTTGATTAAAGATTAATCTCATCATTTCCTCCCCCTAATCCCAACTCAAAATATTTAATTAAGATTAAATATTAATCCTCATGTTTATTAAAAAAGTTTTAATAAATATCTCCTCAAACCAAACCCTTGAAATAAATAAAACATTATTTATTTTCTAAAAATCTAATTTATCCACATCTTAAGAAGTTGTAGACTCTTCTAGAAAGTCTTCATCCTCATCTTAAGAAGTTCTAGACTATTCTAGAAAGTCTTTATCCTCATCCAAAGTCTAGACTCTTCTAGAAGATGTCTTTAAACCTAATCCTAATCCCCTCCTAACCTTGTCACATTCCCTAAACATGGGTTAAGACTTACTAACTCAAGCCAAATTTAACAAATATCTCCTCCTTCACCCACCCTCATTAAATGCCATCCATTTGCCTATCCCTAAGCTAATCTTAAACCATCCTAATCCATCCTCTAATCATTTGCAGAATCCTAAGCAAACTTAAAACCTTCATAATCAAGCCCAAGTCGAAATTCCTCTCATATCCCTCAAAATATCCCAACTATAAAACTTTATGAAGCCCACTAGGCCATAAATGACTCTTCCAAAGCCCTTTCATTGCTCTTACAAGCCATTATGAGGGTCTTTATGAAGATTTTATCCCTTGAGCCTCCTTTGTTGCCTCATCCTTTCCCTTTCCTCCATCTTCTCACCCTGTGACATGTGTCACTCCTTGATTGGCTATAAGGAAGCACAACCCATGTGCTCTCCTCTCATGCAATCTGAGCCCTCCATCAGCTTTTCTCCATCCTTGCATCTTAGCCCTCAATCCCTCAAGCCTCTTGCCTATAAATTGGATTCTTCCCCTTTGCAAAATAACACAATCCATGAAGTAAAGTCATAATGCCATTTTAAGAAGCCATTTTACATCAAAACCATACACTCACACCCAAATTCCAACTCCATTTGAAGCCCTTTTTTGAAGCATAAGCTTGAGCATACATCCTATCTATTTAGACAAAGCCACTCAACAAGAGAGCTTCTCATTGAGAGAGCCCATTAATGACTCATATTCTCAATTGAGAGTTCATCTTAGTCTATCTTGAAGTTTATGAATTTTGTTTAGTTTGTAGAAGCTTTATTTAAATTTGGTTTCTATTAGCATACTAACATTGCTCATATACACATGTAATGGTGACTTATATCGCACAACTCTTAGATTTGTATTGTACAATACAAGATGTCATCATGCATAGTTCAAAGTTTTACCTTATGGGTATTGCATAGCTTCTTTCTATATTATCACATGAGTTCTGGAGTTCTATCGTGCCATGTTGATAAACAAAAATTGTACCTCAAAGAGTGGGTATTTGTTGACTTTTTATGAAGATACAACCTAGTGTTTTGAGTACCCTTTAGGGAGTTCTTTCTTCCCACTTTGGTATAGATTGTCTTCATGGTGTTTCTAAATTAGTTTAGGATGTTTTCTTGTTCCTTTGTATTTTAATCTAAAAAATGAACTTGTATGGATTAATCACTTAGGAACTTGTGTTTGGACTTTAAAATGAATATCGTATCACATGTAAGTATGATTAATGGAGTGAACTTTGTATAATGTTAGTACATTTTCACTAATTTTTCAACCTAGATTTTCAACCAAAGGCCAAATTAGCCTATGAAATCTTTTTTTTTAATGCTACCCAATTTGGTCAAAATTTCAACCAAATCAAGTTTAATAGAAAAAAGAAAGAAAAAGGCATAACATTTTCTTTTTCATAGGAGGAGTTGGTTTGATGAGCTCTATGTGCATAGGAGCCATTTGAGGTAAGAAGCAACCATTTTCCATCAATAAATCCCCTTAAAGTTGTTTATTGCATTTTGATTTGCCATTGGAGATTTTATTGTTTATAGTTGCATTTCTCGTATGTTTTGCAGGTTGATCGAGTTGCCATTGCATACGTTTGACAGGTTTGAGTTGCCATTGTAGACATTTGACAAGTTTCGAATTGCCATTGCAGATGTTTGACAGGTTTCAAGTTGCCATCACTAAGTGGAAGAAATTTGCAATTTTTCTTATCGCATTATGTATTTGGTAAGGGTTTCATCAAATTGACAAGTAATTTGTTTTTTAAAATGTGTATTTGGAAAGGGTTTCATCAAAATGACATTATGCCATTTATAATTGGTTGGCTTGTTAATAATTGCACAATAATCTTCTCTAGTTTATTGCCCTCCCATTTTTAGAAATATGCCTACAAAATCCAACTAAGTGTAACGTATGAAGCCCCTACCATATCACTATCCACTCACTTCAAAGATATTCAAGTTACGCATTGTTGGATGCTCTTTCATCGATAGTAATATAGTTAGATAAAATAATTTAGACGATAAGTGAACCTTAATATGAATAGTTAATAGGTTATTTAATTTGTTACATTGACATCCTAATAATAATAAACATAATCAATAATCTTCTCTTCAAGCTAAAACAACCTAAATTCCAAGCTATTTTACTAAAGCCACCCTTGTGATAATGCAGGTTTCCTTGTTGAATATGGTGGCTACCTCCCAACCTTCAATATCTCAGCCATTCCACTCTTTGGAAATTTTTGTTAACACCCCAAGGATGTATGCCAACTTCCAAACATCTATACAAACAATAACCACCTCTGTCACGGGTTTCTAGACTATTTTCTCACGGTTATTACATGTAACAGTAGATTATTTTGTTGATTCGTGGTCAACTTTGTGGTAAGGAGTAGGATCTACTGGAGACCAATATAATGGCACTTTAAAATGTCATGGGAAGCCCTTTCATCCTTCCTAATTTCATACAATGGAATATGCAACCAAAAAGATAATAATGCACTTTGACACAGTTCAGAATTTACTATCTAAATAATGAATTAAGAAGATCTTGGTGATAACCCCATGATACTAGACAAAACATTCAATATCAACCTTCATTTCCATGTATATAGGAAGTACAATGAATACCACAACCACAAGATATGAAGAAGAAATAATGACTGTCATTCAAATATTATTGCCTAATCGTGAGCAATGAGCTCTTCTTTTCAATCACCAAATGATGCTATATCCATTTATAATATTAACCATAGTTCTAGATCTTCTTTTCTCTATATAAGAAACTTAATAACCACCATAACCACAAATTAAAGGAGAAGATAGAAGGACTATATTATAAATACCAGTATATCAATAATATTACACAAAAAATTGATTTTTATTTCAAAAACCATACACAAAACCTTTCATTTACCTTCTCCATATCTCCCCTCCATATCAATAACATGAGATTACATTGCTTTATAGCATAACATGTCTTTTCACCTCCCTAATGGCTCAAACAAGATGATTGATTGTTCACCTTCTAAACTTTGTCAATTTTTGCAAAGAATTGATGACAACATTTCTTGGCCATTTTTACACTTTTTTTCCACATTTTGCATTTTAAGTTCTAATATACTTTCCTAGGCACCCTAAATAGGTTCAACATCACATTATGACATCTCAACTCTATAATATATTTCATTTATGCCCTTGCATGGCATTTTCCCACTCTTGACTCACTTTGACCCATAATACTTAAAATAAGAAAGTGGTCAACGTGACCTTAATTTGAACACCTAATAACCTGATATGAAACAACTAATATCCTAATCTAACATGACTCAAAACATGCTAATTATAACTCAAATTTCATGGGAGATGGTCAGGGTGCCCTGCACCACTACCTCAAATGGTGTGATATTACAATGGAGTTCAACACCCCTACACCAAATCTAACCATCATCCTGCTTGCATTGCTAAGATTCCTTGTTAGAGAATATTGTAAGGCAACCTAAAATATAGCAATAGTTTGCATCTTGATCATGTACTTAAGGGTCAAATGTGTGGCAAAATGTGTGAGGCCCTTCTACAAGGAGCTAATTCCCTCCATTTTAGTAATGGTTGTGCTACAGTGAGAAACCAATTTGTATTATTCTACCCTGTTATGTTGAGCCCTTTCTTGTTGTAATAATAAATCAATGTTTTAATGAACAAAGTCCTTAACTAGTTTGAAACACAATTGAATTATTTTGTTAACACTCACATTGGTAGTAGCAACTAGAGAAGAGGATCCACAAAGCATAGAAACAACTCTAAGAAAAAATATTAATAGAAACAATACCAAGACTTATGATATATTATGATAATTATGTTGCTTGTGTAGCTTATGAACAAGGGCTAGCTCTAGAACCTTACCCTAGAAATATTTATTTATTTCAAGTGTTCCAATTCTACCTTATGCTCCCTCTGCACCTATACCTACTTTGACAAGAACAAGATTCACTTGTTCTTCCCCATCACCTTCGATAAGATCTTCACTTGCAAGTGAGTTTTCCTTAGCACCTGAACCTTCTTCTGAGAAAGTACTTTCAACTACAAAGCTTCCTAAAGAATCTAGGTCAAACAATATTAAATCATGTTGTGTGAGGATGAATTTATAAATTTCAATACCATACAAGTCTTTTTACACCGTTGGATGTCTATAGATGGAACTCATAAGTCATGCATATAGACTAATTTTCATTATGATTTTTAGATCACATATGCTGAGCACATGGTTGATTTAATCTATGGCATCATTTTTCCCCAACTGTATTATGTATTATGCAGGAATATTCATACTCTTTTTTCTTTATCCAAGTATTTATCATTTGGGATGTAGTCCATTTTCAATATCCTTGTCGTTTATGCCCTATAAACAACTGTAAAAAAAATCTCATCCATTTTGTTTGTAATAACCGCCACCAAATTCTATTAAACATTTTTCGTATGCAGATGGATAAAAGACTTGATCTATCTATTTTGGTTAATTTTAAAGAGATTGGTAATGACATCTGAGGTTACTAGTTAGTGAGGTTACTATTCAAGGGGGCATTACCAATAGATATGGTAGTAGGATTGAAATTTTATAATACTAACTTGATAAATTTTATCGCTGACAACTTGATTTAGTTTATATCTTTTTCTAGTAGAGTAGAAATTACAATTCATATCAAGAGAAGTCACGTTATCAATTGGAAGGAGAGCATCTCACGAGAAGTAGTCCTTCCTTAGACATTTCTGCAGGTTTTCAGGATTATAGCAAAGTTTGGGCAAAAAAGTTTGACTACACTATTTTTTGAAACTCATCATACACGCCCATGACAGTCGATCTTTTCTCTTTTTAAGGAAGTGTGACCTCTTTCTTTTGCATTGGTTGGATGGTATTCTTGGGGATTAATTGTAAATATTTGTAGGAAGAGGGCTTGGTAGAGACACTAGAGGATCAAATTAGTAGGCTCTTTAAGCATGTTATTGATCAAGAGAGGTTAACCATTATAGAGCTATTGGGTGTGAATTATTGGATGGGAGGTCATGTGCATGATGAGAAGTTGATTTTTGATCTCTTTCATCCTATTATCCAAGTGTTTGGACATCTAGTGCTTGCAAATGGCATGATTCATAGAATGATGGCAGAAGAAATTTATATGGAGGTACCTATTGTCATGGATCTCATGAAACATGAGTCATCGAGTTTGACTCAAAATCACACAGTTAAATCCTGATATTCACATCACAATTTGACTTGCTATGGAAATTATCTCCTACTTATCAGGTGGAGGTATTCTAAGTTTATTCCATATGGAAGCACTAGGTAAGAAAATGTTGATGAAAAAGGCTTGGAAGCTATTCCAGACTTGAGTGGTGCAGGAGTTTGATATGAGCAAGCTTGAAGCCTTTTGTCTTTCGAATGATAACCTTTTCCCAGCATAAGTGTTAGTCTCAGAATGGTTTTGACATTTGAGTGCCAACACACTTAACCACTTTCTACATTGAAGCTGAGTACAGTATGTATGCCGAGTCATAATTCCAATAGGTGTCGAGTGATCTTCAAGTGCCGAGCAATCTTTAGGTGTCGAGTCATAGATGATGCCGAGCAGGATAGAATCACTACAAGAGCTGAGTGAGCTAGTTTCTTATATGTGTCGAGCATCAGGAATTGGAAAGTGTTGAGTAATACAAAATGTGCATATGAGTTTGAAAAGGTACAAACTCAAATGTAAACTATTTTTATGGCCGACATATGATGAATCTCGAAGGATCTAAGTGATAAGATCGAATCTTTTGTATTTCCTATGCAATCTACATGTAGCCAATAAGAAAAATGGATAAGGCATGCAACCAATAATAAAAGTACAAGGAATGAGTGGGAAATAAAGATTCAATATGGATCGTAGATCCATACCTAACATTAAGTCTTCGAAAGTCTTTATAAGGAAGACGAAATCTCATTTTGAAGGAAGAAGATGAAAAAGAAATATATGGGGAAGCTATAGTGAAATTCAGAGTGAAGAGTGAAAAGACTTAGAGGAAAAGAACAACAATTAGGTATTCTGTTGATCTGAACAAAGCAAGAGATATGAACATATATCAAATCTTAGAGAATCAAGATCAGAGAGAGCAGATCAAGTGCTTGAATTCAACAATCAAGGATTGTAAACTATGAGGTTTATTATACCTAATACTATCTAGCAATTGTATTAGAAAGGAAATCCTATGTTGATAGGTTAGCTTAACAGCTAGGTTGTAGATCCTTTGAAGAGGTGATTAAATCCTTTAACAGGGTGACACTTAATGAAAAGTGTTTGTAAATCCTTTAACCAGGTCACTATTAATACAATGTAAAGCCTTTAACAGGGCAAGCCTTTCACAGGGCTTGCCATCAGAAGTGGTCAAAACAATTATTGTTGCAGTGATTTTGTGGGTATCATCCCCAACCCAGTTTTACCTTCTTATTCCTAAAGGGTTTCTAGGTTACCAAAATCTAGTGTTATGTGTTGTTGATGCATGTGTTTACTTCATGTTTATTTCATATGTTTATATGCATGCAATCTACTTTCAGTTAAAAGTTTTAATGGATAAAGGATAAAGTGTAATACTTCCGATTCACCGCCCCCCCCCCCCCCCCCCCCCCCCCCATTAGAAACATTCTTCCCATTTGAATATTCCAACAATTGGTATAAGAGCCTAGGTTCTCACAAGGAGAACCCTAATAGCTTGGAGAAAAAGGATAGAAGATGGAGGTCTTCAAACTTGGAAAGATAATAGAAAATCAAGTGATTGATGTTCAACTCGCTCTACACAAATTGGAGGAAGCCAAAGAAGAATTACAAAAATCTTTGAAAAGAAGGAATGATATAGCCATAGCTGAAAATGATATAAACTACAAGGAGATTGATACCAAAAAAGTGTTTTCCAATGGTGATACTAAAGAGTTTGATGCAGCAATAGAAAAATTGATGGAAAAGAATAGATCTCAAGCATAAGAAATCATAACATTGAAGATTGAACAAGAATCACAAGCCATAATGCTTTGTGAAGTGACTAAATAAAAGAAAGGGGCTATTGAAGAAAAAGCCATGATAGAAGATGACAAGAGAAATCTTACAAATAGATTGGAGGAAAAGACAATTGAGTTTGAAAGAATCTCAAACATGCAGCTAGAAACCTTAAGCCAGATGATGAATGCACATCATGAGCTGAATATGAAGGATATTGAGATCTCTACACTGAAGATGCAAAATGAACAATTGTAGAATGACTTGAGAAGAGAAAAGGAAATTTCAGAGAGTTTCAACAAACCCAATGAAGCCATCAAGTACTTTGAGCAGTTACTAAAATTCCCAAGGTCCAACAATGACACTCAAGGATTAGGATATACTAGCACTGAAGAAGGAGAGTCATCCAAGATTGCAGAAGAAAGGAACAACAAAGGTAAGAACACCAAACCTACCTATCATTTCTGTGGTAAGAAAGGACACACTTCTAATGTGTGTAGGAGCAATAATTCCCATCAGCATGATAACTCTAAGAGTGCAAACTATTGTCATAAGTGCAAGAAGCAAGGACATCAAGCACATGAATGCAGAACTAGGATTATCAAGACACCAAGATTTGAAGGTCACTGCTACAATTGCAAGAAGTATGGACATAGAGCCTTTGAATGCAGATCAAAGCCCATGTGGACATCAAATCAACCAACAAATACTAAAGGCAATGGAAATCACTACTATTGGGATTACAACACTAGGTATAGCTATCATTACTGTCAGGAATATGGACATGTTCCTGAAAATTGCATAAGGACACATTTTAGAGGAAACTACAGCAGATGGTTCAATCAAACCACATGTTTCAGTTGCTTGAAGACTGGTCATTCAGTAGGAATTGCACAACAAGGTCTAAGGCACCAAGTTCTGAGTTCAACAAAGGGAAGGCAAAGGTAGGTGTTGAACACATCAGAGGAGAGATGAATAAGACATGGAAGAAGAAAAATGAGTGCAACACATCAAGTGAAGGGATCACTTCACCCAATGGGTCAAGTGATCACACTTCATCAAACTAAGCATGAATAAGATGTATGAGACTGATATACAAATTTATATCATACATCAGTCCCAAGACAAAGAAGTATTGCAAAGAAGAAATCAACATAAGCAAAGATGCCAAGTCAAAATTTGAAGTTCTTGCAAATATTGTTGAGTCGTCCTCAGATGCTGAGTAAAGCCCCAATGCATGCTGAGTTTCTAATAGCGATCGAGTTGATGGTTGATGCCGAGTTGAGAAATGTCAATTGAAGCCAAGTCATGTTAATGCTATGTTTTGAAGGGTATAAGGTCAATTTTTGATCATTTATCGCCATTCAAACAAAGAGCAAAGATGAGAAGAGCGCATGAGAGATCAAAGAATTGCATCGAAGCCATGTGCACAAATTTCAATAGCAATTCAGCATAAATTTCGTTGATCAAAGGTATTTATCAAGTGTCGAGCTATGTAGTGTTTAAGTTTTAATCTTTTAAAACCCTAGATCAGTATAATGGCTTCTAGTTCTAAGAACCCCAAGGGAAAAGAAGGTCATGAGGTTCAGCTGGTCAGTAATGAGGTTAAACAACCCGAATTTAGGCCAATTCCAAAAGTCGCCTATAGAAATGACCCTGCTAGCACATTATCCATTATTCCATCCAAAGTAGTCATTGTGCAGGATGTACGGAAGTGTTATAAATGCAAAAATTGGCGCCATAGGTGATCTTGAAATATTCCAAACCTATGACAAACTATGCGAGAACAAGATTGTGAAGGATGAATTCTAGATAGTCGAGAGAAAGGGTTTGACCAATGCCCTAGTTTACCCTATAGGATTCAAAATTGAATGGATACGAATTGTTTTAAGTAGAATTCACGATGGATGTTTTTGGCTGGAAAAAGGTCCAACAAAGATTACAAAAAGGATAGTGCATAAGGTTACGAGTTTCCCAACCCTAGATCGGACTAAGACCCTGTGCAGTGATTCCAAAGAGATCATTGAAAAGAATATAGGTGCAAAATGGAATACGAGAGGTATGACTATTGATACTATCACTGGTCCTCTTCTAGATTTTTCTGTGAGAATAATATCCCACAAATTCTACCAATCAAGTAGATTGAACAACGTACCATGCATAGCTGTTGATGTAACCTACAAACTAGTAAAGAGAGATCACACATATGATATGTCAGAACTTTTGTTGCAACAGATAAATGAAAACCTAGGAGCAATAAGGAGAACAAAAGGTGCTCAATGCAAATTCGATTAAGTTCTTATGTGTATATTCTTTTATATTATGGAAGAGTTTCCTTCTATAGGAAAGGTAAATTGGAATCCTAACAAAACTATAATTACACAAATTAATGAGTTTATTGATCAGATGGGTGACAACTTTGAAGCCCATATGACAAGCTATTTTGAGGATTTCAAGAAATCCATGAAGCAAAGGGTAAGAATACCAGTTTCCTTAGTGGAAAGACATATCAATGACATGTGCTTTTTGGCACATATGATGTTGTTAAATCCAAAGTTGTAATAGGGTTAAAGGCTGCCTTCATAATGAAGAAGAAAGATAAATTGGTGAAGAAAATAAAGAAGAAATTTGGTGAAGGAATTGAGGTTGAAGAAGAAGAAGAAGAAGAAGATGATGATGATGATGTTGAGGATGAACAAGGGCAAGGCCCAATGGAATTGACTCTAGGCCTAGGAGAAGATAAGGAGGAAGGTGTCAAGGAAGAAGAATTCGAGGAAGCACCAACCCAAGTTGAGCCAAAGAAAAGAAAGGCAACAATACAACCTCCAACCCAACCCAAAGAAAAGAAGGGTGCTAAGCCAACTCAAGCCAAGCCACAGATACAAGTCACAAGGCCTACCACAAGGGCATCTTCACAAAAGGCCAAGGAACAAATCAAAGAGAAGAAGAAGGCCACTGAACAAACTGGTGAAGAGTAGAGGAAAAGAAGAAAATATGTAGCACAACTAGATTCTGATGAGGAGGAGAGAACAAAGTCAGAAGATATCAGCCAATTTAAAGTGGTAAGTCATCCTCCCAAATCAGCCATAGATAGATTTTGTGAAAATATTAAGAATGTAGATTTTACTGATTTGAAAAGCATTGATTTCAACGAGCTAAGTAAAGAAGAGCAAAACAAAATAGAGGAATTAGTATATGCCATAATGGTTGAATTCAAGTATATGCCTCTAAAGCTAGACAATACCATGCCTAGAGAATTATATGAGATAATTGAAAACAAATGGCATTATTGTTTGAAAATTGAAAAGTAGATAAGAGAATCTACCTTAGCACAGGTGATGCCTGACCTAACAAGAGGTCAAATAACAAAGGCTAATAAGAAATATAGTGGCAATTTCACACCAAAGTATAGAGCCTTTAGTATCTTACAAAACAAGATTGAAGATGTTGTCAGTACGTCAACAAAAATATGGAAGTTGATATATGGTTTGACTACTGTCAAGGATGGAGAAGAAGATCCCCTTGAGGGACATAACACTGATCAAGAAGATAAGGTAGAGCCTAGTGAAAAAGAGAAGATAGAAGAAAAGGTTACAAAAAAGGGAGAAGAAGAGAAGAAGGAAGAAGAAAAGAAAGATGAAGAGGAGAAAAAAAAAGGTGAGGAGGAGGAGACACAAAAACAAGATGAAACGACAATAGTTGAGTAGGAACAGTAACAAGACCAGAGTGTGCAAGACACACAATTGCCACCTTCTAGCCCTCCTCATGTAACCATCACACCTGCAAACACTATAACTGTAAAGGATATTCCTGATACTTCTGCTTAGAACATCAATCCTTTAACTTCAGAGGATCTCAAAAGAATCCTTGACCAATCCACATTACAAGGAAAATAATGTAAAGATCCAATATTGGTCAATGTGAATGAATTACAAAAGGTAGTAGCAGACATAGTTAGAGATAAGGTGAATCCACAAGAACCACCTTCCATCATCTCTACAGCTACTACTGGTCAACTTCAAATGTAAATAGTTGTTTCCTTAGGAATAGTTGACACCATAGTGCATAAGTCAAGTGCAATAGGAGACAAAGAAATGGAACAAACAGGACAGACTGTTACATCTGATCCTACAACACAAACACAAGGTGCACTTCCTCACATGTCTATAATTGAACAAGGTAGTAAATAGAAGGAGAAGGAAGCATAAAAAACCCCTAAAGAGCAGGAGGCAATACAAACATTGATAAATTTGCCTACCTCGGGAACTCCTTCAAAACAACCAAGCAATGATGTAATGCCATTGCAAATGTCAACACCAGGATCAAGTACTACAAAAGTTGCAAGGGTGCTTCACTATGGAGACTCTGAATTAGATGAGGAGATAGTCATACCTAGTTATTACTCCAAAACAATAAGCATTGATCAAATCACTAAGGTGCAGGAAGCATTAAATAGATGAAAGAAGCAAGAGATACTCAGGAAGGAATATAAACAAAAGCAAACATTACATGAGATTAAGGACATCTTTATGGATGCCTTCAGTTTGTAGTCACCAGATGAGACAAAGCATATAATGGAACAATTGTCAGATATTATTGACCATGTGACAAATGAAGACCAAGAAATTAATGTAAAACTTATGGAATAGTCTGAAAGGAAATTCCAAGGGAAAGTACAGGAGAAAATATCTAGTGAAATTGCACGTTCCCAGGTTGAATTGGCAAAGATGATTGACAAAGTGAGAAAGGTACTTGACAATATATTCTCATTGTACAAAAAGTTGTGTGACTTTTCATACTTCACACAAGAGACAAGCCAAAGAATAATGAGCCTGGAGAGATATCTGAAGATTTCAAGCATGCAACTACCAAAAGATCCAGCTCAAAGTGAGAAGCACTTTAATCAAACACTTCACACCCAGAAAGAAGTAGTTGTGTTGATAGTAAAAGAGGCCACCATCAAGGCCAAACTGATACAACTCCAATCTTCCATTACCCCACATTTGGAAGTACTCCATAAAGAACAGGGCTATGCTGAAACTGTTCTCAAGAAACATCCTAATCTTTCTACTTTAGGTGGACTTTTTCACCTTGTTGCAAAGAATTCCATCTAGCACAAGTCATTGAAAATTGCTTTGCATAATTGGGATGTAGCTCTCAAGATGATTATGGAGGTAAATAGTGCATTTTTGGCAAAATATGGTCTTAACCCTTAGTACCCTTTGACATTTGTGTCAAAAAGGGGGAGATAAATTAAAAAGGGGGATATATAATAAGAAGAAATATAATAAGGGAGATATAACAAAGGGGGAGATACATTGTATAACACAGGTATAGAGTACAGAAATAGGGCACAACTAAAGAGTATCAGATTTATTAGAATTTTGGTTACAGGAATGAATGGCACAATCAGCTCAAGTGGAGTTACAAGAATCTTAAGGTTAGATAAATAATGCTTAGTTAAGTGTTTTTGACACTCATGTCAAAGGGGGATATTATTAGTCTCAGAATGGTTTTGACATTTGAATGCCAACACACTTAACCACTTTCTACATTGAAGCTGAGTACACTATGTATGCCGAGTCAAAATTCCAACAGGTGCCGAGTGATCTTCAGGTGCTGAGCAATCTTTAGGTGCCAAGTGAAGATCAAGTGCCGAGTGACTTCAGGTTCCGAGCATGATACAAGTGCCGAGTAATATTTGGGTGCCGAGTAATATTTGGGTGCCGAGTCATAGATGATGTCGAGTAGGATAGAATCACTACAAGAGCCAAGTGAGCTAGTTTCTTATATGTGCCGAGCATCAGGAATTAGAAAGTGCCGAGTAATACAAAATGCACATACGAGTTTGAAAAGGCACAAACCTAGATGTAAACCATTTTTATGGCTGACATATGATGAATCGTGAAGGATCTAAGTGGTAAGATCGAATCTTTTGTATTTCCTATGCAATCTACATGCAACCAATAAGAAAAATGGAGAAGGCATGCAACCAATAATAAAAGTGCAAGGAATGAGCGGGAAATAAAGATTCAATATGGATCGTAGATCCATACCTAACCTTAAGTCTTCGAAAGTCTTTATAAGGAAGACGAAATCTCATTTTGAAGGAAGAAGATGAAAAAGAAATATATGGGGAAGCTATAGTGAAATTCAGAGTGAAGAGTGAAAAGACTTAGAGGAAAAGAAAAACAATTAGATATTCTGTTGATCAGAACAAAGCAAGAGATACAAACATATATCAGATCTCAAAGAATCAAGATCAGAGAGAGTAGATCAAGTGCTTGAATTCAACAATCAAGGATTGTAAGCTATCAGGTTTATTATACCTAATACTCTCTAGCAATTGTATTAGAAAGGAAATCTTATGTTGATAGGTTAGCTTAATAGCTAGGTTATAGATCCTTTGAAGAGGTGATTAAATCCTTTAACAAGGTGACACTTAATAAAAAGTGTTTGTAAATCCTTTAACTAGGTCACTATTGATACAGTGTAAAGCCTTTAACAGGGCAGACCATCAGAAGTGGTCAAAACAATTATTGTTGCAGTGATTTGTTAGGTATCATCCCCACCCCAGTTCTACCTTCTTATTCTTGGAGGGTTTTTGGGTTACCAAAATCTAGTGTTATGTGGTGTTGATGCATGTGTTTACTTCATGTTTATTTCATATGTTTACATGCATGCAATTTACTTTCAGTTAAAAGTTTTAATGGATAAAGTGTAATACTTTTGATTCACCCCCCCCCCCGCCCCCTCAAAAACATTCTTCCCATTTGAATATTCCAACAATAAGTGTTAGCAAGAATGATATCTATTGGTCAAGGGATAGGTCATCTTTTTCATTGATGTAGTTGGCTGAGTTTGTTTGTAGTTGGTTTTGTAATAGAAAGTGAGCTCCTTCACTTTATGTAATCATTTTCTCAATAATATTAAGGGTACTATCCTCTAGACAGAGATTACCAATTTTTTTGTAAAAAATTACAATTCATTTTTTCATATCAATTTTTTGTGTTCTATTTATTCAATTCCCAATTTTATGGATACCAACACCCTTTCTATTGGTTTTTAATCTATACCAAATGATGGGCCTCTAAAAGGCCATCATTTTGAGATCCTTTTTATCTTTGTTTTTAGACAATTATCTTGCAAAAATATTTATGACTCTATGGTTTTAAGCAAATCAACTTATGTTTTTATGAATATGTTATATGCATGTTAAGACGTGAATTTGAAGAATAGATAGTTTAGATATGCTATGTTTGCTTGAATCTACGAGCTTCTGTGGTATAATGAAGGGAAGTTACATGCTAATAAATGTTTCATCATCCATGCTATGTTTGGATAGATTCCTTCCTGTAGCCATAAGATTTGCAAAGAGTGATAGTTTGAACATTACACCTTTTTCTAAAATTGACAATGAAATGAAAATATGTATGTGGAAGTTGTATGCATTCAATGCTTTCTAGGTACTCGTCGTGTGTATTCAAAGTCAACACCTTAGTGCTAAGTCAAAATCGACTAGATTGTTGAACCACCATGAACGAGCAAGATATTGAATGTTTCTATTATGATAGTGCACAAATATAGCTCCCTCAACCTGCTATATTCTTGGAGGATTTAATCATGGTTATTGATATTTATGTTGCAAACTTTATGAATCTATAGTTGATCCCCATTGATGGAGTGATCATAGAGTTAGGAAGTAATTGTAGTTTCCTTTTTAAATAATGCCCGATATAGCTTTGAAAGAAGTTTTCCAAAGGAGAAAGATAGACTATATTGATTTTCATAAAAACAACATATGATCTTGTTTTTAATCAGATGTAATCTCTTACCATGAATGAATAGAATACAAAGTTCTTGAGTTTACATCTTCTGTCTTGTCTTTTCTGTTCACTCATCCAAGGGGGCCCACTTGGTAAGTGAACTACTCTATTAGAATATATTTTATTTCCTTGTTAGTTTCTTTGCAAGGTAGAATCTTGTTGTTCTTTCAACCAGTGATAACAGAATCAGTGAACTGTTCTTGCAACATAGGTGCATAGATAGATTTATTGTTTGCAACATTACTCTAAGCTCTAAATTAAGATGTTTCAGTTTCTAGCTTAAGTCTCCTTCAACATTCCCTTTATTTTAGTTGTAACAAATTAAAGAGGAATTAGAGCATATACTTTGCAGCCACCCTCTCAAGCTTATGCTCCCGAGTTGACAAAATAAAATGAAGTCAGTATGTTATTTTTAGGAAAACACATGATTATGTCTAATCATGGAGTCACTGTGAAAGGATGACCAAGGTATTAAGTTGAATGATCACCAAATACATTTAGAGAACTAGCTAAGGTTGCCAAAAAAAAAAAGTGTAGTTTTAAGCTTGCTTACACACTTCCAACATCACCTAGAACTTATCACATTTAGATGTTAGTAGATCTTACAACCTCTTTGGAAATCAGTGAAAATTATGATATTATAATCCTTATCTAATTGATCCAAAAACTTATGGAGACCTGACCTTTGTAACACATGCAAAGGCACATCCTTTCCCACATCCTTTCCTAAGAACATTCTTCTAGGTTGCAATCATTTCAATAAACCAACACCTAAGTTGTAGATTTCTCATCATTTTCCTCTTATTTCTTTGATTTTTTTGAGGACACATCTTATAAGAATAATGGATAATATGTGTAACCTTATTTTTGTAGGAAGTTGGACAAGGTGGGGGTGTACTAACTCTAGACTTATTTGTTGATCACTTCTTCATCAACCTATAGTCACTGTATTCCAGGTTTTTATTATTATTTTCCTTGTTCTGAAAATGAAATATTTTATTTAAGATTCCTTATAAGTTTAAGATAGAGCAACATATTCTAGAATTCAATTTCCCCTATTTCACTTGCCTCTGAAAACTAGTCCTCAAGTCCCTGTATCATTTTTGGTTGGGTAGTATGTAGTAGTGAGTAGATATTTGACATGCATATGAACAAGAGTAAAATAATAGTAAATAATTTTATTTTATTTTTTCATATAATTTATGTCTCTGTGTTAACAAATCAAATAGGGGATGACACAACTAGATTAGGTAAAAGGTGCTTAATGATGGATTTTGAATTGGATATGGAAGTTATAGCCATAGGAGGACTTTTTTAGGTTTGAAAATCCATGAACCCTCAAACTACTATTGTTTGAGTATCTTCAAGTTCAAACATTTGAAATTGGAATAGTTAATCTACGAAACAACTAAAACTCGATCTCCATTTTCTCCTTGAAGTGAGAAACACCATTAGATCGATAAAAAATAAGGTGTCTTCTGGTATCAATTCTGACAAGGAAAATTTAGATAATGAAGAAATCACAGAAGTTTGAACAAAATCAATTACAAAATGTGGTCTATGACATTGTGCTAAAATGGAAAAAGAATCTTTCCATCATAAGATTTAAACAAAAAGAGAGATTTCTAGCAAACAAGTAGGTGTCAAGCATCTTGCTAAACTAATGAGAACTATCATGTGTAACTGTTTAAGGATTCAAGAGATGTTGAAGATAAGACTCACAATCATTATCAACTATTATCTAGTTGTTTATTGTCCCAAAATTACCACCACAACATTTATGCATTCCATGATAGATCTAAAACATGGGGAAAAACACCTAATTTGTCCATATTTTATGTAAAACTTAATACCGCCACATTTATCAATAGAATAGTAATATGTTTGTGTTAATATTTAACTACGGGTGCTTGAACACAAAGCTATACACGCACACAAGGAAAGCCAAACAATTGCTAGAATGAATCATACCGAACTACTGAAATAAATAGTCACAACTCTAATATATGTATACTCTACACTGAATACAAACTTGCCCTATTAAACGACCTCAACTCATGACAAACAAGGAGTAATGGAAAGGCTCAATGAAAGTTATTAAATTTATGTCAATGAAAGTTGTTGATATTATAATATGGGTGAATTTGAGCGAGGTGACCAAATTTTTCTTTCAAGACCATATGTGCAGATATAACCATTAAGTACAACATGTCCAATATTTTTGTAGATATACACATTAATTATACCAAATTTTTGACTAACTTAAGATAAATGATTTACATATGTAGGCTATTCAACACCTTTGACCAGGATCTTGCATAGTCACATGGATAGACAGGTATAAGTCAATAGACCCTATAGATACAATTTTTTATTTGCATATCTTCTCTTTACCATCAACATCAACTTTAGTCATAGTATGTCTCTCATTTTATGGATTGCAGGTATCACTAGATAGGTATTTGTCTAATCTATCTTCCTCGAGTGAAGAAAATGCGGGAATAAAAAATAAAAGTGAGATATCTAGTAAGTCTAAAACATGGAAATTAACTATAGGTCAAAAGAATAGAAGAAAATTCATTTTTTTCATGTCGAGGAGAGAGGGGGGGGGGGGGGGGGGGTGGTGGGGTCATGTTCTTATGATAATGAGAGAAAAGGTGATAGGAAGGTTTCCTTAAGGTACACACATCTTTTGAAAGAATGGTTACCCAAGGAACTACCTCTAATTAACACTAATTTTTCTGTTAATGAAAGGATATATCCCATAGATCCATCTTCGTTACATGGTTTGGTTCTATTTTCCATGGATGGCATAAAGGTTTGTTACAATAAAGTTGTTGAATCTATGGAGTATGTATGACCTTGTTACAATTACAACAATTGGATGAGGATTGTGCAATAAAAAAAAAGTATGTGTAGGTATGCATTGTCACCAAATTATATACAATGCAAAGAAAATGATCAAAGTAAAAGGTTCACTATGTATATTGATGGAAGGCCAAAAGCAATAGGGAATATTGTAGGATTTATAAATAGTTCTTGACATGTGTCAACTAATAAGTGGCCAAATTGTAAATTCGAGGCATACAAGGGAAATAATGTTTTTTTATGTTCGATAAAATCAATAAGTGTAGAGGAAGAGCTTCTAATAGATTACAGTTTGAATCATGTAGATACAAAAAAATTCCCTATCATGGGACTGGTAAGTATAACATTTAAACCAATTGCCTCCAATTAATATTGACTCCAATATACAATCTATTGTTTTATTAATATTTTTTTTGGTAAGTCTATTACTTTAATTTTGTTGCTGATTGCTAAGAATTACTAATCTTTTTCATAGGGCGACATGGATAGACCACCAACCATAGGTGGGGATGCACCATCTAGTACACCTTCTTCAGTGAAGGTAAACCTTAATTATTGTAATTGGTCAAATTATATAGAAACAAATGTCGTATTATTATATTCTTTTCTTTATGGCTTTGGAGATATTTTGATGGAATTTTACTTATATTGATGTCACAACTTGATACTTATTGATAGGGAAAAGCTAAAATGACAGCAGATCAAACGTGATCTGAAACACAAGCGTCATTTCTAGATGACATCTCCCATAGTGTTGATTGTGACACCTGTGAGACTGCATAGTGAACATGGTGAGGATTGTAGTGCACAACCTTCATGTAAGTAACACTTTCTCTTTACAACATTATTGAAAATTATAGTATTATTACACTATTGAGTTTATTTAAGGCAGATTCAGTTATGACTAAGTTTTATTCCATACTTGGGTCTTTGTTTGAACTAGTTTAGGATGTGCTTGACTATGAAAGGTGAGAGTGTTATGACCATAGAGTTCCACTAAGAACTTATTTACTATTAACAGATCCATGTAACAACAAGACTACACTAGTTAAATCAATGGTAATCTACTAAATTTGACATAGGGTTTCTAGACATTGTAATATGCCTTGCACATTCTAGTTCCTCGGCAAAGTTTTGTATTTAATTAGACATTCATGGCTATTGATTCTAGCTAGTCAAATAGTTACCCATTTAATCTTTATCTAATTTTATCTCAAGACAATTATTGACTGCAAGTCAAATAGTGTCTTGGATCTCTGGCAAGAAATGCATTGTCATTGGGTAAGTCAAATCTAAGCCATTTGAAACATTTTATGATGTTATGGATATGGTTTTTGCTTCTACAGGACTCTTATAAGTTATAGCAACCTTACAATTAACGCCACAACCAATCATATTTTGGAAATAAAACTTTTGTTCACCAAAACATTGCTGAGATGCATAGCATAAAAGCGCATAATCAAAGACCCAATCATTACCTCAACATGTGAGAAGTCATTTTCAGCCCCTTGGATTGTCCCAATGAATCCAAAATGAAGTAGACATGGGATCATAAAACAACAAGATTAATTGCATATCATTCTAGGAAGCCCAAGAATAAACAATTTATTTTGTAGGAATGTGATGAACTCCCTAGAATCATCCTTCGATATATGCTTGTCATTGTTCAAACTTCCATTTAAAATATTGGTGGCAAAAGCAACATCAATAAATAATTACATGTTGGAAATACCATATCTACTATGGAAGGTAAGAAGACACCAAGAAGCAAAAATTATGAAAAAGTCATCTATCAACTTCACTTGTAATGTCCATCAATATGGTTGATCTCTCCAAAAGTACCAAACCCAAAACTAGCTCATTTAATCCAACCAATAACCTAGATATATCTAATATGAACCATAGGATATTTGAATTGTTTCAAAGCACAACTAATATTTAAGTCCTCAACGTAACTTGTGAATCCATCTTTTGACATTTAAAATTAATTGACTCAAACTCCTTGGATTCCAATATTTGCACTGAAATCTACACCATTCCTTTTCTTAAAACTCCATGCTATAAAAAAAAGCACCAGGGAATCTAGAGAATTTTGCAAACAACATGAGAGGATTATCTTAGCAATAGCCTTCCACACTTAATTTTCATCTTTAGATGCTTTTGGCCAGTATCCCATTTGATCTTTATCCATTGCAAATGAATTTGCTAACAATATTGTATTCTTTAGCTCGTAATGAAGTGTAGATTCCTCCTTCGGTTATCGCTTTAATATGGTCGAGTGCATTGTTGGCAACAAGGACCATGCAAACATCCTCGACTATGCCAAGTACAACTGGTAAAACCTTATTTTTCTATATTTTGTAATGTGCTAATCATGCATTATTTTTTTTGTTGGGTGGATTTTATACTTATGTACCTATTTTCTACACTAATAGATAGACCTTCAATTGATAGAGCAATAGAGACTAGTACTAGTAAAGCTAATCTATTTCCTAGAGCAGTCTGTGTGACTAGTACTGGTTCATTTGCAGGGACATTGTTGTTGAACAAGAAAACTATGTTTCCATTAAAATTATGAAAGCTTCCAGGTGCTTCAAAATTGTTATTATTTATAGTGTAATTATAGTTTACTTATAAATAACTCATTTTGGATTGATAATCCCATGATGTTTTTGTAGGAAAAAATGTTTTCTCTGATCATCTTTTTGATATGACATTGAGGCTATTTGGACCCACCTACTTAAAAGGTACGTAGTCTCATATCATTGCTACAATATTTTTCTTTTCTTCCATTTATTGTAGTCTATTAAAGTTATTGATCTAACAATTTTTTTATTTTTTTTAAGGTGGAATGAGCAAGGTCCCGAATTAAAAAATCAGCTCATTGCATCTTTTGAGGACACTTTTGGAAAAAACATTTTTGACATTGCCCTACTTATCAAAAGAGCATCAAAACATATAAAGAATGTGAGGGACCAATATAGAAGGGGTCTAAAGGAGAACCCAAAGTACGACCATCGTCGTATGATTCCACCGATGGAGTGAAATGAAATAATAGAAGATGCAAAAGAGAAAAGGCTACATGATAATAAAGGAAATGAACCAGAACATGGCAAAAGAAGGTATGTCATGATAGTATTAAGTAGAATGTAATCATGCACTAGTTAGTGATCTTTGTAAATATATAATCTAACATGTTTCAAACTATTCATAGACTACAAGACACATCAGTGGCTATAACAGCAAGACTAGAAAAGGTTGACCAACACAAACTTGGCTCTAGTGGCTATATGAATGTTCAGTCTCGACTTGTAAGTAGCAACAATGAAATTTCACATATTTTTTTTAATATAATGTTGTAAACAATTTTGTTTAATCAAATCATACATGCAAAATTGATGATATCAAGGAAAAAATACAGGGCACAAAATTCAATGTAGAGCTCATGGATGAAGATAAAAAAATTGCCTTGAAGGATGACTATAATGTCATGGATGCACACCTACACCAAGAATCTGGTGCACCAAATGAGACACAGGTAAATTGGCCAAATGAAAAGTAAATCAAATTGAATAGTTCAGAAATTTCTATTTTGGTGTTAGTTTTGAACATAAATTTACTACATAACAATGCGTATAACATTTTAGTCTATCCTCCATATCCTATCATAGAACCTGCAAGTGATGAAGGCCATGATGTGCATCATAGTGGTGGAGGTATTAATTTGGTATTAGAAATCAATTATGCAATTATGAATACAATTTAACATCTTCAATTGCAATTTGATGTGTAACCTTTTTTTGAATATTTTAGAGCATGTTGAACATCATGGTGAAGGATTGGAGCATGTTCCAAGTGTTTAGCATGTTGATGTGGTGACAGATCAAAATGATAATGTACATGATGTGGCATTGTCAGGTAAGAAAGATGCATGTTATGTTGTACTAGTCAATTAAATACTCGTAATAGTTAAAAAAAGAAAAAGAGTATGCCAATTTAACCCATTTTCTTGTTCTTGCAATAGCGCCCCCTTTAGTGCAATAGCCTCTTGCTCCTCAAAATAGGATGAGGCATCATAATTTGACATTACGTATGCCACAAGAGGAGGAGAATGAGGCAGATATTGATGCTCCTATCAATCTTTACCTTAAGAGAGCTAACAAAAAGAAGAAATGATTTTTTTTTAAAAATGCTCTTTGATAAACTTTGTTGAATAATGAAAGAACGTTGTTTTAAGTAATTATCTATGAATGTTGCATATTAATATTGTTTTTTATTTCATGTTAATGAATATTGTTATGTGTTAATGAAGTCTTGATTAGTATTGTGTATTAATGAATTTTATATCATATTAATGAATGTTAGGTGATTGTATTAATTGAATGTTATAGTTCATCAATGGATGAATGAATGAATGAATGGAGTATGTAATTAGATGATAATGAGGAATTCAGATTGATGTTAGGGGGAGGGGGGGTGAGGCTAGATGAGCTTCCACCTTCACATGGTTGGCCTTGTTAAGTAGAGAAATTAAAGTATCCTCAAAATCAAGTGAAGCTCAAATTAACATATCAAGGATATCTTCCTAACCAACTAATAGTTTCTTTTCTTTGAGATAGAGTTCCATGTCCATTCCTTTATCAATCACTACCATTTTAGGCTCCTTAATTTCCTACTCTATTCTTTCATTTTCTTCAAAACCATTACCAAAGTAGGAATTTATTCTTGATCATCTTTAGCTTAGTTACCAAGAAATATAATTTTGATCCCGATACCTTTGTTTCCTTCAACTACTGTCTATTGTATTCATTAGGTTTTCATCCCTCACCCACATTTTTTCAAACTTGAAAGGACATCATTTTGGGAGTGAATCCTCAGTGATATTCAACTGAACTGCAGAGTGGTTTGAACTAGAATGAGGAAGGATATGGGTCGAGACAATGTAAGAACCTAATGGAGATAACACTATGATTCTTTCACAGAATAACTATCCTTTGAACCTGAATATGGACAATGATCATGTGCTATACTTCAAAAGGTGTTGTAGCAATAAAAATGGCCTACTACATTTTTACAATGAAGAATAACAATTTCAAAATCTTCTTTTCATCTGCATGTAGTTACCTCTCCACTTTTACCCTGTCTAATCTTAATTCTTAAGGCCAAGATCATCAGATTAGTCTCCTAAAAAGAAACTCAAAGTCCAAGTAACTCTTTCATTTACCCCCTAAAATTCAATTTTTGTTTCTATCAAATATTCTTGAATGGATTAATCTAGTTACACAATTTTTTAAAAAAAATTAGTGCTCATTCATCATGATTTCTGTTACCTATCATAAACACACCATTGACATGATTTTAAAATTTCCAAGGGTATCAAGACAACTAACCTAGGTTGTGCTTGTATCCAAGATAGTAGATCCTTGAAACACAAATAATTAAGAAGATTACAAGAGTTGGTAGTACAAATAGTAGAAGTTTGAGGGATTATATTGGCAATAGGAGAACATGACACAATGTTTTCAATGAAAAGCACATTAGTGCCACCTTTTTCTTAGTTTTGTAATTCATTTCATGTTCACAAAATATATTTTGGATTCTATATGAGCAAAACATATTGCATCATTGGCACCAAAAACTATTTTGGTTGTTTACATTTACTAAAGTCTTCAATGGTACTGAATTATGACACAAATATGTCAAAAATTCATATATGTAGAGAGATATTTTTTCTATTATTCTTTGACATATAAACTAATATTTCAATTTCTACCATTGGTAGACCATAGTATATAATTCTTTCCATTATGGTCTCACTTATAGGTTGTAGTAGCTGCAAGAATTCTCTTTTTATATTTAGAAGTGCTAAAATATTGTGGCATTCTTACATATGACAAGAGAAGCATCATTGAGAACATAAATAACCAACTTAAAATCATAATATTACACTGGGACAATCAGTTATCAGAATAATAAGTTATCACAGAATTTGTCTTTCCAATTGCATTCAAAAAATGACCTTTCGAAGGTTGGTCTGTGAAGAAAAGGGCTATTATCTTTTGACCCATTTAGTTGGAATGTTGAATGAAATTACAATTTTTCATTATGGTTAGATTATGTACGTGGTTGTGAATGCAACAATTATTCATCCAAAATACTATGTGACTAGTTAATATGTATGTTATTTTCTGATTAGATTGTGTTGCTCTCTTTTCATGAATGTGCCAGATCCTTTCCCTACTAATCTGAATGAGTGTTTTTATGTATTTAATTTTAGATCATTTTCTTATTAACTTGTATGTTGTTTTTGAAATTTGGATTAGATTGTGTAAGTATTCTTGTATCAATATTTTTAGATGACCCCTCTTATGTTAATATGCTTAAGGCTTGTAAATAAGATTGTGGAAGTATTTTTCTATCAACATTTCATATCACTCCCCTACATTAATCTGTATGTTGTTTCTAGATTAGATTGTGTGAGTGTTTTTTCATTTTTTGTGTCAATATTTTGAATCACTCTTCCCATATTAATTTGTATATTGCTTATAAGTACCTAAATATTTTTATATCAACATTTCATAATAGTCTCTTATACTAATATCTATACTACGTATGACATCATTATTTTACGTTTAACATGTCAAATCATTCTCCCAAACATTCAATTTTACAAAAAATGAAGAGGAAACAATGTCAAGACATCCATGTGACCATAGATGTGTTTAACTTTAGCCACACAATACATCAATTAATAGGATTGCAAAAGTAGATTAAGAAGAATCAAAAGCAACCAACAGCTAATAGGTTCGACATCTCAAGGATGATTAATTTTTTTTTTTTAAAAATTACAATTTGTACTTGTTTTAATATGACACTGTTTATTGTAATCATCTTTATGATATTTTGATATAATAGAAATATTTCATTTGTCAATTCAATAATTTGTATTGAATATTATAAATTCTACTAATTTAACATTTGTAATGTTGCTATTTTAGTTCTTAATAGTTTTATACATCTTTGATAGCTAACATATTTGAAGTACATATGTTTAGTATATAATATATTCAACAACTAACATTTTAAATACATATGTTTAGTATATAGTAAATTCAACAACCCATAAACTTATTCATTCTGTTCGCAAAATGTAAATTTTGTTTTATTTCTAAGGGATTTTTATTTTTATTAAACTTCATTATTAGAATGTAATGATCTGGGGATAAAAATGAGTGAAAATTGAAATGTCCCCAATGCTCTAAGAATCAACGTCATTACAAAGTGTTCATAATTTTGACTCCAACATAACGTGAATAGGCAAAATTGGAGTTCAGATGCCAAGGTTATGACCGATCAAAGTTTCATCAAACTAGAAACAAAGGTCATAAAAAGGTGAAAACATAATCGCCTCAAAAGTGGTCAACAATTGATTTCAAATAAAAGAGCTCACCAAAAGCTTTTCAACGGTGTTTGTTTCATTGAAAACGAAGATTAGATGTGAAAGTTATGACAATTTGAAGTTCAGGTAAAAGTGTGGATTCTGATGACATCATCATGACATCTTAAAATCTTAAAGAGGGGGAAAAAATTCAAAATCAAATTAAAGAAATTAGATAATGGGAGTTGAACTCCCAACCATTGCCCTCCTAAAAGTAAGGCCAAACAATGGGCTATTTATAACATACTCAATATTAGAGGAAGAGTTGTTATGTATCCATAACAAATCCACCCAACCTTATTTAAATAAGGGTATTTGTTAAAAAAAAATCCTTAATTTTGGTGTGAGATCATAATAAGAAAATGGTAAAGGGGTAAATTCAAATATATGTAATCAAAATGGGGGATTATGTTGGGTAATTGTTTTAGCCCATTTTTGGCTAAATTTAATGTATAAAAGGAGGCATTAGTCCTTTGAAAAACCATCCAGGTGATGAGAAGGAGATTATGAACTTGAAGGTTTGTTGATTATTCCTGCACATTGGAGAATAATGTTTCGATTGTACCTGAAGGGAAAATCTTGTAAACACTTGTAATTGATTTGTTTGGAGCTAATCGGATCGGTCCCTCTATTGGAGCAGGACCTAGAGACATAGTCTGACTCGTAGACAAACTCCGTTATCACTTGTATTTTGTCTTCTATCTCTCTTCTCTCTTTCTTTTAGTCATTACCTTATTAAGCTTTGTTCATTTAAGCATTTAATTTATGTTAATTCACTAAATAAAGCTTTGAATTAACTTTATGTAATTGTCTTAAGCATTCCTCTGCAATCATCTTAGATCTTAATCTGATCAAATTTGGTATCAGAGCTCTTGTATGACTAGTATTGTAGATTTGAATGCTAACAAGATTCGAGATCGAGAAAGGTGAAGGAAAGATCAAGGAATACAATCCTAAGACCTGAAAACAAAGGACTAAACCATCATCACAAATGTTAGACGAAGGTGGTGGACAATTTTTTCAAGATATGAGTATCCAAAAGACTCTTCAAAATTTGCAAACAATGGTAGAAGTTTTGGTATAGGAAAGAGAAGAAAAGATGTGAAGATGTGCAACTCAGAAGGACAAAGGAAAAAGGAAAGGAGATGATCATGATCCTCCAAACACACCTCCCTCTCCTCCTTCTTCTCCCTCTTCTCCTTCTTCCCCCTCTTCTCCTTTTTCTACCCATTCTGAGTCTTCTAATATTTTTAAGGGTGGACATGAGCCTCAAATCAAGTTGGATGTAAAGTTTGACTTGCCAAAGTATTGTGGAGAGTTAAATGTCGAGAAATTAGATGATTGGATTAAACAAGTAGAAGTCTATTGTAGAGTTCAAAACCTTGTAGATGATGTTGATAGAATTCAATTAACCACTCTTCGATTAGGTGGTGTAGCTCTAACCTGGTGGGAGAGTAGGATTTGGGATGAAACTTCACAACATGGTAGGTTCAAATTGTCTTGGTCAATTTTTTTTAGTGTTTTAAAGAAGCAATTCTACCCCCTAGGCCATATGCAATAGTTAATGATGAACTGACAACATTTTAGGCAAGGGAAAGGTCAAACTATCTAGGAGTACACCCATGAATTTCGTAAAAAGGCTATTTCATTAAATGTTCCATTGTACACCTAGGATACTTTACTTAAGTACATAGGTAGTCTTCATTCTTACCTTAGACATTCTATTTTGGTTTTGAATCCATGTAACTTGGATGAAGTAAGTGTACAAGCAACACACTTAGAGTCAAGAGGTAAGGGTATTTTCATTGATAAGGTTGAAAAGAAGCCATCTAAGTTTGAAGGTAAATTGAAAGACTAAGGGAAGGGAAAAAATAACTACAGTAAAGAAAGAGGATGAAAAACCCACATGCTCACATTGAAAGAAAGAAGGGCATGATGATTCTAAGTGTTAGACGCTACACCCAACAAAAAGGCCAAAGTGGTATGGTGGAGACAAAGGAAAACAAAAGACTGTTGTTGTAATTTAACAAGATCTTGGATCTGACTCCGAAGATGAGACAAAGATTGTTGCTATTTGAATCCAAGGTAAAGGAAATGGTATATCTCTTTCTCCAGCTACAAGTTCTTCAAATATAAGTGCAAGTAAAAGTAAAGAATCTTCTCCTAAGAATGATAAGCAAAGGAATGAATTATTTCATATTTAGGTTGTTATCAAACATACTAAGGTTGATACTTTGTTTGATATGGGTTCTCAAGTTAATTTGATATATGAAGAAGTTAAAAAGCTTAACTTGACTACAACACCTCATCCAAAACCATATCCTCTTGAATGGGTTTGCAATGATGGACATTTACAAGTAACTAAGCAATGTAAATTAAGATTTTCTATCACTGCAAACTTTGTAGATGAGGTAGAAGTTGATGTAGTCCCTTTAGATATCTATGATCTTGTGCTTGGGAGTCCATACCTATGTGATTGACAAGCTATCTTTTACATGGGGGAGAACAAATATCATCTTTTCAAAGATAAGGTTGAATACATTATACGAGCACATAAGATAAAGACTAATCTTGCATTAGTTAATGCTAGTCAGATGAAAAGGTTAGTCAATTATAGTAAGAACTTTGTATTAATGCTTGTAAAAGCCAAAGAAGATGAAACATCTGAGGCATTCAAGGGGTGTGATCCTAATCATAAATTTGAAATGGTCAAGATTATTTCTGCTTATGATGACTTGTTTCAAGAATCGAAAGGGTTACCTCCTAAGAGAGAGATTCCACATGAAATTCAGTTACAACAAGATGTGCCACTTCCTAGTATCAACATGTATCATTTATCAATTTTGTAGATTGAAGAAATTAAAAAGTAGGTTTAGGAGTTGGTTGAGAAAGGAGTTATTCATCCAAGTACTTCTCCTTATGGTTCTCCTATTGTGTTGGTTCCAAAGAAAGATGGGACTTGGAGAATGTGCATCGACTACAGGGCTCTGAACAAGATAACAATAAAGAACATGTATCCTCTTCCTAGAATAGATGATTTACTTGATCAATTGAAACACACAATTTATTTCACTAAGTTAGACTCGCATAGTGGATATCATCAAATTCAAATTGCAGATAATGATATCTAGAAAATTGCTTTCAAGACAAAATAGGGGCTATTTAAGTGGTTGGTCATGCCTTTTGGGCTTTGTAATGCACCAACTACATTTATAAGAGTCATGAATGGTGTCTTTCATCCCTTTATTGATGATTTTGTCATAGTCTATTTAGATGATATCCTTGTATTCACTAAGTCTTGGGATGATCATGTAACTCATGTAAAAAGAGTCTTGGATGTATTGAGAAAAGAAAAACATGCAAAGATGTCTAAATGGGAATTTGCTAAGACATCATTAGTGTACTTAGGCTATGTCATAGGGGATGGTCTATTGAAAGTAGATCTTGTGAAGGTTGAATGTATTGTAAAGTGGCCTAAGCCAAGTACAATTACAAAAGTTAGGAGCTTCTTAGGTGCAGTTAAATACTGGAGGAAGTTTATTGCAAACTTCCCTTACATTGCATCATCATTGCATGCATTAACCAATATGAAGGAAACTTTTTAGTGCGAGGTCTGCAACAAAAGGCTTTCGACATTTTGAAGGAAAAGTTGAGCACTACACTAGTTTTGGATCTACTTGATTTACACCAACCATTCGAAATTGAGACAGATGCAAGCAAGTTTGTCATGGGAGTTGTACTAATGCAAGGAGGTAAACCAATCTGCTACCACTTTGAAACTTTTTCAAGATTAGTATGTAACTATCCCACTTATGATAAGGAACCTTATGCTTTGGTTCAAAGTATTAAATAATGGAAGCACTAGTTAATGGGGAAAGAAACTATAATCTACACTGATCACCAGCCACTTCAATATTTGCACTCACAATCTAAGTTGTGAAAAAGTAGGCACTTCAGGTGGATGGTTTTTCTACAACAGTTTCATTTGGTTATTAAGTATAAGAAGGGTTTCCATAACAAAGTAGCATATATGCTTTCTAGGCCTCCTATTAAGAATGCTTTGATAATCCTTTAGAATAGTTCTATGGTTCATGAAAATTTTCAGGAATAATATGCTAATGATGAGAACTTTAAGGATATCTATGCAGCTTTAATCTAGGGTAAACATGTAGAAGAGAAAGATTACTATGTGCAGGATAATTTATTATTCCACTTGGGAAAACTATGCATTCCTAAAGATGAACAGGCACATGTAATTTGTGAAGCACATACCTCTTTGATCGTAGGTCATTTCAGGGTAAGTAAAATACTGGCTCAATTACAAAAGTATTGTTACTAGCCTCGTATGCAAGAAACTATCACCAAGTATATAAAAAGGATGTGTAATGTGTGCAACTAGCAAACCAAGTAGTAGGAAATTGGGTTTGTACACACCATTACCTGTACCATCTCGTCCACAGGAAAGTGTGTCTATGAAAATTTTGGGGGGTTTACCTATGTCTAGGAAGGGAAATGATTATTTGTATGTAGTAGTTGATTGGTTCAGCAAAATGCGTATTTTAATGCCTTGTAAAAATAGGTCACTACTGAACTGACAACTCATTTGTACTTTCAATTTGTATGGGTTCATTTTGGGTTACCTACTTCTATTGTATCAAATCGAGATTCTCAATTCTTGGGGGAATTTTAGTCATCTTTGTGGGGACTCATGGACACCAAGCTGAAGAAGAGTACAACCTTCAATCTGTAGATCGATGAATGGACAGAGGCAGTTAACATGATAGTTGTTCATTTGCTTAGAGGTTACTGCAGTAAGCATCCTAAGTTGTGGGATGAAAGATTTTATTATGTACAACATGCTTACAACCATGCAACACACTTTTTTATAAAGAGATCTCCTTTTGAGACTTGCTTCGGGTACTTGCCAAAGACACCAATGGATTTTGCTTTTGGGAAGGATGATGTTGTAGATGGACACCATGATGTAGATAAGGCTTTAAAGTTCATCTAGAAAGTCCAAGCAATCCATCAGACAATAGAAGCACAGTTGGAGCAGAGCCAAGCAAAATACAAGGCTTGCCATGATAAGCATCACACCAATCACCATTTCCAAGTTGGTGATAGAGTTTGGTTACATATCAGCAAGGAAAGAATGCAAGGTGAAGGAAGGAAGCTCAAGCCTATCTGGTATGGTCCTTTTGAGATCTTAGAAAAGATCGATACCAATGCCTTCCACCTTAATCTTCCTCCATACATGCAAATTTACTTAGTTGTCAATGTTGAGAATCTGAAGTTGTATGAGCCTCCAATGATCTTGGATGAAGACACAGACATTTAGGTTCCATCTGTTGATGATCTTTCACTAGAGTACATGTCAAAATTTGCCAAAAGATGCCATCCTTGATAGGAATGTTAGGACATCACAAAGAGGACCAGTTGAATATGTCCAAGTGGGATTGAAGGGAATGCATACAAGCAAGGCAAGATGGATGGAGATTGGTAAAGTGAGGGAACTTTACCCTCACCTACTTTCTGAGTAATCAAACTTATGGAGGTCCAAAAGCTCTTCAGTGGGGAAGCTTGATTTGGGGATAAAAATCACTGAAAATTGAAATGTCCCTAATGCTCCAAGAATCAACATCATTACAAAGTGTTCACATTTTTTACTCCAACACAACTTGAACAGGCAAAATTGGAGTTCAAATGCCAAGGTTATGACCAATCAAAGTTTGGTCAAACTAGAAATAGAGACCATAAAAAGGTGAAAAAATAATCATCTCAAAAGTGGTCAAAAATGGATTTCAAATAAAAGAGCTTCTCGAAAGCTTTCCAATGACATTCATTTCATAAAAAATGGAGATTGGATGTGAAAGTTATGACAATTTGAAGTTTAGGTAAAAATGTGGATTTTGATGATGTCATCATGTCATCCTAAAATCTTAGGGCTCATTTGGCCGCGGGAATAGGAATAGCTATTCTAGAATACTTATTCTAGAATAGAAAATGGGGGTACATATTCTTATTCTCTATTTGGGCAGACCCAAAAATTTATGTTTTCTAAAATAAATAAAACTGGAATAGGAATACGTATTCTAATTCTACCTATTTGGGTGGAATTGCAAAACATCATTTTTGAGCCAAAATTGGAATACGTATTCCTATTTTATTTTGTATTCCAATTTTGATTTGGTGCATCCAAACTATGAATTCAAAATTTTAAGAATTTACATATGCCTATTCCACTTGTATTCCCATTGCCAAACGGGCCCTTAAAGAGAGGGAAAAAAAATCAAAATCAAATTAAAGAAATTAGGTAATGGGAGTTGAACTCCCAACCATTGCCCTTCTAAAATTAAGACCACCCAATGGGCTATTTATGGCATATTTAAGATTGGAGGAAGAGTTGTTATCTATCCACAACAAATCCACCCAACCTTATTTAGATAAGGGTATTTGTTAAAAACAAACCCTTAATTTTGGTGTGAGATCATAACAAGAAAATGGTAAAGGGGTAAATTTGAATATATGTAATCAAAATGGGAGATTATGTAGGTAAATTGTTTTAGCCCATTTTTGGCTAAATTTTATGTATAAAAGGAGGCATTAGTCCTTTGAAAAATCATCTAGGGGATTAGAAGGAGATTATGAACTTGAAGGCATGTTGATTATTCCTACACATTGGAGAATAATTTTTCCATTGTATTTGAAGGGAAAATATTGTAAATACATGTAATTGATTTGTTTGGAGCTAATCAGATTGGTCCCTCTATTGGAGTGTAAGGAAACTCAAGTGTGAAAATAGCTTCCTACGCTAATCTCTTAAGAGAAGTATGGTGCAAAACCTATTTAAAATCTTTTATACTTACAGATTCAATATCATGTAAACAACAATATTTCAGCCAACCAAGCATAAAGAAAATAGATAGAGAATGAAACACATAACACAAAGATTTGCCAGTGGGGAAAAACCTTTCGGTAAAACAACCCCACCCCTCCAGAACTTGCACAATGTATTATCTTCAACACAAGGTTACAATACACTTGCAATGCAAGTTCAACAACGACAACAAAAGACTCCAATAGCAACTCACAGTCTCAACAATACACTTTTTTGCATACACCTCTTTGCAACGCTAAAAACGCTTATAACATGCACTTCACTTTTTAGGGCTACTCCCAAAGGTAACCATATTAGGGTTTTACCATTCTCCAAGAAAATAGGAACCCCAAAGAACCCCACTATTGGGGTAGAGTGTACAATACTCAAATTTATTAGTTGCCACATGTCTTCACCTATCATTGAATCTTCCTAACATAACTCTTACATGTCATAGGAATCCGTCATAATCGTTTTAGCTATGATCTCCTTATACACAATTCAAGATGCTGACACATCAACATTATTTGCAAGAAATACATTTTACAAAACAAATAATAAGAATAGGAATTATCCAAGGTTGAGACACCTTATTCCTTACATGGGGTAGGACCTAGAGATGTAGTCTGACCCACGAACGAACTCTGTTATCAATTGTGTTTTGTCTTCTATCTCTCTTCTCTCTTTCTTTCAGTCATTACCTTATTATGCTTTGTTCATTTAAGCATTTAATTAATGTTAATTTATAATTTGGTAAATAAAGCTTTAAATTAACTTTATGTAATTATGTTAAGCATTCCTCTGTAATCATCCTAGATCCTAATCCGATCATGTAAGCATAGTTCTTATATGTTGATGTAGTCACAGGTAGTCATAAAGATGTCTACAGAAATGAAGCTCTTGATCAATCGCCGTTGGATATCCCCATGACTACAATAGTAGGATAGTCAAAGTCTGCTACTTCTAGGAAGCATGGAAACATGAACAACTCATCCCCTAGGAGACAAAGACAAAGTTTAGATAAAGTACCTCCATTGGGTGTATCAGATACTGGTGGTGTGGTGGGGCCAGGCAATAGTCATGACAATGTAGGCTCAGATGATCCTACCCTGGATGACAACTTCAATAGCTCACTTCAAGAGAAACATAGTTAGCTTCAAGAGAAACATATATCTTTGTTGTCAGAGAATTTGGCTACATGTGAAGTAGATAATAAGTGCTTAAAGTTTTAGAATGTTGAATTGGAGATGAAAAACAAAGAGCTTGATAGGTTTCTTATAGAGGTTAAGAAGAAAAATATGGAGTACTGTCTTCAACTGCATGAACAACAACTGATCAATAAGAATATGGAGGAATCACTTGCTGCGAACAAGAAGATGTTCTCCGAGTCAACCCGTATGTACAATAACATGTTAGATGTCTTGAGAGGTCATAGTGAAGGGTGAAAGGTGAAGAACAATGAGGTGACTAGTTTGCTTTCTGATAGAGGGAAACAACCAACTTTCACCCTATTTTCAACGTGCATATGTGAAAGTACATCAAAACGTGGTTAGATGCACATATGTAATTGAATATTTTGAGCTTCAAGTGGTTTTAGTTCATTTCAACAACAAATCCCAGTTGTAGCAAACAATGTCATATGAACCTAACATTCAAATATATAAACTGATGTCTTCTGAAAAATAAGAGACCATTGGCACTTACATTTGACAATTTGGTGCTTTGATAATTGATATTTGAAATATATTTTGTACACTATTAATATTTATAAATCATTATGGATCCACTTTATTCGTAATTGTATTATTGGAATGCCATTGTTATATACATATTGTTGCTCTTATTTTGCAAGGACTAAATGTAATAAATGTCATGGATGGGTTGAAGTTTTTTCTTATTAAGTAAATATTTCATATCAGATGACTTTCAATTGTAATGTCATATGATCTGCAATTTATTAAACTGAGGTGCATTGTTGCTCGTTTCATTTGATACAATACATAATGCAAAAATCTGATGAATGGATGTTTCAACTCTGCTATATTTTTTTTAACAAATTAGCTTGGTCAAAATTTTGACCAATCTTGGTCGACATTTCCACCAAGAATTGGTCAAAATTTTGACCAATTCTTTGGTCATGAGTATGGCATTCTAGTTGTTTAGAGACTAGAATTGGTTGACATTTCGACCAAGACTTGGTCTACATTTTGACTAATATTGGTCTCCATTTAAACTAAGTTTGGTTGAAATTTTGACCAATGGCCAACAATAATGCTCATATCATAAGCAGTCTATTTTGACCAAGTATTTGGTCAAAATTTTGACCAATTGGAGGATTTTTAAAATTTTGATGACAAAAATTGTGACGCACCTCTTGGTCACAAATTCAACCAACATGTGTTAAAATTTTGATCAATATCGTCAAAAATGGGTCAAATTTTACTAGTGTAATTAATTTACTTAGATAGAAATATATGCATTGGTGAGTAGTAAATGCTTGGGAATCTTAGGTTGGTCAGCTAATGCCTTCAGTTATGACCTTTTGAATGATGAATGCACGTTGTTATGTAGTTCTTATCAAAATAAATGTTAGCCTATGTTTATGCTTGTTTCTAATAATTTCTAGGTGGGGCACTACATTTGTCATCAAAGCCTATGTTTTAACATTGGGATTTTTCCATTTTTCTCCCACTACGATATTTGGATATTGATTTCATTATATATTGGTGCTTTCTATTAAATGGTTTGTGATTATAATATAGTCTTGTATGCTTTTGTGAGATTCTAACTCATATGTTATTGTTATTTAAAGGATGTCTCCTACATGGGGGTATGGTAGACGTTGTGGCTAGAAGAATACCCACTAAAATGACCATGAGGAAGAGAAACATAAGGAATTGTTGAGCGATCGGTTGGAATGCTGCTAACAACAAAAATTCTTACAAATCTCTCTCTTGAAAAGTTGATCAATGACCAACTCCAAGGTTTTGGATGGCTATTTTCCAACCTATTGGATAGCTCAATAGAAGATAAATGTGAATGTTCACAAGGAGGCCTTTGCTAGTATCTAACAATTCTGCACAACTTTGTTCAAATGTAGCCACAAAATCAATATTTTTTTTAATTTTTTATGTTTTATGATGAATACAATTTCTTATCAATGTAACTATGTGAATTCATATTTTAACCACGTGCCTTAAAAAGAAAATAATGAGGATAGAGTAACAAGATATTAAAACAAATTATTGAAAGGGGAATTCCTAATGGACATAAGCCAAAGCAACAACACATTTTTGAATTATATTATCAAAAGGACCTGGTAGGAAACCAATGAAATTAGGAACTTTAGTGAAAATTGAAAGATGTTTCATGATTCATCAAATTGTGCAACGATAGAAAGTGCACTCACACAAGACAAAATTCTATATAAGAGCAATAATGATCATTTCTCCAATTCTTCATAACAACAAAATTTGTTAACATAAGAAAAACACCATAACTAAAAGATCACACAATTATCACAACACAATAAAACCATTATCTCCATTATTATTCTTGAACACAAACTCACAAAAATAAATACACTCTAGCAAGATTTACTACACTCAAAATGAGAGCACCAATATCATTTATTATTGCATCAAAATATCGGCCTGAAGTACATATTTCATTCATGTATTTATAAGAAATACTCTCCTCTTTTTGTGTTAGGAGTGAGATTTTCTAATGCAAATGCTATGCAAAATAATAATAAAATAAAGTTAATTATATACAAACTAACTCTCTAAATGGTGTGAAGTAGGTCTCCACCCTTGTTTATATCCATTAATGGGTGCATGAGCCTTTACATGACTTAAAATAATAAAATAAGAAGAAGATAAGAAGATAGAAGCCATTAGATGATCTGAGAATCACTAGAGCTTCAAAAAATGCAAGCTCAATTTTCTCTGGGCATTTCTGAGAGTTGAACTACCATCAAAATGTGTTTGTGGTGCATGAAATACTCAAAAATAGCAACTAGCAGTTAATTGTCGACGCACATCTTGATTTGGCCCAACTTGTGAAAAATGCACCTTTGTAATAAGTGTACCGTCTTAATAGCCCACCTCTAGGTGATAGGACAAAAATTGATAGAAATTGTTCTATGTCCACAATTTTCCATTGTGACAAATTTTCAAGAGTGAGAATTTTTCTAACTCCACAAGTTTCCAAAGCTAAGAATTTTTCTAACTCCACAAATTTCCAATGTGGGAATTTTTCTAACTCCATAATTTTCCAAAGTGAGAACTTTTCTAACTCCACAATTTTCCATGAGTGATAATTTTTCTAACTCCAAATTTTTCAAGGTGAGAATTTTTATAACTCCATAATTTTTCAAGAGTGAGAATTTTTCTAACTCCATAAATTTCCAAATTGAGAATTTTTCGAACTCCACAATTTTTAGTTTCCAACATCTAGGTCTTGTTGACCTTCAATCAAAATAATGTGTGGATGTTCTCATTTAAACTTTTAGATGGTGGAGGTTATTTTTTAAGCATCTAAAAAATCTAAAGCTTCTTACTTTTCCCTCACTTCACTATGGAAATTATTAAGTGTGACTTCTTGGGCACTCCTTGGAACTTGAAAGTCATGGGTTTGAATGTGACCTTAATTGTTGCATGAGACGAGGAAGCCATGGTAATCTTGGGGACCTTAGGGGCCTCTAGATATTTTGAATATGCACACATGCACACCTTTAGAGACAATTTCTTCATCAAACCTTCAAATTGTGCATGTGCACACCCTTGGAGATATGTGTAAGGTGCTCAAGTCCCAAAAATTCAAATTTCCCAGATTTGTAAATGATTTATGGGTTTTTCTCAAGTGGTGTCTTAAAACACTTTCGTGTACTTATTTCTAATATTTCCAATGATTTAGGTCCATTTGAGCACCTTGTGCACCTATGCACTTATGCATCTTCAAAACTTTGTAAAATTGTGTACTTGTGCACCTTAGCATCTTTGGGACCTCAAGCATCTCCAAGACATTAGAATTATGCACCTATGCACCTTAGCATCTTTGGTACTTTGTGAATCTCCAAGACTTTAGAATTGTGCACTTGGGCACCTTCAAGGAAGTGTGCAAGGTGCTCAATTCACCCAAAAAATTAAAGTTCCTAGTTTTGAAAATAGTTTTTGGGTTTTTCTCAAATGGGGTCTGGGAGCACTCTTGAGTATGTCTTTGTGATATTTTTGATGATTTATGCCCTCTTTATAGTCCAAGATTATCATGACTTGAACTCCTTATTCTTCTTCTATCTAAAATCCCAAAGCGCCTGTGTTGAATATGCACATGCAATATCATGGTAATTTTTTATGCTATGGATAATGAGGATGCCATGATGAATTGCATAAAAGATAAACATCAATATATTGCTACTAGGGGTTTAAAATGATGTTAACTAACCAAGCTCCTAAACATGAACATCAAGATTTTCACTCCCCAAGGCATATTGGAAGATACCCTATTATGAGGAACGAGTTTTTGTGAGCCAAGAAAGGGGGGTCCCCATTTCTGAAGTAAAAAATGAGGCATGTGTTGTGGAACCACAACAAGAATGTTGTGAGGAAGAGTGTCAAAAAGAAGGGGAGAGACAATGAGAGAATTTGAGTGGATTTGAGGCATCAATACCTTTTCTTCAAGAGTTCATAACTCGATTAGGACCTCAAATTGAGGTTTGTCAATATGGTGGTTCACAGCTAGAGGGATCAAGGGTGGAGACTCCCCCATGTCTAATCATAAGGTGAGAGGAGAAAGTGAGAATGCTAGGAGGGCACATAGGAAAGGTAGAGTTGGGGATGATGAGGACACCATCCGATTGGACATGATGAGAGAACTTTAGTAGTCTTAACCACCTTTAGTTAATGGAAAGGGAGGTGGAAGTAAGGTTAAGAATTGGTTATTGGATCGAGGTAATTTATTTCTATACATTATTATACAAGCAATGTGACAACCCATTGTGCAATGACACACTTGCATGATCATGCATCCACTTGGTGGAAGATAAAGGAGTAGAAGCTCAAATAAATTTGAAAAAATCTCACGTAGGAAATATCTGGGGAGAAGTTTAGCGAGAATTTTATATCTTCTTAGTAAAGAGAGACTTGGATGGATGCATTCCATACAATTAAACAAGAGAACATGATAGTGGAATAATATGAGATGAGGTTCTTCGACATGAGATAGTACTTGAGATACAACCATGATGAGGTACTCCTTACTTGTCACTTTACTCATATCCTTAAGGACTCTATCATTGGGGATGTCCATATGCATCAATCCAAGACACTTGCATTTGTCATCGATAAGGAATTTTTTATCGATATTAATTTTGCTAGAGGCTACACTAGTAGAGTGGGTATGTAGAGTCACAGTGCACAACCTATAGGGTCAATTGTACCTACTTTATTTACAAACACAACCTGCAGGATAGGGTCATACCCATTTCATACCCTTAAAGGGTGGTTGTCATCAGTTTGATGGATGACACCACCCACATAACCAATAGTTTGGTTAGAATTCAGGCACTATGGGTGATAAGGGGCATAAGTATTACCAAGGAAGACAATCACAACAAAGTTGCCCAGCCCATACTAGTCAGCAAGATTCTATCTGAGGGAGCTTCTAATAGTCTAGTGCTCCTCACAAAGGATGTGGTTATGGTGTTGGGGCACGCTTCTCTTGTGGTCATCTTGATCATAAGTCAACATGATGTCCTCATAAGTTATCAACAGGGTTAAGCATGGATGCAGTTATGTTAGAACCTATCATAGGAGATGCAAGTAGATCCCATTGAGTGTTTTTTATGGTTGAAAACTGTTAGGATGAGCATAAGAGTACTGTAGTTGAGACTAAAAGTATGTTACATGACATTTCTACCACTAAATTATTGGATTTTGATGCTTTAAATTCTTCTATTTAACCGTCCCTTGCTCAACAACATGGGCTAGTGGAAACACGACAGGTAGATAGGTGACAAGTTAAGTTTTCCATAAGATCCAAAGTGACTATAGATTCCTTAATGGTGGTTGCATATTGGACTTGGGCACCTTCACTGCCACATTTGATCTCTATTTCCTACATTAGGATCTTAAAACATCATGTTTGGTATGGATTGGTTAGCTTCCCATCAGATAAGTATTGATTATTGATGTAAGTTGGTACAGTGTGTCGATGACACAGGTGGGTAGATGGAGCTTGTAGACATCTAAACACCATTCTCACTATGAATTATGACCTCAACTAAGAAGCTAAAACAAAGTGTAACACATGAATTTCAAATGTGTGTAGTCTTTTTCATCAACCTTGATGAGGCTGAGAGTTAAGATGTGTTTCTTGACAATCACCCACTCATCTATGAGTATGTAGATGTGTTTCTAGATGAGATATTTGCTATTCCACTGCAACACAACATTGATTTTTGTTTTCATCTCATCCTAGAAATAGAGCCTTTCTCAAGTACCTTACCACATGACTACTCAGGAGTTGAGTGAGCTTCAATTATAGCTAATAGATTTGTTTTCCAAGGGTCATCTTTGTCTTAGTGTATCCCTATGGGGTGCACCAGTCATCTTCATGAAAATAAGGATGGATCATTGCATTTATGCATTGATTATTGGGAGTTGAATAAGGAGATGGTGAAGAACCAATATCCCTTTTTGAGGATAGATGACTTGTTTATTAGATGAAGGGAGTGATATTATTCTCAAAGATTGATCTTAAGTAAGGATACCATCATCTTCAGATCCATGAGGTTGATATTCATTGGAAAACTTTTTATACATTGAGTTCATGATTATACCCTTTGGGTTAATGAATGTGTCATCAATGTTCATAAGTTTGATGAATGGGGTGTTCTACACATACCTTAATTGGTTTGTCCTTGTATTCTTGATGACATATTGATCTATTCTAAGACTACAAATGAGTGTGGTGTCTATTTGTGCCAAGTATTGTAGTGCTTGTGTGACCATTAATTATATAGAAACTTGGGCAAGTATGTGTTCTTTCAGTTTTAGGTGAAGTATTTGGGGCACATCATAATGGGTGATGGTATTTTAGTGGATCATACTAAGATCTATGCTATCATGGATTGGCTATCTCCCACTAGTGTTCTCGAGGTTTGTAGAATCATAGGATTTATGAGTTACCACTCTTATTTCATAAGGATTTCTCCAGGGTGGTCCATCCTATCACATCTCTTCAGAGGAAAGGGAAGAAGTACATTTGGAGGGAATAGTGTGAGTAAGTGTTTGAGGCTCTTAAGGAATGATTGATCAATGTGTATGTCCTTGCAGTGCCTAATCTTGTAAGTGAGTTCATGGTGTGCATAAATGCATCATTGGAGGGCATGGTGGAAATGTTGATGCAATATTATCAAGTGATTGCATGAGTCTAGGAAGCTCAAGGATTGTGAGCTTAACTACCCCACTCATGATTTGGAGTTAGTAGTGGTTGTGCATGTGCTTGTATATTAGAAACATTTCCTTTTCAAATACAAGTTTGAGTCGCATAGTGATCATTGTACCTTGTAGTTTATCTTCACTCAACCAAACTTGAATGCATGACAATGTCTCTGGATAGATTTATTGTGTGAGTGTTATTTCAATGTTAATTATGTCAAGGGGATGAAGAATGTTGTCATGAATGTCTTAAGTAGGAGAAGGCACCATATATCATTTTTGTCATTTAGAGTAGATTTGTGTAGTTTTTATCTTGGAGGCTTTTCTTAGTGGTACTTGGTATCAAGAGGTTAGAGCATAGATTGAGTTTGGGCATGCCCTTGAGGGGTGGTTCTAAGGTTATTATTTGGAGTCTCATGGACTATTACAATACTTGCAGTACATTTATGTGCCAATATCAAGGGATCTTCATTCTATGGCTTTTTCAAAGGCATGTCGTACACTTTGTTGTGCACATCCTCTGGTCAAGAAGGTGCATGATGATCTTAGATAGTTGTAATTTTGGGAAGGGATGATGTGAAATGTAGTTGATTTTTTTACTTTATGCCTTGATTTCTAGAGGGTGAAGACAAAGAATCAACATTTCATGGGTCTTTTGTAGCCATATTCCATTCCAAAGTGGAACTGGGACACGATATCTATTGATTTCATCATAGGATTGCTTATGTCATCATAATATTATTACGGTGATAGTGGACAAGTTGTCCAAGGTAGCTCACTTTTCACCCACGAGAGCATCGTACACAACTGCTTTGGTAGGTCATGTATTCTTGGAGGATATTGTTTGGTTTTATTTGATCCCACGTAGGATCATTTCGGATAGAGATCTAGTGTTTACTTCAACACTGTGGACTTCTCTTCAACATGTGTTGGGAACACAACTCAATTTTAGTTTCACTTCTCACCTAGAGATGGATGTAAAGACTAAGTAGGTGAACCATGTTGTAGAGGACATGATTTTCATGTATGTTATGGATTAATAGGAAAAATGGGATGACTATTTATACTTGGTTGAGTTTTCATATAAAAATGGGCACCATAGTTCTCTTGGTATATTACCATTTATGACCTTGTACAATAGACCTTGTCATACTCCTTTTGAGTTGGGATCAATTGGAGGATTGAGTAGTTTTGGCTCCTAGGATGCTTAGGATATGGAGTAGTAGGTTGTTCTTATTAGAGAGAATTTGGTTACCACTCAAGATCGACAAAAGAAGTATGCAAATGGGCCAATAGGCTGGATCAATACTTTTATGTTGATGACTAAGTGTTCTGGAGAGTTTGTCTGTAGAAGAGCCCCATCTATTATGGGAACGACTCTAAGTTAACACCACATTTTGTTGGATCTTTTGAGATCCAAGAGTGGATTGTTCATGCTTCTTATCATTTGGCATTTATATGTAGGTTGTCTCACATCTGTGATGTTTTTTGTGCTTATATTTGAGATAGTATATTCTTGATGTGACTCATGTACTCTTATAGGTAACAAAAGAACAAATTTATTTAGAACCCATCCACATTCTTCAACAACAAAGGGTAACACTTAGAGGTATGGAATTAGAGAAACTAAGGGTCTAGTAGGACCTGAATGATGAGGCTTTAGCCACTTAGGAGGATGCCACATAGTTGAGATATTTGTACTCTTATCTTTTTATAGGGTTCCAAGAGTACAATTGTGCCTGGTGGGGGAGGATGGAGTTCCTCTTATGTTTTCATTGTGCTCTATAGTTCACACAGACCCGAGTGATACTTTGATGGATTTCCATGTCTATTTGCATATTGAGATGCTTTGGTGACTTTACATTGTTTTGATTACCAAATGATAGATGCATTACTATTTAGTTTGATCATATCTACATGATGATGCTAGTGATATGGAATTATGCTATATGATGATGCCTAGTTTATTTTGTATTCAAACATTTATCATGATTTCCAAGTTATTAGATGGAAATTATTGGATTCATTGCTGGTGTATTTTATGTTGTGGATATATCTTTTACCTTTAGTATATATACACTCAATTTTGAAAATAAATTATTTAAATGATTTAAATTAGATATTTTATTATATAGTTATATGATGTTATGTTGTACTACACCACTTCTATGTGTGAATTGCATGTTGGTTCTAATACAACATTGGGGAAAGAGTCATAGCCACTTGCTTGCAAGATCTACACATTGTCATATTCTCCTTCATGTGATTATGTGTCTTTGTGTGCTTTGGCTATTATATATTGAGCATATACACTTGATGCTTTCTTTTTTATTAAATAGGTATTGGTACATTCACCGTGAGTTCAGGACCTAAGTATGTACTTATATCTTTGACAGTGTACTGGGAGATAATGACTTTGACCATTCATGTTGAGCCAATGTCATCCCTGTATGGGCCACTTATTTGTCTAATTGTTATTATAATCCTCTGGTAATTGGTAAACCTAGATTCATGGTGCATTACATGATTAGACCTATGAGCATGTCTATGCATTTAGGATTTGGTAGTCGCCGCAAAAGAATGTTGATTTAATTGATTTGGGATAAATTTTATATTTTATTTTATTTACTAGCTATCTTGTCATAGTTGAATTCCAATTACATAGAATTTTCTAATTTAAGTGGAAAAGGGGGCCAATTAGATTATTAAGTTATTTAATAACCTAATTTATAAGTCACTTTGGTTAAATTGTTTATATTGACAAAATATAACTTTATTTCCCACTTTCATGTTAGCCCTAACTGATAATGTCATTACTATATGTGAAAGTCATATCAATTGTTATGTTGTCATTGATGTCAAGCCTTAATTGGTTAGACATTATGCTAATTCAATAGAGTACCAGATCATTTGATTGAAGAATAGGATTTGAAGAAAGTATGATGATGAAAGAGATGATAAGTATGGTATTTGATGGGTACTTGAATGAGTTGGACTATAACAATATAATGTTGATGTGATTGTTTTATAATCATGTAACTTTGTGATTGAGTTCATAATTGGCTGATCAATGAAAGAAGAGATACAATATTAACCGAGTTACTACAATTGTCATGAGCACTTGGCAAGGAAGAGTTAAAGTTTAGTATTAACCGAGTGATTTATTGCCTGACTAAAGTTGTAATTTCACTGAGTGAAGAACAAAAAAAATGTTAATTTGAGGCTAACTTTTGATAAAAATTAAGAATGTTGGAGAAGTTCAAAGGACAAGGTCAAATTTAGTTATGATATCTATGGCTAGAGAAATGTAATGAAGATTTGACAAATGAGATTTAACAGAATGGAGATAAGCACAGAATTCAAGGTGTAACTATTTTCCAAGTGACTAAATACATTGAATCTAAGATCTACGGTTGTGATTAAGTGGCAAAATTTGGAAGAATATGGAAGGTAGGAGTTACCTATTTAAGGAGAGGAATGAGACTATTTTTGGTTGTTGATTATTTGTTAATAAGTTGTTGATAAGGGTGGAGTTGATCAAGTTGAAGAACAACATGAACCAAGCAAAATAGAAGTGCAAAGGTTGAGCAAAATAGAAGTGCAAAAATCCAGCAAAATGAAGTGCTAAGTGAAAGTGAAAGTGTGTGAATCAACCAATAATAGACCAAAAGGAAGAGATAGAGGAAAGTAGAGATCTTAACAAGCAAGCTAGTGTTAAACCTAATAGATCACTTGGCTATTACTTTCTTACCATTGTAGAAGATAAAATCTCTTAACCAAGTGGACCTAACAAGTCTTTGAAATCCTATATGGTAACATCAATTAATGATGTTTGTAAGTCCTTTAGAGCAGGTCACTCATTAGAAATGTCAAGGAGTGATAAGGTCTAGATGATCTTTGGTTAAAATCCTCTAACCAAGCCACACTAAAAATGTAGATGTAACCTTTAACAAGGTTGGCTCCTAGTGGAGCTCACTTCAGAAGAGTGAAATATTTGGGTTGTCAGTTCGAAGGTAGTTTTTCTCTTTACAAGGTTTCCACATTAAATATTTGTGTCAAATTTGTGAATGCTTATGTATTGCAAATTTTATTTTCATGTTATTTTCTTAATGTTGCAACTCGGTAATAGCTAAGTGATCACTCTAATGCTTGATATGAATTTGGAACTCTGAGATAATGGTTTGAAGAAAAATTGTTATAAGTTTTATTTGAGAAGTTGAATGTGGTTACTGATTTATTGGTGTGAAAGTTTACGAAGTTTGAATTGGTACTAAATTATTTTAAAGGCATGTAAGATAACTGATAATTGATTCACCTCCTCTCATTTATCTAACATTTTACACTTGCAATTTTATGTTTTTGAACTAAAACTCCTCAAATCCTCTTTGGGATTATTATTTTTTGTTGGATGAGATTGGGTTGTCAAATCATCACAAATTTAGTCTCATTGGATTTGTAGTGAGAATATTCTACTTTGTTGGGCATTTCATCACACTCGGTAAATTTTTCATTCTGTAGTTGCAATCCCCAAATTTGAGCATTTTGATGTGAGGTAGGTTTTTTCTTGATTCTTTAGTTTTTGTCCATTTTACATCCCATTTTTAATTTCTTATTACTTGAAGGTTGAAAACTATCATTCCCTTCTAATTTCATGTTTTAATTGAACTCAATTGGATGGGAACAAACATTTGAAGTTTTATGTAATTTTAATTTGAAATTTTTCATGGTGTTGTGCTAAGAGTGAGCTTGTAGCTCAGTTTTTGTTTGACTTCTGAATTTTTAACCTCGATTTGGAGGTCATTTTTTTTTATTTTGTTGAATTTTGACATATTTGACTTGTTTTGTTGGTAATAAGGTTTATATTTTATTAATAATAACTAAAGATAAAAAAAAATTTACAAAGAAAAAGTTACAATTAGGAACTAGTCCAAGACCATCAAAGCATACATATATCACCTAAGCTACTAATTCAAAGAAGCCTCTTTAATTGGCTTAACACATATAAACTTCAACATTTTTAAATTCAATATTATAAAGCAAATCCCATCGCCCAGCTACCTCAAAAATGCTGAAGTCAGTTTCTTGATCAAAACAAACTTCTTCCTTACACTAAAAACCTAGTTCACAATCCATAAATTCACACCAAAAATAGTGTCCCAAGAAGGCTTTGAATTCCTTCTATTGGTGTAAATAAGTAATTACTTATTACACTTTACTTAAGTTTACTAAGGTCAATGCATTATTTTATTATTTATTTGGTTGACACTTAGGAGTTTGCATACTTTCATGAGTTGTCATGTTGACAACACAGAAGTAAGCAACTCTAATTCAGCACATGGTGCCTAAAACACTAAAGTTTGCATAATTAACTAAGTTGTCATGTAGACAACACAGTTATTTGCACTCTTAATTAAGCACATGGTGTCTACAACATTATTTTTCGTGCTACACCTTTGTAAGCTTATCCTCTCATCATAACACTTACTCCTATGCTTAATGGAGGATAATCCGCTCCTGGTGGACATGTGCTTGGTTGTAAGACTTATTAGTGTGTTGACTCCTAAGTATTCTAGAAGCATTCCAAAGGCCTTTATATACAGGCACTCCTAGTGTACTTATATATGACACTGAGCATTGAATGAAAATAAATCAATTTTGGATATTATTATTCTGATCATGCCTTGTTGGTCTACTATTGTGCTTGTGCTTGAGTTCCTTGATCTTGGGTGATTTTTCCCTAAGGCAAATTCTTACATGGTATCCAAGCATACCAAATTCTTACACCTTCATCTATTTTACTATTTGCACCATGCATGAGCCAAACCAAAAAATCTATCCTTTATAGCCTACCAACAACATCACAAAATTCTTACATTCTTCATGATTTTTCTCCTTTAACATGCACACCAAAACTTCACTCCATGACATCAGTTATCATTTATTTTATCTAGCAGCCCCAATCTTTACTTATGGTTTCAAAAACCCATTTCATCTACATCCATTCATTCTACCCCTTCATTTCTTGTCACAAAACCAAAATTTTAAAACACCTTGATGATCATCTCATTCCATTGTAGGGAATTCCATTTACACCATCATCCTTTACCCGTGAAGTCTGGTAGGAAAACATCTACAAGGGTATGCAACATTAAACCCACACACTCTTCTCCCCCGTCATTCCTGAAAAAGACCTTATTTCATCCACTCCATCTGAATCTTTTCTTTATAAGCTTCCTTATCTACACCCCTAGGGCACCACAAGAATCCAAACTTGTCAATAGCTTCCCCTTTTGCCTCATCCTCAAAGAATTCACTATAATCAAACCCAATCCTCAACCATGTCCATTCCAATAGAGAATCTAATCCAACTATTAATTTTTTTGGGAAACAAAGACTTCATACTCACTTCACTTTAGCGTTTGATGCTTCAAACTCTAATCCCCAAGCTATTATCATTGTCGCATTATTCACATTAATTTTCTAGTGGTTGATCTTCCTTCTAGAAAATTTCCCCTAACGTCCCTTTAATTGCATCAATTACTCCCTTTGGAGGGGATAACAAAAGTCATGTCAGGTGATGATCTTGGACTAGGCTAAAGATTGCTTTTTGTTGTTTCTTCATTTTGAAAGTAAAGGTAGCTTCCATCACAACCAACTTCAATTTAGTTTCCCTAGATTAACTTTCACTCTATTATTTTGCACTGTAAAATTTAGCTTTTATTTATTTATGAGCTACGCACAAATAAACTAGCCTTTCTATTGACACAGGCAAACCTGATCATATAATAATGAAGTGTCACATCATCCTTACAACATCCTGCAATCTATTATTCAAGACATTTCCCCACCCCACTTAGATTCACTCATTATTTAATAAGATGTCACTACTATTATTGCTATCGTCACCTTTGTATGTAACTAAGGTTTCCACATTTGTCACCATCTTAACAAAATCATCACACACTTTCCTTTTTTAATAAACAATCTCTATATCAGCTCTTAAACAATGATCAATTCAAAATCATTTAAAACTCTTCCCCTAATGGCTACATGTAATATCCCCTCTAATAATCAAATTTGACATTAAATCATAATAGTTTAAATATTAACAAATAAATATATGATAATCTATTCATAATACATGTCATAAGAAATAAATAAATAAGATGATATGATAACCCAAAGAATTAAATAAATAAATAGAATAATTAAATAAATAATAGTAATCAAATAACTAGATATCATCAAATAATATTTACATAAATAATAGGAATTTATGATGAAATATAACTAAGAAACATGAAACAATTAAATACTAAATAAAAATAATAATTATTACTAAATGCCTAATGAAAGGATTATAGATGCCGACCCTACCACATGTCATGACCTTTGAAGATTTGGTCGGTGTATAAAAACAACATCAATAGATTTAATAAAGGCACAAGAAAAACATAAGCGGAAAAAGCATCAAATAAAGTATATATTTAAAGATACCAAACTAATTATATGAAAAAAGAATGAGGGGAATGCATCAAAATAGTTACAAAGAGTATCCTCTAAATGAGCAAAAAAAATCCAATGAAAATAGAAACCCAACCAATAAAAGAAAGTTCTACATTCAATGCAAGGAAAGCTAGCCACGTTAGGTTAGAATTCCATAAAGGTGGAAAGTATAAGACTACGTTAAAATAAGGAGAATATAATCTTGAAAGTATAGGAGCAAAGCACATAAGGTATGTTATGTTATAGTTTTATGTTTTATTAGATAGAAAAAGGTATCCTTATTAGTTTGTGAAATTATTATATGTTTTTTTTTAATTAATGAATTTTGATAAGTAATGAATATTTTAAGAAACTGGAAATATTATATATGAAATAGTTAAGTAAGAAATATATTATTAAGTTTGAAATAACTATTTTGTGGGATGATTAAATAAGGTGAAGTAAATATTTGATAAATTATTTAATTAAGTTTTGACCATCTTGAATACAATGACTCAAAATAACTTAAGAAAATTATGGTAATCAATAAGGATTAGGTGGATAAGAGGGTAGGGCGGAGTCCTAAGGCAAGAGGGGTATGTACCAACTCTTGGGCTTAGGTTTATCGAGTTATGGGGCCCCACCACAATTTTCGAGTACTGTAGTATGGTATAACACCTAGGCATGGTGAGGGATGGAGACCTTGAGAAAGGACCAAGGTCTTGTCAAGGCTTTAATGTGGTCTCCTTGTCCAGTCCCTGAGTGACCTAGCCTATACATACAATGAAGTAGATAGTATGTATATATATAAATATGAATTATTTTCTTAATTAAGTAATGAGATGATAATCTTCTAAATATATTCTTTGAAAAAATAGGATAGTATTATAGGCCCTTATAAGTAGGGACATTACACTACATAATTCAGTTTGACATCCCCCTTTATCATTAAATTCAACCGCCCATTTTGAAAGAATGTATGCCTCACCATTACCTTCCCTATAGATATGACTAACTTTAAAGGCATCTAGACTATCTAAATATTTTTTAATAGCAACCAAATAATTTTGTAGATGCCATGTTGATATCTTATTTCTTCTGATTGCCCCAATCACAATTAAAGAGTCTCCTTCTAAATGAATCTTTTTCCCTCCTACCTTCTTTGCACATTTGACAGCCAACAAATTTGCTTCAAACTTTGCACAATTATTTGATCCATTCTTTAATCTCTCACCTCCAAAAGCCATAGTTTCTCCATCTAGATTTATAACAATAAAACTCACCCCTGATAGCCATTGGTTTCTTGTTGTCACCCCATTAAAATTCGTTTTAATCCAACCTTCATCTCAGACTTGCCATTAAGTCCTTTTCCTAGCCAAAGATTTTGATTTGTTGATATTCCTACTTCTTACTAACCTAATTTAAATCCTTGGACACCTTTTTTGTATTGCCCCATCATCTTTCAAAAATCCACAATTGCTCAAATCTCTTCTAAAAATTGCAACACTCAATACTTCTTCTATAGCATGATCAATTTGCCAAATTAACCTCTCTCAGACCTCACACTTATCTTGAAAGACATGCCTATTTTGTTCCTTCCAAATCTCCCACACTACAATTGAGGGGAAAATCATCCACACACTCACTAACAAATCACCCTATCTAACTCATGACCAAGAGATCAAAATATCTTTTTTAAGGTAGTCATCCACGACTCCTACCATCCGAGCTTACTATGCACATACCTCCACTAAGAAAATGCCACCTCAACATTAGTAACAAATGGTCAAAAGAGTCCTCTTGTTTTTTGTACATGAAACATATTGATGGACCATGAAAGCCTAGACTTTTCCTTCTTTCTCCCTTTAAAATCCTACCCTGAACAACAAACCATGCAAAGGAGCCTACCTTTGGAAGATAATATTTATACCAACATAAATCCCCTGCCTCAAAAGAAAATAACCTTTTTTGAGACATTAAATAATAACCAAGTTTCACCGGTTACTTGCCTTAAGAGAAGCACACCATCTGATTTTATCTTATTCATCAATTAGATACACTTTCCTTGATAAAAAAAGGCCTTTAAAGAGGTTTATTGTTGAACAGATAACCCTTCTACTCTCCAATCTCTTCACTTACATTCTGGTCCTAGGGGACCTTATAATTCACACATGTAGTCTCTTACCTTCACTCCCCACCTTTCACATAAAATTCTCTCTAGATTCTCATCTTGACACACCTCACTAAGTATCGGATAATCATTCCAAGAATTGTCCCAAAACTTTTATTTCCTTCCATCACCTACTCTCCAAGAAACATGATTAGGGATCACATGCCTACATGAGACAATAAAATTTTGAATAATAGAACCCTTAATTGGATTATGATTTGTAAAAAATCTTTCCTCTTCATTGTAGTTTAAATATTTAGCTCTTAAAATATTGATCCACAATTGTTCTAACTTCTTATACACATGATGCACTAACTTTGTACCTAAAGCTAAATTCATCAAATTCCAATCTCTTAATCCAACACCACCACACTTCTTTTATTGACATATTTTCTCCCAACTAAGTAAAGGGATCTTGTCATCATCGCTTTCGTTGTTCCAAAAGAATTTCCTCATTTTTTGCTCAACAACCCTTATAACTTTTTTTGGGATATTTAGACACGTCATTAAAAAAATTGGAATCACAGACACAACTGATTTTAACATCAGTATATGACCTGCTAAGGTTAATCGTCTTCGCTTCCATCTTTTTTTACACATTTCTCCACTAACCCTTTCCACAAGTCAGACCTATTTCTTCCTTGAAACAAAGGAATCCCAATATATCTATTTGGTAAAGCTCCACTCCTAATATTAAGAATCTTGCAAATCGCTCTATGTTTACAAAGGGATGTGTTGAAGAAGAAAGCTTATGATTTATTCTAGTTTATTTTATTACTTAAAGCTCTACCATTTAAATATAGAGAATCTCTACCATATAAATATAGAGTTTGTTTCATAACTTTGGTCTCCCTTTTAGAGGCTTCACCTACTAAGAAAGTGTCATCTACAAACTGAAGATGAGAGACAACATCCACTCCTTCAACCACCTTCACACCTTTCCATTTCCTATCCCTTCTTTTTTTGCCTATCAATTTTCCCATAGCCTCTACCATAATTATAAAGAGAAAGGGGGAAGGGGGGTCATCTTTCCTTAAACCTTTTCCTAATTCAAAAAAACTTTGAGGAATTCCATTTACCAAAATTGAGAAATGAGTTATTAAAATACAACTATGCATCCATTTTATCCATCTAGAATCAAACCCAAATTTCCCTAGTGCCTTTATAAAAAATTCTCTACCAACTTCATCATAAGCTCACTTAATATCTAATTTCACCATCATTTTAGTCAACCTCTTCAGCCTTATGAAGTGAATCAATTTATGAGCTATACTCACCCCCTCATAAATGGATCTCCTAGGAGAAAAACCACTTCGTTTAAAAGAAATAACTAAACTAAGAACTCCTTTCAATCTATCAACATTGACTTTAGTAATAATCTTATACACAAATTACATTATGCAACAGGCCTAAAATCTTCAAAATTCTTAAGAGCATCCTTCTTAGTCAAAATCCTTCAACAAAATGCTCCCTTTCTAGACTCTTCTACCACTTCCCACACTTCTTGTGCAAACATATCCCATAAGGGTCTTAAAAACCTAGTTAGGAACCCATCAGGCAATGAAGGTAATTTTCAAATCCTTCAACAAAATGCTCCCTTTCTAGACTCTTCTACCACTTCCCACACTTCTTGTGCAAACATATCCCATAAGGGTCTTAAAAACCTAGTTAGGAACCCATCAGGACCTAGGATTTTGTCCCTTCCAAGACCTTTCGCTACCTTAAGCACTTCCTCCTTTGAGACTTTTTTTAAAAACATCCTATTTTGTTTTATAGTAATAATTTTTGGAATATAGTCCAACACTCTATTGTAGTCCACAACTTTGCCTTGTTCTTTTAACCATTTTCTTTGGATTAAAGATAAAACTTCCTACTTAATCATCATTGCATTCCTTATTAACTCTCCCTCCTCATTTTAAATTGAGAATATCTTATTATTAACATGTCTTACTTTAAGAAAATTGTGAAAGAATTTTGTATGTCTATCCCCTTCATTGAGCTGAATTTCCCTAGATTTTTTACGCCAAAAGACTTCTTCCTTTGCTAAAATGTCATCATATTCTTTATTAAATAGTTTTTCTTTCTAAAAGTCTTCCTCTCTCATCACATCTTTGATAACTTTATAAAAAAAAAATTTAAGACTCTTCCAGATAAAATTTATTTTTAAAGATATTCTGAAAGGACTAACGATTCCATATTTTCATCTTCTCCTTCAAGAACTACAACTTTTTGAAGAAAACAAAAGCTTTGTTTCCATCAAAGGAAGGAGTATCAAACCACCAATGTTCCATGAACTCCTTAAAACCATCTTCCTTAAGCCACATTGCCTCAAATTTAAAAAGACATCTTTCTGTAGATGAGTTCTCCTTAATTCGAAGACTAATTGGGAAATGGTTGTTGGTATCTCTAACAATTGTTGTCTATTAGTGTCAAACACTTAGTCATATACTAGGCAGAGTTAGATTGTCATCATTTCCATCAAGCTACACTATATAGGCGGAGTCCTATAAAGACTGATATATAAACATGTATATAACGAGTTCTATAGGAGCCAATCAAGTATATGATCTCAGAGTATTTTTAATGTAAGCCAAGTCTAATATTGACTAAGTAGTTCGAGAACATTGATGTCAACTTACAAAGAAGGTATTGATCATAGTAAAGACCAAGTGTTAGTAGCATATACAATGAGTGCCAAGTGCTAGAATCAGTAAATGTCAAGCAACACAAAATTTACATTCAAGTCAGGAATGATGCAAACTATTTTAGGTTGACACAGACATGATTTCTAATACTTATAAAGTTTTTTATAGAGTTTTACGCATTTTATGATGTCGATCATAGATCCCTATGTTCTATGATGAACCAATCAGATGGAGAGGCAAAGTAAGGAAGCATTTAGAAAACTCTTTATGAAATCTTTAAATAGGGCAAAACTTGAACTAGTTCTGTATGGTGAAGAGTATAATGATATAAAGGAGTGAACAAGACATTCATATAATTCATGTGTGAATGTGTGAACATTGCAAAAGAGGCAAAGGATGATGTTATTATAAAACAAAGAAAGATACCTAGTCAAAGCAGTGAAGGGCACAAAGGCTATATTATATTAAAGATTAGATCATATTCGAAAGAGGAGATCCAACATCAACTTATTAGAGAAAACCAAAGATCAAGTACTTAATCAATTCTAACATATTGAGATAGCGTAAATCTCTTAACAAAGTAGTCTTAATAGATATTTGTAAATCTCCTAACAAAGTCCTTACTTTGTTGTAAGTGTGAAATCCACTAATAGGGTCATGAGATCTAATAGTCTCAAAAGATTTTAATAGGGCAGACACCCATCATAGGGTAGATCATTGGATATGGTCAAACATTGTAACCCTAACAGGTTAACTTTATTACTATAGTAGTGAAGATTTGTGGGTGTCATCCTCACCCCCATTTTACCTTCACTTTGAAGTGTTTCTGGGTAACCAAAATCTTTGTGTCATGTGATTACTTTTCATGCATGTGATTGACAGATTAGATCTATATGTTATTATAGTTTGATTTTATAAGTTATACATGCATAAGCGATAGGATATGAGATGGTAAATATGGTGAATGCATTATGAATTATAAGAAAGGGTAAAGTGTTACATATCCTGATTCACCTCCTCCCCTCTTAGTATCTTGGTTTCTAATTTAAACTTCTAACAATTGGTATCAGAGTTGAGTTCTCTTAGAGAAGTTTAACAACTTGGAGTTCATATCTTGGAGATGAAGGCTTTTCAATTGGACAAACTTATTGACAAGCAGGTGATTGACATCCAACTCATATTGCAGAAACCTGAAACAAAAAGATAAGAACTGAAGAAATCCCTAAAAAGGAGAAAGGAATTGGCTATTCAGGATAAATAGTTTTCTTGTGAAGAATTTTATACTAAAGTACCATTTGAAATAGTAAATTTGAATGAGACATCTTCAAAACTGCTAGATAAGAACAAACTCCTGAATGAAGAAGTTAGAGGACTAAAAAGGGAACATGAGATTCAATTAGCAAGGTTATGTGAAGTAATTGAGAACAAGAAGAAAGCTGAGGAAGACAAGGTTATTGCTGAAGAAGAAAAAAGGCTAATGACAAATAGACTTGAAGAAAGGATATCTAATATACAAAAGCTCACAAACACTTAGCTTGATATGATGAATCAACTGATGCTTACAAATCAAGAGTTGAATAGAAATGATGTAAAAATAGAAAATCTAATATCACAGAAGGATCTACTAAAGAATGAACTAAAAATTGAAAAAGAATAAGTGGAAAGATTCAACAAGCCAAATGAAGAAATGAAATACTTTGAAGAAATAATGAGGTCATCTAGAAGCACTTTTGGATTGGGACAGTCACCTACTGAGCAAGGAGAATCATCCAGGAGTGGAGAATTGAGAAATACAAATATGAAGGCAAACCAACATGTTATTGTTGAAATTATAGTCAAGTTTGTTTATTAGTGGCACACACATTTATTCAGATAGTAAGTATCTACTAAGCTTATTGTATAGTTAACAGTGTTAACCAAGTAATTTAGATTCTACCAAGTTCTATAGTTGCTACTTAGTTCAAGGAACACTATTCAGTTTGTGCCAAGTAGTTTCTACCAGGTTGGTGATTATCAGTATAAATCGAGCTTCTTAGTGTTTACTAAGTTTCTCAGTGCAAATCAATTTCTATAGTGGTTACTGAGTTCGCAGCTATAGTGATGTGAATCCAATGTTGGCCGAGCCACACACTGTCAACCAAGTGATTCAGTTTATATCAAGCTCGTATAGCATTGACCGAGCTATGCAATATGAATCAAGTGATTCAATTTATATGCAGAGTTTCATAGTATTTGTTGAGTCACTAGTGAAACCGAGTTCAAACTACTTGGAAGTGATTAGTATGGACCAAGCTTCTACATCTACCGAGTGTATGACGATGTCGAGCATTGACAATGGATGTCAAGTATCAAAACCTCACCAAGTTAGTCTTTAAAACCCAAGTACCAATAATTGGGCTAACTTTGTGTATTTTGTGGAAACTTGTATTGTAGTTGACTTTGATGAATTGTAATTTGGATTGATATATATGTAATGTATTGTATCACATCCAAAGGTATGGAATAAGATAATCAGATGCGGCACACAAAGAGAAGAGGTGCAAAGTAAAAGGCTACAATAGTATAAGGAGCAACAAAGATTTATCTATCACAGCAAGGTGATCATTACACTCAAAGGAATCTCATTCATCAAATCAAGTTGTAGACCAGAGGCCAGCCACTAGTTCATCCTAATAGATGGAATAGTTAAATCCTTTCACAAGGTAAACTTTATAGTCTTTTGTAAATCTCTTTACCGAGTGTATACTTCATTGTATGTTTGTAAATCCTTTTGCAAGGTGGACCTAGCAGTCCTTATTGCTCCTAATAGGATAGATCATCAGAAGTGATCATTATAAGCCTTAATAAGCCAAATTTATACTATATTACTAAAGCTTGTGGGTATCATCCCCACCCCATTTTTACTTTCTATTTGGAAGGTTTTTGGGTCACCATATTGTGTGTCAAAGTGTTATGAATGTTTTAATGCTTTCATTTTTTTCATGCATGCAATTAGATTAGAATAATCATGAAGCATTAATTGGTAAATAAAGATTAAGTTTTATTGGTTACTGATTCACCTCTCCCCTCTCAATATCTTAGCTTATCATATATATTTCCAACAATTGGTATCAGAGCTTTGTGGTTCTCAGAAAAGAAGTTTAATAGCTTGAGCAAAGATCAAAGGCAATGGAGGTATTTAGACTTGATAAGACTATTGACAATGAAAAGTTAGATTTGGAATTGGCTATTGGGCAACTTAAGAAAGCAAAGGAGAAACTCTCTTAATCCTTGAAAAGAAGAAAAGATCTTGCAATTTAGATGAATGAAAAAATCTACATTGAAGACAACCATTCAAAAAGTAATTCAGACGAAGTTAATGAGGCAATCAGAGAACTATTATAAAAGAATGGTAACCTTCAAGAAGAAGTTAGAAAACTAAAAAGAGAATGGGAAATTTAGTCAGTAAGATTGTGTGAAGTCATGGAAGAGAAAAAAAAGATAAAAGAAGAGAGAAGGAAAGAATAATGAAATTCAACATCTATCCCTTCAAAAAGCAGACTTCATTTATCAACTTACCAATGCAAATAAAGAAATCATGAATCTAAGATCAAAGAATGAAAGACTGCAGAATGATCTAAACACTAAAAAGAAAACTAATGAGAGGATGATGAAATCTCAAGGAGACATGAATCAATTGAATGAGCAAAGCCATTATAGATAGAAAAGAAAAGTAGGAATTGGATATACAGAAGAAGGTGAATCATCCAAGCAAGGAGCTCAAAAGAATCAAATACTTACTTGCAATCATTGTGGTAAGATAGATCATACATAAAACAAATTTTGGAGCAATGACAAAGCTAAATTCAATGGAAAATGTTACAATTGTAATCAACATGGTCATAGAGTTAATGAATGCAAAGAGAAACCTAAATTTGAGGGCAAATGTCACAAATGCAAGAAGCATGGGCACAAAGCTTCTGAATGCAAAACAAAGATATTGAATCCAATAGAATAAATTGTAAAAGCTATATTTGGTTGAGACTACAACACTTGATGTAGATGTCACTACTTTGGAGAATTTGGACACATTGGAATGACTTGTGTAAAACATCACATGAGGACAAGAGACACCACTAGAAGATGTTTTATTTGTATAGAACTTGGTCATCTTGCCAAGAACTGTATGAATATAAGAAGAATTTAAGATGAAAAGAAAGCCAAAGCTAATAACATCAGAAAGTAGATGAGACAACAATGGATTCTGAAATCTTTTAAGAATGCAAGTCTATGCAATGAAGCACATGTCACTCAAGAATTGGGTGACTCAAGCATTTCTACCGAATCTCCCACAAGGAGAACTGGAACTAGGATTTTGAAGCAGACATCTTACATCAGTTCTAGTCAGCTAGAAGGAAATATCCATATCAACATTCAAGATGCAAAAGGATTATCGAGCGTTTAAAGAAATTCTAGACATTACCGAGTGAGGTTGGGTTGCAAGACCCTATCGAGCAAGGTTGGGAGTTACTAAAATTGTTGTATAGGCACTGAATCATGGATGACTCTACTAAGCAATCAATGCAAGCCGAGTGGAAGACAGTCTGTCATTGAGCAAGTGATTGTACTAGGCATTTATGACTATTGAAAGATGGAATTTGTTAAAAGGGGTGAAATAAAATTCATTTGTCACCGTGAATTTTCAAGAGCTATTTGTGCAGAGCGATTTCAGTACATCCGAGTGATCTATGTGAATTGTTGTTGAAGATTTTTGTGTTTTTAGAAACCCTACTGAGCAATGGTATCCTCTAGTAATAAGACAAAGAAAGGATCCAAAATGCTAGTTCGAGGAGTCGAATCAAAAGCACCATATTTCAAATTGAGTCTAGCGATTGTAGAAACCCTTGATCCAACTGGAGCTTAGTCTCAAATTCCATCTAAGGTACTTTTGGTAAACGATATTCATTCACATTTTTTATGTTTGATTCAAAATATAGGAGCTTTGGAAATGGATGAATCATTGAACAAACTGTGTGTGAATGGTGTGTTAAAACCAAAGCATCAACACCTAGAAGCAAAGGGTTTGACTCACATTCCACACATGCCTTGAGATTTTTAGATTAAGTGGATAAGATTTATCCTCAGTTGTGTGCATAATAGGTAGTTATGGTTGGACCAAACTATTTTGATAATGAAGAAAATGATCCATCAGATCATAGGGCTTCCAATGCTAGTGAAGGCAAAAATGACTAAAACCCTAAGTCAGGTGGAATTGGAGAAGAAAACCCTTGTCAAATGGGATGAAAGGGTATGAAGATCAGTTGTGTTACTAATATGGAGTTGAAGTTTGGAATACATGTCATTGCACACAAGATATACAACTCCAGTCATCTAAACAATGTATCATGTGAAGTAGTGGATTTTGCTTTCAAAGTGGTCAAGAACAATATGTCCTTCGACCTTGCTGAGTTGATGTTGAACCAGTTCAACAAAAATATGGAAAGCATCAGAACTTAAAAGAATAATCCTTGTAAGTTCGGTTCACTCTTAACCTTTTTATTTTTCTTTGTGTAGAAGTTCTTCCCATCAAAAGGTACAGTTGTATGGAGAAAAGATGTACCTATTCTTTATCAAATCAATGAGTATATAATAGAAATGGGAGAAAACTATGTCAGTATCATGGACAACTATTTTGATACATTTAAGGACAAGATGAATAATAGATTCATGATACCTAATAAACAAAGATGATATTTATTTCATGGTTGATTATGATAAAGTGTATATACAAGCAGTCAGATTGAGAATTGTATGGGTTAAGCCTCTAGGTTATGAGGTTAATATTGATGAAACCAAGGACATTATTGAAGCATTATTAAATGAGCCTATTGATCCAAAGGCCACATACTTCAAAACATATGAGGAAGCTAAAGCTAGAATTGAATTATAGATAAAACTCCCTCAGGTTGTCAACAAACGTAAAACGAGGATAGCAAAATTGAAACAAACCAACTCTACTCTCCTATTGACTGAAGGTAAAGGAGATGACATAGAAGAAGAAGCAAAAGATGAAGGGAAATAAGAAGAAGAAGAGCTAGTAAAGAAGAAAGGTAAGGTTATTATAACCAAACTTGCAAAGACATCTATTACAATTTTTACAAGGAGAACATCCAAAAAGAAACTAAAGTTGGGTGAAGAAGCAGAGGATATAATTTTCAAAAAGCTTCCACCCAACTTTCAAGAAAGATTAAAGGAAATTGATTCTGGAGCTAGCATAACAAATTTCAAAGCATTGAGGTATGAAATTAGAACTGCAGAAGAGAAAAAGCAAGTTAAAGACATGGTCATGTCAAAGCTAGGTAAATGGAAATACTTCCCAGACCAACTTGCATAACAAATTCTCAATAAATTAATGGAGAAAATTAAGTCAAGATAGGAGCATGCAAAGAAAATTGCAAAAGATATTTATAAGCAGACTTTGAGACAACTTATGCCAAGTCTAAGTGATAAAGAGGTGAAAGAATCTATCAAGAAGAATGAAGAAAAACTTACTTTGAGGTTTAACACTTGTCTGATATTGATCAATGAAATTGAACATGTAGTAAGGAATGCAACCAATACATAGAAGAAAAACTACAATCTTCATAAGCAGAGTGATTTTGTGGTTCATGTCAGTGATAAGGATGATGATGATGATGATGATGAAAATGACAAGGAAGAGGAAATTGATTATGAAGAAGTAGCACATTATGACAATATAGATGATGAGGAACAAGAATATGAGGCTACTAAGGAAGATCTCCCTGAGATTCAAAACATTGAGGAGACCGACCCTAAGAAGATTACAACAATGATCATAGCCTCACTTCCTCATTCTTCAAGTGAAGCATTGAAGACATCAAGCTTAGAGAAAGCTACTGTCGAGTTGGTTGTGTCAAACACTGCTAATCCAAGAACTCAACCAATCTCTACACCTATTTAGCTCAGTACTTCATTGACAAAAGTGACCAACACTTCATCTACTGAGAAATTGGTACTTCCTCCTCCAAAATTTTTGGTAACTTAGCAACAAGGTATTTATTCAATAAGTAAAATTCACTTTTACTACTAGTCCTTCTATTTCTATCATTTTTTCCATTTCGAGCATGCAAATAATAAGTACTAAGATAGTTGAGAGCAAGCCTCAACTAAGTACAATTTTTTATAGCAAAGACAAAGATAAGGAAGAAGACATTGGTTTTGATGAGGATATACTTATCCCAAATTGGGATATCTCTAATCTAAATCTTAATCAAATGCATATAGTAGGAGATCTTCTATAGAAGAAAGCTAAGTAGTAGAGGCTTAGAGAGGAAAGAAACTGAGAATTTCAAGTGCTTGAAGATCCAAAGAACATTCTTGAAGAGGCACTCAACACTGTGGTTGACACTTCTCAACCTATTTTGGCTCAGTTAGTAGAAGTGATCCAAAAATTCAATGAAGATTTGAATGGACAAGAGAAAGTGTTGCAGAGAGCAGAGAAGAGATTTGAAAATAAAGTATTAGAGCTAGTAGCATAGAAGATTTCAATACATCAAGTAGACTTGTTTACTGTTCTAGGCTCATTCGAGATCTCTGCCAACAATGTGACTTCTCTATTCGGTAAACTCTGTGACACATCCATTTTCACTCAGGAAATTAAAGGAAAACTCTCCAAGATTGATGAAGATTTGAAGGCAAGTGCACAACAGTTGCAACTTGACCCGAACTATAGTTGTACTCACTCTATAAAGATCAAATTTCTAATTGATATGTAGGCATAATTGCTAAGGGAAGAAGCCAAGATAAGGGCTACACTTGTAGATATACAAGGAATGATTCTTTCTAACATGGTTGCATTGTAGAAACATATTGCACATGCTAAAACTCTCATCCATGATAACAAATTCTCCATTATTGATCACATGATAGAATTATCAACAGAAGTTCATATTGCATTGCACACAAGCAAGGTGTTGCAAGAAAACTGGGACAAGAAAATGTCATTGATTCTAAAGGTACATTTTGATTTCTTGTCACATTTTGGCATAACTATATAGAATACACCTTTGGCATTTATGTAAAAAAGGGGGAGAAGATGTATATAACATATTATAAAGGGAGAGAAGAAGCATATTGTAAAAAGGAAAGAAGATGTTGTACAAGATGCAATAAAGGGAAGAAGATAAGAAGATGTATATAATGTGTAAAGTATATTGAATATATATATATGGGGGAGCAACATCATATTATATACATGTAGAGATATTCAGATAAACATCTCTTACAAAAGCAATTTAAAAAAATTTCAAAAATAGAGTACTCTATCGAGTTGAAGACACAGAATGGAGAATAAATATTATTTTGAAACTTTTTGAGTATTCAGTTTTGATTGATAAGTGTTTTTGTCACTAATGCCAAAAGAGGAGATTGTTGGAATTATAGTCAAGTTTGTTTATTAGTAAAACACACACACACACACACACACACATTCAGATAGTAAGTATCTTCTAAGCTTATTGTATAGTTAACAGTGTTAACCAAGTAATTCAGACTCTATGAAGTTCTATAGTTGCTACCAAGTTTAAGGAACATTATTTAGTTTGCACTGAGCAGTTTCTACTAGGTTGGTGATTATCAGTGTAAACCGAGCTTCTTAGTGTTTACCGAGTTTCTCAGTGCAAACCAAGTTCTATAGTGGTTATCGAGTTCACAGTTACAATAATATGAATCAAGTAATGACCGAGCCACACAGTGTTAACCAAGTGATTTAGTTTATACCGAGCTCGTAGTGATAGCATTGACCGAGCTATGTAGTGTGAATCAAGTGATTCAATTTATATGCCGAGTTTCACAATATTCATCGAGTCACCAATGCAGACCAAGTTCATACTACTTAGAAGTGATTAGTATGGGCTGAGCTTCTATGTCTACTGAGCACATGACGATGCCAAGCATTGACAATGGATGCCAAGTATTAGAACCTCACCGAGTTAGTCTTCAGAACCTGAGTACCAATAGTTGGGCTAACTTTGTGTATTTTGTGGAAACTTGTAGTGAAGTCGACTTTGATGAATTGTAATTTGGATTGATATATATGTAATGTATTGTATCATATCCAAAGGTATGGAATAAGATAATCAGATGCGACACACAAAGAGCATAAGTGCGAAGTAAAAGGCTACAATAGTATAAGGAACAACAAAGATTTATTTATCATAGCAAGGTGATCATTACACTCTAAGGAATCTCATTCAAAAAATCAAGTTGCAGATCAAAGATTAGCCAATGGTTCATCCTAACAGGTGGAACAATTAAATCCTTTCACAAGGTAGACTTAATAGTCTTTTGTAAATCTCTTTATCGAGTGCATACTTCATTGTATGTTTGTAAATCCTTCTGCAAGGTGGACCTAGCAGTCCTTATTGCTCCTAATAGGGAAAATCATCATAAGTGATCATTATAAGCCTTAACAGGCCAACTTTATACTACAGTACTAAGCTTGTGGGTATCATCCCCACCCTAGTTTGACTTTCTGTTTGGAAGGTTTATGGGTCACCATATTGTGTGTCAAAGTGTTATGAATGTTTTAATGCTTTTAGTTTATCATGCATGCAATTAGATCAATACACTCATGAAGGATTAATTGGTAAATAAAGATTAAGTCTTATTGGTTACTGATTCACCCCTCCCCTCTTAGTAACTTAGCCTATCATATATATTTCCAAAAATTATCAATGTGGAAAACTTGGTTATACTGCAAACTTCTGCCGAAGTCAAAATGGTATGCAAAATCCTAAACCTAACTTTACTGGTTATTGTTTTTATTACAAGAAGCAAGGACATCAAATACATGATTGTAGGTCAAGAATGAAGAATGCATCTACTACACCTAGATTTGAAGGCTATTGTTACAACTATCAAAAGTATGGACATAGAGCATATGAATGCAGATTAAAAAAAAAACACTATTGGACTACTCAATGGTAGAACCATGTGCCTAATAATGTATGTTCCAAATGTCACAGGTTTGGACATTCAAGCAAATACTATAGAACTCAAGTACTAACAACAAATCATAACAACACCAAGGGTAAAGGTAAAGTGTACATTGATCAAACAAGAAAGGAGATGAATAAAACATGGAAGAAAAAGATAGAAGATGGAACCAGTGGAACAAATGAAATTGAGATCACCCAATCCAATAGAGAAGGTGATCACATCATCTCAAACTAATCAAGAAAGATATGTATGGAATTGCATATCTAATGATACATCTTACATCAGTTCCTAACATAAATTGTGCTAAAGTTCATATTTACATAAGTGAAGAAGCTTAAGAATAGATCTATGAAAGGACTAGTGCAAAAAAAATAATATATACAGACAGTATCAAACATCAATAAGATTTCCTATATTTATCAAGCATTGCAATATGGATTGAGTACTTCAAAATCTAAACAAGTGTATAGATTGAGTCAAATGGAAGAGACTGAGCTGGAAGTGAAAACCTAGTTTAGAGGCACAATGTTGATCGAGACAGTTGGCTTCCACCTACCAAAGTACACAACGCTAATCATGAACCTAAGTCAGGAAAAAGGAAGTATATATTGAAATTTGAAGGCATTTGTTCATACCTTACATATAGAATTCAAGAGCACATAGTGATTTGAGCAAAAAGAGATCCTAAGGAGATTTAAAGAGAAAAATTATGACAAGAAAATTGATTGAGTGAAGATTGAAGTAGTGTCAAGTGATCCAGAGAGAAGAAAGTTTTCAAACCCTAACACAGAGAAACATGGAAACTTTATCACCTGCAAGAAAGAGTAAAGGAGTAAAGGTTAGTAATATTTAATTGGTGAAAAGTGATGCTTTTCCTCCACCTAAATTTTTTGTTATTCCTAAAATTGTAATGAAAGGTGACTCAATGGGTGCATTATGCTTGATACCACCAATGGTAATCATGATACACGATGTACAAAGTTTCTACATGTGTAAGATTAGAGAAGTAGGTGACTACAAAATTCAAGAAGCTTATGAGAAATTATGCGGCAAAGGAGTTTTGAAGGAAGAATTCAAATTTTTTGAGAGTAAAGGGTTAACTCATGTCCTATAATTCCTAATAAATTTCAAGATTGAATGGATTAAGGTTGTTCTAAGCAAGATCCATGATATAAAGTTTTGGCTACACAACGGGCTAGTCAAAATAACCAAGAAGATGATTCACAAGGTTACTGGTTATCCCACACTAGAAAAGAAGAAGACTATGAGAAGTCTGAGTTGGGAAGAAGTTAAAGCAAATACATGTGCCAAGTGGAATGAACAAGGGTTGTCCATCACAAACATTTTCAATCCATTGATTAAATTTTCAATGAGAGTGATTGCTCACAAATTCTATCAATCAAGTAGATTAAATAGTGTACCATGTATGGTAGTGGAACAATCATGGAAGATAGTCATGAAAGATCATGAATATGATCTTGCCAAGTTGTAGAAGCTACAATTGGCGAAAAACTTGATATCTATCAGAAAGGCAAACAATTCAACTTCAAAGTTCAGATCACTTGTTATGTGTATTTTCTTTTATATTCAAAAGTATTTTCATGGTATGGGAAACATTGTTTGGGAACAAGGAAAACCATTAATAAGACAAATAAATGAGTACATAATTTAATTAGGAGAGAATTTTGAGAATTTCATGGATACATATTTTAAAGAATTCATACAAAGAATTAAGATAAGGATGAGAATACCAAAAGAATTGGTAATGAAACGTTATAATGATGTATGTTTCCTAGTAGACATAGATAACACATATGTGCAAGAAGAGAAACCTAGAAAGGAATGGCTAATGGAATTTGATTATGAGGTTGATATTAATACAATTAATACAAATATCATTGCATTACTGAAAGAAGAAATTGACATTGAAGCAAAACCTTTTGGGAAATATGAAGAAGCTAAGGAAAGAATCATGACAGATATCAGGATAGCTTCCAAGGAAAAGAAAAGGAAGAAAATGATTGAAGACCTAGAGGCAAAGCTAGGCACCCAAGGCAAGAACAAGGAACCTCTACAGATTATGCAAGGTCTTGGAGAAGATGAAGAAAAGGGTAGTGGTGATGAGGAAGAGGAGGAAGAAGAAGGAGTCAAGGGTAAAGCCCTAGTTTTTGTCAAACCTCCTAGAAAGAAGACTAAAGGAACCACAAAGAAGACAGTGGTGACACCCCTCTCTCCTTTGCCACCTACCAAACCAAGAACTAGAGTAACAACTAGTGTCGAGCAATTTGCAAGGAAAGAAAAAGCAATGGAGACCACAAAGTCAAATAGTTCATAGCTAAAGAGAAGAAGATTGGTTAAAGGACCACCCATAAGGAGAACAAAAGCTATTGATGAGGTATGTGCCAACCTAAGAAGATTTTCAGGCTTATCCAGTTTTAGATTTGTGAAATAAGACATATTGGATAATACTGATAGAACAAAAGTTGAGGAGGCCATGATAGATATGATGACAAATCATAAGTTAGCTACAAATGAAGTATAAAAGAAGATACCTATATATTTGTACAATAAGCTTGATAAAAGGTGGCAATAGGTAGAAGAAGAAGAGAAAAACATAAGAACATGCACACCTCATAGGGATATTATGCTATCCTTTTTGCACACTACAAAACTAAAAGCTGATACCATGCTGCAAGTTGACTCATGGATGTATAACGAGTTAATGAGTCTCAAAAGGAAAATGGAAAATATGTAGCAAAATCAGGATATGGACCTAGTTAAGCTCAGTTAGATGGAAATCCAGTTGGGAAGCATACTAGACAAACTTAAGGACTATGAACAAAACCTTTAGCTACTTATCAAGGAAAGTGGAAATAAAATGGAATAGGTTACCTCCAGTATTTGTACTACTGTTGGGAGTCTAGGAAAGCATACCAATGAAGAAATTATGTTTCCAGGGGGTCCTACTAAGAGAATGAGGTAGAGTTCCTAGAAGAGGGCTATAGAGGCTGCTAGTGGATCGGTTGTTGATTCCATCCAAGGTATTGCAGAGATTGGTAAAGAAGTGGTCAAAATGACCAAAGAGCTGTAATAGCAACTTTTATTGGTCTTTGGTCTCTAGTGTTTGTTCTTGTCTTGGTTTTATTTACTGGTCTTGGTAAATGGTTTCTATTTTTGGTAGTGATATCTAGGTTTTATCAGTTGTTTAAACTAGGTTCCAAGTCCTTGTAAAACCTAGGTTTGAATTTTGGATATTTTTTGTGGTTTCAAGTCCCTGTAAAATCTAAATTTGATTTTGTTTAAATAATAGGTTTTAGGTCCTTGTAAAACCTGGTTGTGCTTCATGTTTTATCTTTTCTGCTTTTGTTAAAAGGTTTCGGGGTCTCTTCAAAACCTATTTTTACCATGATCTAAAAACATAAGAACATGCACATTAGCTAAGGCTATGCCTAATCTGTTAAAAAAACAAAAGGATACATTTTAGGAGAGATAAAAGAACATATTTGTTCCTAAGTATAGAATTTTCATGATATTACAAAATAATACTGAAGTTGTAATTCAATAGAATGAGTTTTTTTGGAAAAGAATTTTTAGTCTCATAACAAAAGAGGTAACAAAAACAAAGGTATTCAAATAGTAATTGTTCAAGATGATGAGAGTGATGAAATGAGTTCAGGTGTGCTGAGTCCGTAAGACAACATGTCACTAGTTCATGTGGACACCCCTAATACTCCAGAGAAGCCATCAGATTTAGACAAGGAGGAACAAGAGATAGAAGAAAATAAGGACACTAGTATAGAAATTCCTACAAAAGGTCAAGAAGGATCAAATATGTCAGATCCTCACATTGAGGTAAATAAGGAAGAAAATAAAATTGTACCAAGTGCACCTATTGTTGTCTCTAGAATTGATGTACAAACATGATTGAGTGGTGATATCCCCTTTTGATCTCCCAAAGTAGTTCCAAGCAAAAACACTTCTACACCTTGCACAAGGAAAGAAATAAAGGACCTCTCTCTAGATATTGAAGTTAGTCTAGATGAAGTTATTGAGATGCCACAATTGGATTTGGAAAATCTCACTCTTGAGCAAACAATTTTTTTGCAAAAAATTTTGGCCAAAAAGAAGTAGGAAGAGCTAAGGAGAGAACATCAACAGAAGTAGGTATTGCATGATGTTAAAGACATTTTTGTTGAGGCATTTTAGATACAAAATTTTGATGGGAAAGCTCCAATCATTTCCTAGCTTATAAATATTGTTGAACAAATAAATGTTGGAGATACAAAATCAAATGAAAATTTGATGAATTGGTCAGCAAAGAAAATAGAGAATAAGGTTGTAGCCAAAGTTTTTACAACTATTGCTGAGCATAAAGTTCAATTTTAGGAACATGTACAAAACATAACATAATTAATTCATAAAGCACAACATTTATACAATATTTTGTGTGATGTGCCAAGATTCACTAGTGATCTTCAAGAAAACATCTAGTAGATTCAAACTGATATGAAGCCAACAATCAACACTATTTTGCAACCAACTAAATCTAGCTCCCAACACTATAATAAGCTATTGAATGCTCAAGGAAAATTGGTCGAGCTTTAGACCAATGATAGCTACATGATATCATAGTTGATCTCCATTCAATCAAAGTTGATACCTCATTTGGAGGTTATGCAAAGAGAAATCAAATCAACATAATATCTTATCAATTAAGATCATAATCTTTCAGTGGTTGACAGTTTGATTGATTTGGAAGCTAGGTTGCAATTTCAAAATCACATTTTGGAATTAGCAAGAACCACTTGGGATCATGCACTTTCTATGATCAACCAAGTACACAAACCTTTTATTGAAAAGTACGGTTTGATTCCACCCATTCAAACCCAACAATAGACATAAGTGAAAAAAATAAGGGGGAGTGTAATTATGAATGGAGAAGAGAAGAAAATAACAAGGGGAATGTAATGATGCTTATAAGAGTTCAAAATCAAAAGGCAATAAGAGTTCGGATGACACACAGGGTATGCCATTGAAACAATCTGACTAATTATTTGTTTATTCGACATAGGTCAAAGTTGTATAGTTCTATTTTGAACTAATTCATAGGCTTAGGGGGAGTACTCATATTAGCATTGTAACAGTGTAATCATGACAAAGTATTTTTTCCACTAATGTCAAAGGGAGAGATTTTTGGTTGTCTATTAGTGTCAAACACTAAGTCATATACTAGGAAGAGTCAGATAGTCATCATTGTAATGCCCCACCAAGGGATCCAAAGAATTAATCTAAAATTTCACTAAGTTTGCCAAACAATTTTTTTCTTTTAAAACATGAAAGATAAACCATCCACATGATAGCGGAAGCAATAGTAACAATTCAAATGAAAGTAAACATAACATACATAACAAGATTACATTCTTTATGGATCCCCTAACGTTGAATCACATATAATCATAACTATTCATCTAACATCACATCCTTATGAAATAATAATGATACATCCAATGTTTTGAAACAATATACAAGTGTCCTTTTTGTAATTACATTTTAGATTGCTCAATCATCCACTGTACATGTCATAGGGTATGAAAAGCTTAAAAGAATAATCATCCATGTAAATAAAGTTCATCATCATCCAATATTAATCCATGATGTAATTAAAGTAAATGAAACCACATATCATACACGATACATCATCACAAAAGATATAAACATCCATCATAAAAGATAGCCATGATCACAAAACACATCTAATCTAAATGCACGGTTCCTCCCAACCGTAAATAGCATCATTAGACCATCATGGATCCTAGCCATCCCTCCGTGCATAACATTCCAAATCACCAAGGAGATCATCGATATTAACATAGTAGGAATGTCACTCCTAAATCATACTACATCATATGCAAAAAGTAATCTAACATGCAAAGTTAAGCATAAGATAACATCATCTAACACATGCAAAACATCAATGTAAGGATACATATCCAGTAAATACATCCAACATAGGGTATATCATCTATCATAATGATCCAAGATCAGAATGAAGATAAATACCAACCAAGAATGCTCAGCCACGGTGTCTCGGACAGATCTCAAATGATAAGAGTGATAAACACTACCACCCGACCACGTGGAACCTAAATGGTCCACTCCCACCGTGCTAAGGAGATATTCTCAAGTCCCAAACAGGCTATCCAAATCACATAGCATAAATCTCTATAAGTCCAGGAATCCTAAAAGTATACTAACTCAAAGGTTCCAAACACAAACCAACATCTAATCCTAGAGGCACACAATGACATGTAGGAAACCTACTCTGCAAGCGGGAAAGTGTCATAGCATATATCATGTACAAGTTACCCTGGTAGTTAGCTAAAATCCATGGGTCCATACTGATCCTCATGCAGCCACTAGTATCCTCTCATACTGACGAGGCATACTATGGAATGCAAGGTCGCAACCAAGCGTTCTCTCTACTCCCATCCTAGTCTGTACAAGCACTCGAGGCATGGGCGAGAACCAAAAAAATTATCTTTTTAGGTTCATTTAATCCCCATTTAGTGTATAAACGTTATCACTTATTAACCAAACTTACAATGAGTTACCCTGGCAGCCATTTAGGGCCCCGACCCCCATTGCAAGCCACTTCCCGACACTACAAGTAGATAACCTACCCTAAGCTCATGGAATCATAAAATCACCCCAGTCCTATATGAGTGACTGGAAAGAAATACCAAAAGATAATTCATAAAAAGAATCATCAAATATCCACAATATATGCATCAAATATCCATAATAAGAATCATCAAATCTCCATGAGCTTTTGCAAAGCATCCATAGAAAATCATGACCACAACAATTCTCTATTGGCAACTGAAGGCATCACTAATAATCATAATAATCATTGGTTCTCAATAACCAAAATATATCTCAAAATAAATCACAATATCCATTGGTTCTCAACAAGCAACCAAGAATATCTCAAAATCATACTGATCGAAGACTCCAAAATGGTTGAGTCAAACATGTCACAACATGACATCATCAAGAAATAAATCAACATTTTAGTCCCATCATGGCGACTAGAAAATAATCCAAGGATAACTGATCGATGACTCAAAAATGGTTAAGTCAAGTGTCTGATACATAAGAATCTCAACTATAACAATCAGTAATTACAAACATTTCATAGAGCATTCCATCACATACCATGGTTGGGTTTATAAAGATCGAGACCAAATAAGATCAACATGCCATCACATCTCATAACCCCTTGAGCCTCTGGTAACAACCTAAGACTGGTCAACACTAGTCAACCCAAAACCCAAAACAAGAAGCATAGAGAATACACGATCCAAACACATGTTTTGGTTTTGCTATATTACATAGTTGAATTAAGTGTAGGGGTTTCAGTTTCTATTTTCAAGTATATTTCAAGTGTCTAAGTTTAATCATTTGACCTACAAGTCAACCCGTTTGTTCCCTGGATAGCACTATCCTTCTATTATTTTAAAATAATATTCTAAGAATAGCTTAAGGGTAAATACTTTACTCATTAAACTGATCATCATTGACCTTTAATTAACTTGTTCTCTTTATTTAACTATGATCCATATTCTAATTGATTAACTCTTCTTTAATGTTACTTCAATTTTTCAACATAATCAGAGGATCATTATTTATTAAATTTATAAGAAGGCCAGTTACTAGTCCATGAATAAGAAGATTATAACTTTATCAAAATGATCAATTAAATCAATCAATTAACATAGGTACACAATCCATGACCCTATATCATTTAATTAAAAACTCAATTAAATATTACTAAATCTTAAGTCTCAATAATTAAATCATCACTAATAATCATTAAAATACCTAAAGTCTTTGTTCAAGTCATTAGAATAAGACTCATCAACCTTGATGTAGATATTTCACAACTTTACTAAAGGAATCGATATATTAATTAAAACTCTATACATAACTTAATTATTAATTAAAGCTAATTAACTCTAATTAATTAATTTAATTAATAATTACTTATCCATATCATCAACCCAAATAACAACTAGTCATAATTTGTAAGTTAAGGGTCAACCATAATCTAATATTAATAATGACTAGCTAATATTTAATAACAAGTTATAATAAATCCCCAATACCAAATATTATCATCTCAAATAAACTTCCCCTATGTACGTTGGTTTATAATTCAATTATTTACTACTCCTCCAATTATTAACCAATTCAATTTGATTAATATCTTTTACAAAACTTTAATCATTAGCTTTAATCCGATTAATTAATAACTATTTAAACCATTTATACCATTATTTATTAATAGTTTGTTAAACCCAACAAACATTAATAAATAATAAACTCATCAAAACTAATAATAATAATGACTTGTTAACATTTAATAACAAGTTATTTACAAGAAATATTAATAAAGCTATAATGACCACATTTGACATTCTTTTATGAATACTAATGTTTCCTTAATAAATTTGTATTATCGAATATCATTTCCACTAAGACTATCGCATAACTTAATTAATATCATAATGATATTAACATTTCAATAAATATCAATTGATTAGAATCAACCATACTCCAAATCCAAAAATGTTTAAATCAATAGTCTAATAACAATTCATTAATAAATTCTAACAAGTTAAATTTTAAACAGATTGATTAATAAATTTACAGCACCAAATTCATTATTTCCAATTAAATATCTCCTTCCAATCTACAATAATTAACAAATTATCATTAAATTTGATAATTCAATTATCAACGTTTTAACAATGTTAAAATCTGACACATTATATATATATATAATTATTATTAAATCACAAATTTAATATATTTAAAATCTATATATATATATATATATATATATATATATTAATAAAACTTTATAAAATAATAATTATTGCAAATCAAAATACTATTCATAAAACATATTAAAATAAAACTTACATAGTAAACTCTGACCACAGAATAATGATATCTCTGTCGCAGGTACGCTGTGAGTACCCTGCGATCTTACCACTTGACACACGTCATTGCAAAGATGGTCGGAGGGGAAAGTATGAAGGGTTAAAATCACGCTCACCCCAACATTTATGGTAATGGTCACAGGCAGGTACCTTGTGACATGCAGGTACTCGTAGGTATCCTACACTCTGCATCCATGCGGGCAGAGTTAAGTATGCCTCCGCGGAAAATAAAGGGAATGGGGGTGTGATGGGCATAAACCCCGCCCACCCCAAATGTTTAATATATATATTTTTTATATATAACATTTTTAACAAAACATTTTCTCAATATTCCACCTAATAGGTCTGACTATGAGTTTTGAAACCATTATTAAATCTATTTAACAATTTGATTCTAATTCAAACCCAAACCCGACTTAGATCTAATTTCCTCCTAAATTGAAACTAGGGTTTTCTATTATTTTCTTTGCAACCAAATAAATACATATCTAGATTCCAATTTCAAGATTAAGGATTCATTCATGGAGAATATTCAGACACATATAACAGTCGTGAAGAAGACGAGAAGAGAAAGAGTGCAATTAGAATATGTGAAAATCACGAGTGCACCTAGACACTGATGCTAATTTTCCATGTCTCAGAAGTCCATAGAAAAATCCCTTCTTTCTCCAACATTCGCAATTCCTCCAAGATCCAAGCCAACCGAAACCTCCAAGTGACTAGAAGTGCTTGAAGAAGCATAGGAGCATGTAGAAACATATGAGCATGTAGAAGTGCATGAGAATGTAGAAGCATATGAGCTTCTCAAATGCATGTAAGCTTGAAGCTTCCCTTTAAGCTTGTTCAAACACACAAGGAGAGCCTCTATTTAAAGGCCTCTAAGATGCATCTAGAATGTGTCTAGAAAGAACTAGAAGCTAAGCATGACAACTAAGCATGAGCCTTCTCCAACCTTCTAGATGAGTTATAAGGTTGTAGACACCATGTGCTCAAATAATATGCTAACTCCTAAGTGTAGACAACTAGTGCATTCTTAGAGTGCAAACTCCTATGTTGTCTACATGACAACTTTCAAGAATTTGCAAACTCCTATGTGTGCAAACATTAAAATAATGCACATTAATTAATGTAATATTTACTTTATTCATTTATTTATTATTTTATTAAATTTTTAAATCTCATGCACTAACTTTAATAACTCCACTTATTTTTATCTTAATATATTTATATTTTAAATCACATGCACACATCATGCAATTTATAATCTTTGAATAATTTTAATATCTTTTCCATTTTGCATTTATTTTCAAAACTTAATTGCTAAAATATTTATTAACTTAAATAAATATTATCACATACCAACTTTAAAATTATAACTTTTATCTTCAAATTTAATTATTTTATTTAATTAATTTTCTAATTAATTAAATAAAATAAATATTAAAATATCGTATTAATTTTCCATTAAATTAAACCATTAATTAAATCTTTTAATTAGGCTTAATTAATAGAAAATACATCAAGGACTCATAAAATAAAATACGAAAATTCATCATAGCCAAAATACATACAAGATCAAACCAAGGGTTAATATCACGAATTACGTCATCCAACATATTCGGAGGGTACTCAACATAGATACTTGTCCTAATTTCCAATTAGGACAAATGGCTTAAAGGGTTGGGATTTGGACTTGAGAATTTATCCCCCCTCTCTTATCATTGAGATGATGTGATAGGGTACGCCCATCCTGGCAATTCAGGGAAGTCGATACCCGGTACCTGCAACCTGCATAAAAACCATGCATGTACAAGCACAATATATACTAAGCTAAACAGGCAATGGCAGGAAGTGGTGCATCATGTAGATCTCAACTAGTAGGTGACTACGACTCCCTTCCTTAACCACATCAGACACGCCATACATAAGAACAAACACACACACCATACACATGCAAGTATGGGGTAAGTATCCATAAGAAAAACACATAATAATAAACCATCTAACTAATCATCATCAATAACTAAAATCAATGTAATAATCATCATGAATACATGAAATGTAAAGTCTAAGTGATCTCATCACATATTAACTGAATCCATAACATAAAATCTGAAAGTCTCAAAACAATACCGCTAACCATCAACATAAAACTAACCCTAAAAGGGTTTGACAGTGATAAAAAAAATGCGACCTAGGGGCAAGCACTACAATCACTGCGACTGAGCTACTCTATATAGATCGATTCATGTAAACACTTAAATATAAACATGTATATAATGAGCTCTATAAGAGACGAGAAAGTATATGGTCACCAAGTATTTTCAATGTAAGCCAAGTCTAATGTTAACCGAGTAGTTTGAGCAAATTGATGCCAAGTTATACAAAAGGTGTCAAGCATTGTAACTTTAGACCGAGCATTAGCAACATACACAGTGACTGCCAAGTGTCAAAATCAATAAGTGTTGAGCAACACATAATTTACATTCAAGTCAGAATGATGCAGACTTTGAGATAAATCTTTTTAGGCTAATATGGACATGATATTTAATACTTGTAGAGTTTGTTATAGAGAGATTTACACATTTTATGATGTGGATCATAGATCCCTATGTTTTGTGATGAACAAATTAGATGGAGAAGAAAAATAAGGAAGCATCTAGAAAAATCTTTATGAAATCTTTAATTAGGGAAGACTTGAACTAGTTGTGTATGGTGAAGAATATAATGACACGAAGGAGCAAACAAGCCATTCATATGATTCATGTGTGAATGCATGAACATTATAGAAAAGGAAAAGAGTTATGTTATTATAGAATGGAGCAAGTGACCTAGTCAAAGTAGTGAAGGGCAGAAAGACTATATCAGATTAGAGACTAGATTAGATTGGAAAGAGGAGATTCAACATTATCTTATCAAAGTAAACCAAGGATCGAGTACTGAATCAGTTCTAATAGATTGAGATTGAATTAGTTCTAATAGATTGAGATAGGGTAAATCTCTTAACAAATCTTTGTAAATCTCCTAACATAGTCTTTACTTTGTTGTAAGTGTAAAATCCTCTAGCAGGGTGAGATCTAATAGTCTCAAAAGCTTTTAACAAGGCAGACCCCTCATAGGGTAGATCATTGGATATGATCAAATATTGTAACCCTAAAAGGTTAACTTTATTATTGCAATAGTGAAGATATGTGGGTGTCACCCACAACCCAATTTTACCTTCACTTTGAAGTGTTTCTAGGTAACCAAAATCTCTGTGTCATGTGATTACTTTTCATACATGTGATTGATATATCAGATCTATATGCTATTATAGTTTGATTTTATAAGTTATACATGCATAAGAAATTGGATATGAGACGGTAAATATGGTAAATGCACTATTGATTCACCTGCCCCCCCCCCCCCCCCCCTCTCAATATCTTAGTTTCTAATTTAGACTTCCAAAAATGGTTAGAGTTATGAATTGAGAGGATTTTAGCTTTCACCATATAATTAACAGATGCCCAATTCCCAATCACCAAGAATATGTCTAGCTTTTTTGCAATATTTACAAACCATGATCTTTTGTTCATCCAAGTAAATCCCATTTTTTGAAAGGAATATCTACTAATCCATTCCTCATTACAAAATTTGTAAAATGCTCTTGATCCGTAGACCTCCATCCTCTACCACTTGTCTTCTTTGTTGGGTAAAGAATAACATGGAAATTTACCACCTAACACAACCACTTCATCAACCAATATCTCTAAAATCCCACTCAATGTCTATCATAACATCTTTTTTTCTTGCTTTGTGTCGGTCCATAAACATTGTTAAGATAAAACTTTGTTCCTAGTTGTTTTGAAATTACCTTCAAACATTTCCAGTTGGAGCCTTGTTGTATTAAAATCACTGAAATTGACTCACCCTTCCATAAGACCCCTAGGTCTCTTGAGGCTCTTGGAGAACCTATCCATTCACTATTCCATCTATAAAACCTTATCTTCACTCCCTCAATATCTTCCATTTTAATCTTTGTTTCTTGAAACAACACCACATCTGGTCTCACTTGATCAAGACCCCTCTTGATCAAGCACATTTTGTTAGGGGTATTGCAGCCCTTGGCATTCCACGAAAGGAGCTTCATCTCTTTGTGAAGAGGCATTCCCTCTTCCCATTTTCAATTTGGTTTGTCCTTTCACACTACATGCTATTTGGATAAGATCATTTAGAGTTCTTCTGCCTCCCTTTGAATCTCCCCCACCTTTATTTTTATTTTTCTCTTATGTCTAGTATAGTATTCTTTTTGCAATAAGTAAAATATTATTAGAGAGCCCTAAAAAATAATCAATTGGCCCTTCCATCATCTCTTCTTTGAAAGAAACATCATCATAATCTTTCCCATGGCATTTCTTTGCATTATAAGATCCTTCCAAATTTCTTATAGGTGAGATTTCAATGTCCTTCACACTATCCTCCTCCAATCCATCATTATTATCCTTTTGCATCATATTTCCGTCAAACTCTTCTAAGCAACACAACAAGTGCTTATCTAGTTTTTCCATTGTCTTCATCAAACTAACTTCTCAATCTTGATTTGATTCCTTGTCTCAATCCTTCTGAGGAGTGTCTAAGACCAATGATCCATTATTTATCTCTTCCCCTTCTTGAATTTTCATTACATTTGAATCATCCATTCCACTACCCATCTTTGAAACATTTGCAACTATCTCCAAATTTCCTTCTACCCCTAGCAACTCCTCAATGTCTTCATGAGGTTGCTAGCCTTCTAACTCCTCCCCTTCTCTTCCTATTTCAAACAAACATTCTCCCCAACCCTCAACTTGCCTATAGTTCATCTTTGCTCTCAAGGCCATTTCACATTCCCATTCAACAATTCTAGCTAAATATCCTTGACACTTCTTTTCTATAACATAGAGGAGTTATTAGATAACATCATTGCTCATATTAGAAGTTTTTCATCCTTCTTCTCCTTTTTTTGGCATCCAAGACCACCCCCCCCCCCGATTCATTGTCCTCACCAAGAAAAACTTCACACACTTTATGTTCCTTCTCTATGGATAAAGCCCACCTCCATACTCCTTCAGCTGGAAAAAAACTCCACAAACTCTGGCAAGGGGTGAAAATCATTCCACATTATGCAAATGCAAGGGAACATCTGAAAGGATACTTTATCTACTATTTCCATAGTTTTAACATAATTTCCCAGTTTATTTCCTATCATCTAATAATACTCTTTAGTCCAATTTTCTTGAGGGAGGTTCCTTAATCCAATCCATACTAGAAATGAGATTATAACTTCTTTTATGGGGTCAAAGTTGGCTCCCATAGTTTTATATAAACAGTAACCCATCCAAAAAAAAAAAGGTCCACTATTTAAAATCCACTCCCTATCATGCTAATTATCTAATGTGACCATGTAAGACCCATTTTCTAGGGTTTTAAAATCTTTTATCACATCAATTTTTAATCTTTGAATAGTTGGATACTTCCTTCTTGAATCTTTGCAGTGGGTGAGAGGGAGGGTTTTGATTGATGATCCTCTAATTCCCATATTAATCGCTAATCCTCTCCATCGGTTGATCACACTTCCTTCTATCCTTAAACCCCATCCATATGTGCATAGGGACAATCGTTTCTTCCAGAAAAAGGCCATCTATTCCCCCACTGAGCTATATAGGAAAAACTTGCATGTTTTTGGAAAGGTTTACTCTGTCCCTGCTACAAATACCTCCCCAACTAACCTTCTACAAATTCACCATATCCTCTTCTAAACCCTAAACCCTTGCACTCCACCATTTTTTTAGCATGAAAGACCTTAAAATTTGGGGTAATAGGCTGAAGCCAATTATGTTCTTTCCCCAAAATGACTTTATTATTATGGTACATTTGACTTTTTAGCATTTTTCTTGTTGCCTCATTTTGCATGTCACCCATATTTTGTGGTAATTTCATGACATGTGTTTTGTTCATGGATTTGGAATGTATGTTAGGTTTCCTAAATTTCCATGGTTTTAATTTGTGGTCCTTGGGATTCATGTCAAATCCATACTCCCAACAAGATACCTAGTTTAGTGAGATATTCACACTTGTACATTTTGTTGCATTTCTCATATCCAACCCATGCATTGATGTTTTATTGATCATGTCATGGAGTTTATTGTACCCACCCATGACCACGTGCTTATGTGTATGACATGATCTTATGAGACATAAATTCTTGGATTTAGGTTGGTTGAGTGATTGTTTATTTGGGGGTTGGGTTGGGAATTTGCATTACCTATGGGCACTCACCATGTGGTGAGCATGGCCATGTAGGTAGACATATGGAGTGGCTTCTCTTATGTACTCTAACCTGAAAGTGGTTGACAAGGTAACATCAAGAGGTTTTAACAAGTGATACTCAAAATTAAACTAATAGGATAATAAAAATTAATGATAAGATAAGAGAATACTTGTACATCTCTAAGAGTCTCAAGGGAGTTAGTGTAAGGTTGTGGTGTTTGTACATCTCCTATATTGATATTAAAGTTGGTGTGAGGGAATGATGTAATAGCCTTTGATTATAATTGAAAATTGCACTAGGTAATGGCCCTCCAAGGGAGCATGTTACCATGCCATATATAGCTTGGGTTTGTCAATGTCAAGGGAATTACACTCCACTAGAGCCCCTACATAGTTATCTTATAGTGTATCTAGCTAGTGACATGTTATATTGTATTATCTTCATGATCATTATGTTGTCTTCATGCACTAATTGGCCTGTGGGTAAGCCTTGTATGCTTCATTGTATGTGATTGTGGTCAAGTTTCTATCTCCATGAGAAAAATGAGAGTGTTCCTAAGGGTTACAAATGGCTGGGAGGTGTTACTACCTATATTACTACTTGGGATCAAAGTACAAAGATGGTCCTCTTCTAGTTTTGGGATTGGATCTTGAAGCTCACTTGGATTATTTGGTTTATTTGAAGTATGTTTCTTATGGTTTATGCCTTTCCTTTATGCATATGTATGTCATAATTTTCTATCCCATTGCTTTGGATTAGAGATGTATCTTATGGATTAGTATGTTAGATGTATTTTTTTATATTGATGCTATCAAGTGTCCATTCCTTGAGATGCATGTATCTAGTAATCCCTAGAGTGGAGGTTTAATTTATACTCTTAAATTGATTAGTATCTTGTAGGAAATTTGGTATTTTAATCATAGCTTTGAAAGGAAACAAGTTATACAATGTAATATTGAGCCCATGTTTCATCGCACACAATGGTGACTTATATCGTAGAACTCCTAGTGTTTTATCATGCAATACAAGATGTCATCATCTAGAGTCTAGAGTTTTATCGCATGGGTATTTGTTAGAATTAGTAATCTTTCCTTGATTGTAATTATTAAATGGGATAAACTAGGGTATCCCTTATGTATTTTTTCCTCTTGTCCATGTATAAGGATAAGTCATTTTTGTAATCCCTTTATCAAGGAAAATAGTTTATTCCTCCTTAAGAGGTTTATGACACTTGTTATGCACACACTTATGAATGTGACATCCATTCACTTAAGAGTTACTAAATAACTCCTCCTCTCATCTCTATATAAGAGATGATCCTCTCTCATTCTTTGGTACACACACTCACTATGTAGTCTTTTCTAATGAGCCCATGGCTCAATCTCTCTTCTCCTCTACCTTTCATTCTTTAAGATTTTGCCTCATTCATATTATTTGCAAGGGTTTTTCTTTTCTTTCCCTTTCAAAATTGTTGTCTTCTCTTGTTGATTCATTGATGGTTGTTCCTTCTTGTTGCCTATTCAATGCTCTCTTTGGATTTGAGTTTATGGTAACTATTTTCACATCAAGCTCTCTTGGATTTTGTTCATTTCATTTTTTTCTTAATCATCTTTCATTTTATAAGAGCTACCTAATTCTTATTTGAGTTTGTGTGACGGTTATCGCATTGGAGACCTTTTGTTGAGTGGAGAAGAGAAGCTTGAGATTCATTCATAATCTTTTTGTGTTGTAGGTTTTTCCTATTGTTTAATTTTCTAACCCTCTTTGGAAGGTTTTCCACCAAAGAGTTCTTTTTTCTAACCCTCTTTGGAATGCTTGCTGCTAAATAGTTCTTTTTATCAGCTAACTCAAAAATAATTCTCTCTTGTTTTGGAAGGCTTTCTACCTAAACAAAAAAAAATATTGCTATATTTTCATTGTATTCCTTGCAAGGAATTCATTTCATATTTAGAAATTTGTATATTTTAAACTATTCTATTTCAGTCTAATATTTTTCTATGTATTTTCTCCATTAGTAATTCTCAAAAATTTGTACTAGTCCAAGTTTATCTCTTTAAAACACTTCCACATTAATTTATTACACATATCTCTATTTTAAATTTTCTTACTACAAATTTCAACTTCGTTATCACTAATTAGACACATATACATCTCTCTGTGTATTTTCTGGGTAATCTTAATTAGAATAACTTTATTTTTCATTTTATATTCTTGTAGTTTGGGCACTCAGCTCTCGCCCATCGCTCCCACTTTTCCTACAGGTGTGCACCATTCTTATTCTTATTGTGTCGCTTATTTTTTGATTTTGGAGCACTATTCATATTATATTTTTATTATTGCTTCTTGTCGTGACTTGCACGAGCAGTTTTGCAATCAAATCAGTTGGTTTAGCAGAACATTTTTCCCATCCTTCTCTTCAGTTTTTAATTTTTTAATTTTGGAGAATCTCTAGGAATCCAACATAAGTAGAAACACTCACACATGAATTAGAAGTACTTCAACCATTCTTTTGGTACGATAGTTTGATTCACATAGTTCATCCTGCAAAGCTGTAGTCCGCAAATCAAATCATGTGTATTTTTTATGCCTTCCTAGTTGCATTTAGTCAATTACTTTGAGTGCAAAGTAAATGATTTCATCGTTTACATTGACATATTGTCAAGCACTTCAATGTCGCTCTGCTCACATTTCTTCAGGCATTTTGTAAAATAGTTAACATGTCATGTTGCTTCAACATTTGTACACATCTTCCAACATTTCCTTAAAAGTTTATATAGTCTTTACAAACTAGTCTATTTTGTGTATTTTATGACATTATTGAATTCATCTGCCATAGTCATGACTCCATGATTCTTTACTAGTAATTTTAAATGCTTCTTTATGGATGCCTATGAAACCACTTTTTGTTAGGACACAATATCAACAATGTAAATGCTTTACACATGTTTCCACATACTTGTGCTTCTCAAGAGTGTGAATAGAAAGATCTCCCCTTTAGGATCACTTCCTTTGGTAGTCACATTGCAACTTTCTCTCTTGTCATTGGTAGAATACAACTAGTGTCATCTATGGTCGAGTAATGTCTCCTCTACTACACCATTGCCTTTGAATTCTTTGTAATCTACCAGCATACAAAGTCATTTTTTTCTATTTCATTGTAATCATTCACCTTTCTCTCACACTCAAGTTTGTAATGTCTTTCAGCCTTTGATTTGTTATATCTGCTATGTAGAACATATTCACTTCCATTGCTTGGCTTTTCTTTTTCGAGACTATTCAATGTGGAACATTGAACATTATATGTAATTCAGCCTCTTTCTTAGTATTTTTTACCAAATCGTTGAGTGTTCAAATTAAACTAAGCTCACAGGTTTGCCACTTGACTCTATTCGAATAAAACTGTGATACCATATTCCTTTTAATTTTAATTCAATTTTTTTTTGAGAAAAATAGCATATACAGAATCGGCTCTAAATGCCTTTATTAACCCTTAATAATTGTTTGCAGCACATCAGAGTTGTTTTTCTCTCACTTATATAACATTTCTTAATTACTTATTAAGCTTATCTACTCAAAAGTAACTATTTTGACTCCTATTTTTGGGAATAGGAAAAGTTATAAAAGTTGCTAAAAATAGAGGCGTTATAAAGGAATAATAAAGAGTTAGCAGAAATAATTAATAATTGATAAACTCTAACTTTAAAAAAGGATTTTCATAAAATTAAAAAGTGTTTAGATTGAAATTATAATGTCAAATGTAAAGACAAAAAACTAAAAATATGGTGAAGGAATACGAAAGTCAAAAGAAAATAAAAAGAATGTAGAGAGAATAAGAGAAAGATTACATAGAAGGAAGTCTCGATAAAATGAAATAGAGAATGATTATAAGAGAAAAACAAGAAGACATGAAAAGGAACCAAAAAAAAAAGTAATATATGAATACATGTAAATAAATTTTATTATTTTTAATATTATTCAAATATTAATATCTATCTATCTCTCTCTATCTTGTACCCTTTTTCAATTTACGCATTCTTGTCCTAATTATGTTCTAGACGAAGCTAGTTGTCATGTTCTTTAGGCTGAGAAATCACTATCTCTCGACATTCCATTTCCTTGACTTGTTAGTTCTTTCTCGAGGCGATTTTTTTGTTTAGTTCCCTTTTCAAATGACCATTTGTTCTATTCTTTGTTCTAACATTAGACCATGTTTCTAGACTTCTTATCTTTGTTTTTTATTCCTTTTTTTGTCTAGGTAGCATCGGGTTGCTCTTCATTTAGGTTTTTTATCCTATATTCTAGGCCTAGTTTTTAATTTTTTTTTTCAACAATAGCATAACAAAATTTATTAACTAATAATCAATGGTATCTCCATTAATTGGTTTATGCAAACAAGTGATAATAAAGCAACAATTTAGATAAATGAAATCAAAGACCCCAATCAAAACCCTGGAAATGAAAACTTTGATAAAACTATAGCACTAATTTATCTAATTTCAAATTCTAATAAGTGATTAAAATTTCTCTCTTTGTTTATTGATATATAGAAAAATATGGTTTCTACTAACATTGATCTTGGCCAAAATAAGTTGTTTTTGTAGTCATTATTGAAGGATAAAATGTCTCCAAGGAGAAAAGAAAGAGTCTTGCAAGAAGAAACATCGAAGAATTAATAAGAAAGGACAATATACAATGCCAAAAATATTGTAAATTATAATATTTTTCTAAAGGAAGGTATGCCTTCCTTATATTAGAATATATAGTCCACTAATATAACTGAGAGAGAGGGGGGGGGGGGGGGGGGGGGGGGGGTTGTTGAATTAGTTATCCAACTATAATCATCAACATTAACCTTAAACAAACTTAATCATGTGAGTAATATAAACTAAAACCACAACAAGATACTCATACACAACTAACACTAGATATATTAACTAGGGAAACCCTTGATTAGAGGGAAAACCTCAGTGGGGATGGTACCCACAGGATGACGTACTAGTATAAATATTTTTTAAAGAGGATAGACCCTGTTAGGAGTTTGTTACAACATTCAATACATATGAATCTTTGTTAGGAGACTTTGAATCCCTTTTAGGAGATTCCAACCCTATTAGGAGTTGTGGAAAACAACTGGACCCACAACCCAAACAACTTCAAGGTTCAGATCAAAGAACCCACTGTCCAAATGATCTCTATATTATTCCTTGCAAAATAATAGAACTAAGATGTATTTCCTCCCTCTATCTTTGTCCTATCAATTAGACTTCTACTCCTTCAAATCTTGTAACTAGATCTAATATTGTGCATCCAATGATCCCTTGGATCGCTTACACGCATTCAACAAGCATTCAACTCCTCGCACTGTGCACTAATACTTCACATTCCACTTGATCCTCTCAATCAAAAGACTCATTACAAATAAGGAAAATAAATTTCCTTTAAACTGTATCTTCATAATAATTCCTTGAGTCAGCCTTAAGGCTTTCCCTATTAATTAAAATAAGATAATTAACTAATTCACAATTGTAACAACAGTGTTGGCTCATAGTCTATACAAAACTTCACATGAGTGAAACCATGTCTTGTGCACACGTTGGCATCACCATACAACTATCCTCTATCACTGTGTGACTGCACATCTCTTCATTACATCTTAGATGAAAGATAGTGATAGATTATCATAACTCTATTTTCCAATGCTCTATTTATGCATTGCTTCTAGTAAATCAAGTATACCTTCCATACACTATCAAATTAGACTATCATTGGGGCAACCTCAGGAACATGTCTTCCACTGCACATCATTTGAAACTTCCTCAAATTTTGCGCATCTTAAGATTGTTGACTGCTATTCTTCCAGTCTTAACAGAATTACTACTATGTTGACATCAATGACAAATATAGTCATGAATGCAACATATCAATACCCTTCAATGCTTAGGATACTCCCCCAATGTAGTATCATCAACATTCATGCTAACACCTTATCCTTCCTATAAAATAAACAAATCAATGTAAGAAAGAGAATGCCCTTTCAAAGGCCTTTGAGAAAAATCAAAGGCGATTGTAACACAACAGATTCAGGACATAAAAATGTTTCGGGCTATACCTGGGGTTTTCTTCCCTATTCTTGACCCCCTAATGCCTACACTTTGAAGGGGGGCCAAAACTATTGTAAATGTAAATTTTTAATATATATGATATACAGTGCAATATGTCTTTTATCAATAAAAAATAAAAATAAAAAGAATATATATAAATGAATTTTTTTTTTTTTTTTATTAAGATAAGATGAAAAACATGAATATAGTATTAAGTGTGAGCAATATATAAAAATATGTAAATAAATTTTATTACTATCAATAGTAATTCAAATATGAATATATGTAAATAAGTTTTATTATTGTAATTAAAATAAGATTAAAAAGATAAATATAATAAGACACAAATTATGTTCAATCACAAACTCTTGAACCAACACATTTGGACACAAGTAACAATCAAGGATAACTTATTTTCAATTTTTTTTATGATTGATCTTTGTATTCAAAAACTTCAATTTTTTAGTTTTTATTAAACACACACACACACACACACACACACAAAACAAGTAACAATCAAGGATAACTTATTTTCAATTTTTTTATGATTGATCTTTGTATTAAAAAACTTCAATATATATAACAAGTAACAATCAAGGATAACTTATTTTTAAAAATTTTATGAGTGAGTAGCCGAGTTGGTGTGAAGGCGAGTCGTGAGGCGTAGTGTTAGGCTAATGATCCCGGTGCTACACATCAACTCCGGTTCGAGTCACACTAGGTTTACCACAAACCCTTGCCAATAGTGGCATGTTGTGATGGTTAAGTTGTTGCGTTGTTATCCTTGCCATCCAGGTTCAAATCTCATGGGGATGAGGTCCCCTGTTTGTGGCCTCACTGGTTCATAGCTCCAGGTCAAAGCGTTGGTGGTACCGGTGGGCATGTCGTGCCAGCGCTACCGGTCACGTTAAAAAGTTTACCAGGCGCATTTTAAAAAAATAAAATAAAATAAAATAAAAACTTCAATTTTTTAGTTTTTATTGAACACACACACACACACACACACACACACACAATAGTAAGAAATTCCTTATCATAATATATTTTTAATTGATAAAAAGTTATTGTGTTATATAAAAGAATAATAAAAATTCACAAATATATATATATATATACAAAAAATAAGGGAAACCTAAGAAAAAACAATCTAAATCCCACTAATCAAAGACTTATAAGATTTTCATTAACTAAAAAACTTTTTAATTAAAAAAAATCTCCTAATTTAGTTTATGTTTGATATATAAAAAAATGATTTAATTTTCACAATTAGACATAAAGTCAAATTAAATATTCACTAATTTTTTTTTACATGTATATACTAATACATATCCTACAAAATACTTATCATCAATTTTGAACAAAATTTAATTTTTTTTAAAAAGCATATAATTTTAATTACAAACTATTAAATATATAGTTCAATTTAAAATATAGTAAGTAATGCTTGCATATTGTTTTTGACAATGGAGGAAAAGACCAATAGTCAAGGTAATATAATATTAGTAGTTGCATGCTTTTGTGCATGCAACACTAAGCCAATATCAGATTGTGCATAAAAGAGATCAATAATGTTGTACACCAAAAAATCTAAAACTAAAATAAGGACCAAGAAAGAAGAGAAAAGGAGATGAAATAGGAATGTAGATAAGATAATTAAAACAATATATAATTAAAATAAAAATAATATCAACTATATGCAATAAAGAATACTATAGTTAATAAAATGTATATCTCATAATTTTCTTTTTTTCAAATTAGTTAAATATTAATTTTTTAAATAAATGATCTTGAAATTTTACTAAAACTTGAAACAAAATAATAGAAAAATATAAGAATACAAATAAAATCAAAATAACAAGAGAGTATAATCTAAATTTGAGATCAATGATATCATACTTGTTTAAAGTATAAAAACTTATAGTACAACAAATATTATACTCATTTTTAAAGAGAATTATAATAACAATTTTCACTATAATTATAAGCTTAACTCTAATATTAAGATTAATTATTATTGTTATTAAAATAGTATACATGACCCACCATAAATCAAGAGGAGATTATTAAAGCATAATAAGATTATATGACAAAAAATAGATAAAATTCAAATGTAAAGTTTAAAATAGGAAAAAATAATCTTTAAAATAAAAAATAATACTAAAAGAGATTTTGATTTAATAAATAATGTGAAAGGTAGTGTGGACATTAAATAATAAACATAGCACATAATATAAGACTATCGTAATTTTTTAATTACAAAAAGTTTGATACTGTATATATTATTAAAAGATTTAGAACAAAGTATAATAATAAATTTAAAAATAAAATAATAAAAATAGTTTTTAAAAATTATTGAGGTATATAATTTTTAAAAATTATTCATTTATATAATCTTTAAAATTACACATTTACATAACTTTTGAAAATTACACATTTAGATACTTTTGAAAAAAATAAATTATAAATCAAATATGATAAATACCTCATAGAGGTAGGCTGAGGAGCATAAGACATATCATTTCATTTATCAAATAAGTCATTATCTATAATTGAACATATCTATTACACTCTTGCACTTAACTTAAAAAACAACTAAATTTAAATTGTTTATTTTTAAAAATATAACATTACCTCGAATCATAAAAAAATGAGATCTATGAAGAATATGTGACAAATTAATAATTGGAAAAATAATAAAATTTGTCAAAATAGTAATTATTTTTTAAAATTAAATATTATAAAAATCACAAGTTTATCATTAGAAAGTTTCTTTTAATATATATAATTAAAAGTGATAGTTTCTAATTTTTTAGTTTCAAAGAGAAAGAGAAGAAAGTTTCTTAGTGTAATCTAAAAAAGTGAGAGAAAGATAACAAAATTTTATGCATATTATGTTGTTTATTTTATTGAATCTATATCTAAGAATTGATATTGAATTATTTTCATTTCAAAGGAGGATCTAATTTTTGTATAACAACTTTAGTCTAAGCTTATATATATTCTCTTTCAACTCTAAGATATATGATAATAAGAACTTAGTTTCATTTCAGTTCATGTGAACTTAGTTTTACAATTACAATATTAAAACTTCATTGAAAATTTCTATTGATCCCAATTATTGAAACCCAATCTACAAAGTCACTTAAGGTCATCCTCATGAACAACATAAATCAAAATAGGTGGATGACAAGCAAAAATCTCCACCCAATTCTCCCACAATTGCTCCATCTGCAACAAACCAATTATGTTAATTACACAAATTATTTTGAAAAAAAAATTCCAATAATTTCTCAAATCTTGCACAAATCTACCTTCCATCACTTGAAATTATAGGTAGAAATTGAAACTTTCAAGAAGATAAAAGAAAACAACATTACAGAAAGACATTTTCATACCTATCATGAATGTAAAAATCTAATGCAAATTCTAAATCATTTAAAACATTTTATAGAAATATGGAAACCGAGAAAATTAGAAACCTCTTGAGAGAAAATAAATAGTAGAATCTTGCCAATAATGATAAGTGGAAAATATGAGAAGAATAAAGTTATTTTTTTAGAAACTTCTAAGAAAAGGTTTTTGATCTGAAAACCAACCTGAATTTTGAAAAAATGAGGAGTCTTACAACATTTCCATTGAAAAAATAATTTCTGAGAGCAAAGCTCCCACATAAGGCCTATCGGCTTAATAATTAAAAATTAACATACTTAAATTAATTTACTTGTATAATACATTTCATTGAAACAAAATATTTTGAATTTTTTTTTCTAAATATAAAAGAAAATGATTTTGTATTTCTAAATTGTTTAAAAGTTTAAAAAATAGCAATGACAAGCTACCTTAATACAAATTAGATATAATTATTAAATTTTAAGTTAAATATACATTTGATTGAAACAAAATATTTTGAATATTTGATTTTTTTTTAAATAAAGAAGAAAATGATTTTGTATTTCTAAATTGTTTAAAATTTTTAAAAATAGCAATGAGGTCACCTTACTATAAACTAGATATAATGATCAAATTTAAGTAAATCTTGAAATATATTTATTTCTATTTTAAAATTATTTCTTTGTATTTTCATATTTACACTTTAATATTTTCTTAATAACTAGTTTTAAATATTCATTACTAAGTATTGTGCAATAAAAAACTAAAATAATTAAAAATATTTATATAATATATTTATCGAATATAGATTAAGATTGTAAGAGGAAACAAGTTAGTGTAATGTTGCATATTAATGTGAAAACAAATGTTAAAAAGATATATTTATACATCAATTTACTATTTTTTTTAAATACTTTACTTTTACTAGTATAGATTTAAAATTAGTATTAATCTTGATTTGTTTTGAAAAATAAAATGATGAAAAAATAGTAATAACGAAAAAAGTAGTTAGGAGCTACATTTTTCTAAATAAGTCTGAGCACATTTATCAAAAGAAAGGGTTCTGTCCTAATAGGGAAAAACTTTTCATTAAGTATCCTTTGAATCCCCATTATGCTCGATGACATGGCCAGCCGGTGCATTCTTGTCTTCCTATCGGTAACAAATTTGATGTCTTATCAGTACAAACAGAAGATGGTAATGGACAAAGGAGGGAAACTTTCAATAATATAGTCAAACTTGATGAAGTAAGGAACAAAGCATTATCCAAAATACAAGGAAAACATAACCAAATCTCCACTAATGAAGATGAAAATGGATGGCAGCAAGTGACAAAAAGGAAGACTAGGAGGGGAACAATGATTCAAAAGAATATATACAATCTCAAATCATAGATACAATCTCAAATCAATCAGTGGAAGAAGCGATAGCCAAACGACAAGAGGTTTTCTTCAATAGAATAATATATGCAAAAAAGATATCAATGATTGATGAACAAAAAAAATCCAAGATGAAGCCTGAGGATAGTAGGGATTTAAGGATACAAAGACCTATAAAAATTTCAGAAGTGAATAGAGTTCCTTTAGGCCCTAAACAACAAATCATTGCATTTGAATCTTATCTTAGGATCCCTACCATCAAAATTCCAAATTTGAAAGCTTACATTCTCCCCCACAAAATAATAGATGGAAGCAAGGGCAAAGTCAAAAGCTCAGTGCCTCCTATAGGAACCCTAGATAATCATAAACTTTATTCTGATACACTAATCATAAGTGATAGATATATAGAGGAGAAATGGATGGAATGTTTAGAGTTAGGCATATTTTCACACTAGAATAGATCGAGTAAGATACACTCAAAACTAGTAAGAAAATTAGAATAGATCTGTCAAAATCAGGTAAGTATCATAACCTTCTCTAATAATTCATTGTGTGTTCATTGCAAAAACAAAGAGAATAAGAATAAATTAGTATCAAATTCATGCTCTTTTTATAAAGGATACTGTGTCAAATTTCTAGCTTGGGAACCAAATTGGAGTGATTAAAATATTAGGAGATAGCAAGCTCCCAATTGGTTCGAATGTAAAAAATTTCCACCTAAACTTTATTATCTCCAAACACTAATCAAAATTGGTAAATCTCTAGGAAATTTAATAGGTATTGAATCAAAATTTAACCAATCCAGTAATATTAAATTTTGAATAGAAACAAAGTTAGGTTAGAAGGATCTTAACACAAAAAATTAATAATGAATAGATCCATTTATGAACTAGGTTTTACAAAATTCAAATGAGAAATTAAAGGAATTATCAAACATAATCTAAACATTGAACACAAAATTTTGAACTTAAAAGAGGCACTTAGTAGTATCAGTGATAACCAAAGGAAGGAAAGCAAAGAGGTAATAACAAATCAAAAGGAAGATATAACAACGAGAAGCAAAAATGGAAAAGAAAAGAAAGAAAGAAATCAATAGGGAGGATCATGGGAAAAAAAAGATAGAACATCGACAAATCATAGTATAGCACAAAGAGAACTAGTAATATTGAGGGAAATAGAAAAAAAGAAGCAGAGGACAATCATGAGAGTTAGTTTAAATTGACAAAAATCAGAGAGTGCAAGGTGTGTCAAAGAGAGAATAGGTCACTAAAAGAAATTGACATGAGTATACATGATTTAAACATAATGACCCATGATATCTTATTATTACAAAATAATATTGAAGATCAAATAATATTAGGAGAACAAAATCATAATGACCATGGGAATATGGAACAACAAGATCAGAAAGAAGGAAAAAGGAAAGAAATAATCAATATAGAAATAGACAAAATAATAGGGGATAACATTAAAGCATGAGTAGTTGTGGAAAATAGAATAGAAGAGGACCAGAACTAGGAGGGAATTAATAAAGAGGAGCCAATTACAAAAGGAGAGGTCTCACCAAAACAAAATACAATAGGAAATAATCAAGATCAGATAAATGACCAAAATAGCAGGGAACAAACAAATCCCTCTAAAAGAAGAACAAATAAAAGGAAACAAGACAACAAAGAAATAGAAGAGAGTTAGAATAATTAGGATCAAGGAATCTTGATCCCAATAGCTTCATTAGCTCAATGGAGCAACATAACAATCCAGAAAAAAGCAAAGAAAAAGAGCTATAAATTATGGCAAACACTTGTGAATGGAAGAGATATCTTTGGAGAAGGAGATAGAGAAGAAAAAAATGTAACTAAGGGATCTCTAATCCCAATAGAAGTAGCAACATACATAGAAGCATTAGAACTAGAGGAAAAAGAAACCTATAAGGAGCAGAGGACATAAAAAGAACATATTGGGAATAGTCAGATATGGGATGAGTTTGGGATTTTGGATGGCATTCAAAAAATAAAGGAGATAGAGGAAGTCAACGCATTAGAGCAGCAAGCCAAAGAGAATATAGATAAAAATAGAGAAGATAATGAACTAGAAGATCAAATATTTAAAGAGTTAATAGAAAAGGAAGATTGTAAGGAAGAAGAAATAAACTTAAGTAATGACTAGTACTCAATAGACAATCTGGGCATCACTATCAATCAAGAAGGTTTTAGAACCTTGAAATGTGGCAAACAAAAAATGAAGAGGGGAAGAAAATCATTAAAAGAACTAAGATAGGTAGATAGACAAGAAAATGAGAAAAAAAAAATTTTGGAGTCTTAAATGCAGGGAAGGGGAAGAGCCTTCCCGATGGTCAATTAGGATTACAACCTGGAATGCTAGGGGTCTAAATGCCCCTAGCAAGCAAAGCTTGTTAAAGCATAATCTTGTTTCATTTGAATACGATATAGCATTTTTTTTTTTAAAAGAGGGGTAAACGCTTTGACCTAGAGCTATGAACCAATGAGGCCACAAACAGGGGACCTCATCCCCGTGAGATTTGAACCTTGATGGCAAGGATAACAACTCAACAACTTAACCATAACAACATGCCACTATTGGCGAATACGATATAGCATTAATACAAGAAACCAAATTGAATAGAGAAGAAAGAGATGAATTAGAAAAGAAATTAGGAAGGTGGAAAATAGTAATCAAACAATCAAATGGGGCTTCAGGAGGATTATGAGTTATTTGGAACCCACAAAAAGTGGACATAAATATTATAGAATCCAATAATAACTGGATGGGGAGTAGAGTACTCAGCTATGGATAAAATCTCCAAATAATTCTAATCAGTGTCTATGGACCTAAACAAACAAAAAACAAGAAAAAGTTATGGGATGAAATCAACATATTTATGGAGAAATATCCTAATGAAAATCTTGTCATTGGAGGGGACTTTAATGCAATTCTAAACTTAGATGAAAAATATGGAGGAACTCAAGTAGTCACACAAGAAACTATAGAATTTAGAAATGGGTAGAGGATAACAAGTTACTAGAAATCCCAACTAGCAATGAAATATTCACTTGGAACAACAGAAGGAAAGTTTTTAGTTACATAGTAGAAAAATTGGATAGGTTCTTCTTTAAAGAAGATTTAACAAAGATGGATTTAACAATTCTAGCATCTATTCAATCTATAGCTAGATTAGATCATTACCCAATTAGAATAGAATTTATAGAGCCTAAAAAACCATCCAAGAACCCCTTTAAATGCATAAAATGTGGTTCCTAGATAAAAACTTCATGGAATGCATTAAACTATGGTGGCAAGAAGGTAAATTTTTAGGATAAAAATGCATTGTTTTGTATCAAAACTGAAAATGATCAAAGAAAAAGTACTAAAATGGAATAAAATTAAATTCAATAACATATTTAAAGAAAAAATTGAAACTGGAGAAGAACTAAAAAATTTAAATGAAGAAGTAATTGAAAATGCTATGGGCAATGAAAAATTCTTTAAAGAAAAAGAATTGTTAGCAAAATAGGAAGAAATATTAGCAAAGGAAGAGATATTTTGGAGGTAGAAATCCAGGTGAAAATGGTTAGTAGAAGGAGATAGAAACATTAATTTTTTCATAACAATACTATCCAAAATAAAACAATTAATACAATAACTAAAATTAAAGATAAGGATGATAATATGGAAGATAACCCCTCTAAAATGGCAGAAATATTCATAAATTATTATAAAAGCATCCTCAACAACTTTAAATTCTCCAATCAAACTACTCAATAAAAGTTGCTTAGGGTAATTCAAAAATTGGTCACAACAACAGATAATGTTGCACTTAATAAACCTTTTTTCCATAGAGGAAATTAAGTCAACCCTCTTTGATCCCAATCTAGACAAATCACCTAGACCAGATGGGTTTTAGGCATTTTTCTTTCAAAAATGTTGGGATATCCTAGGGGAAGACCTCTGGAAGGCAATAGAGGCATCTAGAAATGGAGGAACAATACTAACTGAAATCAATCATACTTTTCTTGCTTTAATTCCCAAAAAATCAGCCTCTGAGTCTCCAAGCAATTTTAGACCTATTTCTCTTTTTTGTACTATATAAAAAATTTATTGAAAAGCATTAGCAAATCTAGCTAAAGCTATACTTCTAAAAATCATTTCAGAAAAACAAATAGGCTTTGTGCTCGGAAGATCTATTATAGATAGGATATCAATAATTCAAGAAACCATTCACTCAGCGGGTTGCAACAAGGAAGCATGTATGTTTATGAAACTAGATATTCAAAAAGCATATGATGTAATGGATAGGAGACTTTTATGTAAAAATTTAGAAGATTTTGGGTTCTCGCGCCAATGGATCAATGTTATATTCAATTGTATCTCAACACAAAACCCCAGAAGGATATTTTAGTATATCAAGAAGTATTCTTCAAGGAGATCAGATTTTTCCTTTCTTATTCACTATCATGGCTAAATCATTTGGGAGATCAGTAAAGAAAGCTCAATAAGTTAGAAAAATTAGAGGAATCACGGTGACAGAAAACATCCCTAACATTACCCACCAACAATTTGTTGATGGCACTATACTTCCAAGAGTAAGCACTAAGAAAGAAGCCCAAAAGTTTAAACAAAAAATTCTAAAATATGTTAGTGTAGTTTTTTATTTTTCCTATTTTGATAGGTTTTTCCTACACTTTTAATAATCTCGCTTAGGTTAATAAAGCATGTCTTATTAGGTGAATGGTTGTGAGGTGTCACCTTCCTACATGTGAGCATCCATTATCTATTTTGAGAAGATACTTTGCTATCTTTAGTCCAATAGATGGTTGCTCCTCATTGGTTGGTGTTGCCACCTCCTTCCTCTTCCTAGCTTATATAAGCATGCTACCTGGCTTGTATTTGCATCTCTTGTTTTTGCATCCTCTTAATGCTATTTTGCTTCCAGCATTTGCATTACTCTCTTGGAAACTAACTCTATGATGCTATTTTGATTTTGTATCATTTGCATTCATAGTTTAGATATTTACTCTTTGCACTAGTTTTCTGGGTTATTAATCTTATCAGATTCTAACATGGTATCAGAGCTTTTCTATGTGCAAGAGTAGATTTTAGTTTCCTTATTTGAGAGATTCGAGGGGGGAAAATAAACTTTATTGTAGTTTTTTGAAAAATGAAGTATGCTCTTCTCTTGCATCTTTGGATGATCCTGAGAATCAGAAAAGTTTTGACAAAAACAATTTTTCTTTGGGGTTTCAATCTCAAATCTGACAACCAACTTGCATATTTGGAGTTTTCAATCAGTTTTGCAGGTTCCAGCATGCCATTGATGGACTTAAGAAGCTGATCCAGCATTTGCATGTCATATTTTGGTTGCTGGGGTTGTTTTTTGATTTTTGGAGCCGTTTTTTACTATTAAAGGCGTCTGATTTACACTATGGCAACATCTTCTATACATCAGCAAGAAAAAATGCTTTCTGGGTTTTGTTCGCAGCCCCAAAAAACCATCTGGGTACCTTTTAAATTTTCCATGCAAGCTGTATATTTTTCAAAATCGAGCATGCAAAGCTATAGCCATACCCCTCTCCATTGGCAGTCGCAGATTTGAATACAGTTTTCAAATAAATTACAGATTTTCAGCCGTGACTGTGCACAGTTCTCATTTTGGAAACTTCGGAGGATCATAACTTTCTCATACGACCTCGTATCGAGGCGATTCTTTTTTTGAAAGTGCATGATTTTTCAAGTAGATCACAGTGGTGCTATTTTTTTTCTTGATTATTGTGCCCAAGTTTTACTTTTAGCATATGCTCTTCATGAGGGTTTATAATGCATTGAAATCAAGACCACTAAGTATCTCTTTCTAGTGGTAGTTGTAAATGCACTAAAATAAAGTGTCAAATCATATTTCTTTGGGGGGGGTGTTCTTTGATTGAGTAAAGAGGGGGGGGCATTCTCATGGCTGGGTTCTCTTCTTTCTAGCATTTCTTGTCTACATTTATTCATCATGGATCAAACAAATATGCCCATCCTAACTCCATAAAATTATTCTGAGTGGAAATCACACATGAAAATTCACTTAAGGAAAGATGGATTAAATAGGATAACTATGGGACTTGAAACTGAACCTGCTAAAGATGAAGATAAGCCTAAGTGGTTTAACAAATGTGATGAGGCATTTGGAACATTGTGTTTGTCTATTTCTCCTGACTTGCTATTTCACATTGAGTCTTTGGATACACCAAATGAAGTATGGACAAAGCCAGAAACACTATTTGACACACAAGATTCAATGAGGGGTCATATGTTGGAAAATGAATTAATAAGTTTGAGTCCAGGCAATTTCAACACAATCCAAGATTTCTTCACCAAATTGAAATCACTAAGGCTGCAGTTAAAACAATGTGGAATTGAAAAGAAAGATGAACAACTGATTCTTAGTATTCTCTCTAAGCTAAGTTTAGAATATTCTGTGTTTGTCTCTACCTTCTATGCTACTAAGGGTGCACTTAGTACTCAATTCACCATGCCATCTTTAGATGATTTTTCTGTCAATCTCACTCGAGAACAGGACAAGCTAATCCAAATGGGCATTCTTAGGTCCTCTAAGTCACATGCCTTGGCTGCCAACCAAGGCACAAAAGAACAACAAGGACAAAGTAGTAACAACAATAGTAAGGACAAGAAACAAAATAATAGCGAGGAGAAGAAGGATCAGATGCCAGTTTCTTCAAAAGAAACTATTGATACACCATCTTCCAAGGGCGATAAGCCTAAGAAAGAAAAGGTCAAATGTGCTTATTGTAAAAGACCTGGTCATGATGAACATAAATGTTTGCAGAAACAACTTGATCACTTGACATACATTCTTGAGAAGAATAATATCAGTGTTCCTGAGTATATCAAACAAAGTTCTAATGAAGGGTCTAACAAGGAAAAAGAAAACAGCAAGGGGAAAGGAAAGGGCAAGGCCCTTTTTGCAGTTGCTTCCTCACCATCCACTTGGGTTCTTGATTCAGGTGCTTCACACCAAATGGCTTCATCTAAGGAAGAACTTGCATCCTTGGAGCTGTGTACTATGCCTTCTATTTTGATGGGTGATAACACTCTTGTTGAGGTGTGTGGGAGAGGGTTTGTTGATGTGGGGGATGGTACATTCCATGATGTTCCTTATGTACCCTCATTGTCAACTAATCTCCAATCAGTACACCAGATCACTCACACAGGTTTAGGCAAGCGGGTTGAGTTCACTCCTAGTTCAGTGGAGATATGTGAGTTGCACAATGATTCTACAGTTGCAGTTGGGAGAGCAGATCATCAGTCACGACTCTATATGTTTTCTCACTTTGTTCCTGATCCTCCTTTGACTGTTTCACTCACTCACTTTAATGATGTGAGTAGATTATGGCATGAGCGGTTTGGCCATCTTAACCTCCACTACTTGCATCAGCTTAACCAGCAGAGCATGGTCACAGGGTTGCCTTCTACTTTGACATTGGAGTCACTTGGAATACATGATAGATCTTCTAATGGGTCAGATTCACTTGAGCAGTCTTCTACCTCCACTTTTGATGCAGAGAGTGATTTAGAGGACTCACCTCCTTCCTCTCCTAGTCATCATTTATAGGTTGATGATTCTCCTCTAGATTCTCCATCTTCTGGTCCACTTTGGGCTAGACAAACCTTGCAGTTTGCAGGTGATTGGGTTGGGGATCCATCAGACACCAAATAGAGTTGTTTACAATTCCAGGATGCTCTACATATCTTCATTGCTACTGCCTCAAATCCACAGTCCTTTCTTGAGGCTTTTGGTATTTCTAAGTGGGATACAGCTATGCAGGAAGAGTATAGTTCCTTGATGAGGAACTACACTTGGGATCTTGTCCCTTTTCCTAAGGGAAGAAAACTTGTTTGATGTAAGTGGATCAACCGAACAAAACTTGCAAGCTTTGTTGGAGGTGCGGGATGCTTCATCTTTTGGGGGGGCCTCTTCCTCTCACTTGGAGTCCTAATTTTCTTTGGGGAGTCTCTTTTCTCTCTCTTTTAGGGGAATTTTATGTACATGGGTACCTCATCAGGCTTGACTTGCCGGGACCCATTTCTACATCCACCTAAGCTTCGCTTATGGGGGGGTGTTAGTGTAGTTTTTTATTTTTCCTATTTTGATAGGTTTTTCCTACACTTTTAATAATCTCGCTTAGGTTAATAAAGCATGTCTTATTAGGTGAATGGTTGTGAGGTGTCACCTTCCTACATGTGACCATCCATTATCTATCTTGAGAAGATACTTTGCTATCTTTAGTCCAATAGATGGTTGCTCCTCATTGGTTGGTGTTGTCACCTCCTCCCTCTTCCTAGCTTATATAAGCATGCTACCTGGCTTGTATTTGCATCTCTTGTTTTTGCATCCTCTTAATGCTATTTTGCTTCCAGCATTTGCATTACTCTCTTGGAAACTAACTCTATGATGCTATTTTGATTTTGTATCATTTGCATTCATAGTTTAGATATTTACTCTTTGCACTAGTTTTCTGGGTTATTAATCTTATCAGATTCTAACAAAATATTCAAAAGCCTCAGGGTAGAAAGTAAATGCAAAAAAATTAAAAATCTTCTTTCTTAATACAACAAGAGAAATGGAAGATTTCATATGTAATCGGATCGGATATAAGAAAGGCATTTTCCCATGTAAGTATCTCAGGATCCACTTAGAAAAAGGTACAAGGAAGAAAAAAGCAAGGTATAATATTTTAGATAGAATTGATAAACAAACAAAAATATAGAAAGGAAAGTGGTTAACAAAAGCTGGAAGAGCAGTAAAAATCAAATCTACCCTCTCAACTATTCCTACATACCGCATGTCATGTATCCCTTTACCTAAGAAGATTAACAAAAAATTGGAAGGAAAGGTCATACATTTCTTTTGGAGTAGAACAAAATGAAAAAAAGAAATCAGCTTTAATAAAATGGGATAGGATATGTTGACCAAAGGATCAAGGGGGATTAGGTATTAAGAATTTTAGTTGGCAAAATGAAGCATTGGGAGCAAAGCTAGTATGGTGAATGCACTTGGAAAGGGAAAGAAAATGGGCTAAAATCTTATACAATAAATATTTAAATGTGGATGACCCAACATCATTGTCCAAAATTAGAAACCCACCCTCAGGTTTAGAAGCATGGAACTTTATGGTAAAATGTTGATGAATGATTAGTAAATTTTCCACTTGGGACTTAGGAAGAGTAGATGAAACTCTTTTTTGGAAGATTCCTGGGATGGATTGCCCCCCACTAGTTAACTCTAACATCCTTGTTATCATCAAGAATGTGCTTGTTAATTAATGGGTTTCAAAGGCCTCGAACTATAAATATATCAAAAAGGAAAATGGGGAAGATATATGGGCATGGAAAACTCTAGATAATGTAGAAATCTCATCCAGAGAAAAAGAGAAATTTGAAAACATCCTCAATCAACGACAGGTGAACCATAAAGATGGGGTAGACAAACTTATCTAGGGAGCTTCCAAAGATGGACCTTACAAAGTCAAGATAGGATATAATCGTATTATTAACTCACAAAGATGGGAAAACATTAACATTCCTCTCAAGTTATGTTGGGACCCAGCTTGCCTACCTAAGGGAGGCATCTTCTTATGGGTTGCAATGCAAAAAAGAATTCTAATTGCGGACATATTCTAAAATATGGGATTTGAAGGTCCATCAAGATGTTGCCTTTGCAAGGAAATTTTTGAGAGAACTAAGCACTTTCTTTAAAATTGATCCTTTGCTAAAGAACGTTGGTACTGGCTTCATAAAAAATTGTTGGTCATCACCTCTTCTTGAGGATCTCAATAACTATCTTTTAGGATGATAAATAGAAAACAATTTTAGTGTATATGGTAAACTATGGAATATATCCCCAGCCATACTAATGTGGTAAATATGGAAAGAAAGGAGCAACATATCTTTGACAATATAGAACTGAATGTAAACTCCTTTCTCAACAAAGTAGAAGCTAGTATCATAGAAGTTATGAACAACTATTTAAGAAAATCCATCAAAATTGAAGGGTCACTCTCAAAATGGGATAGGATTATGAAAAAGAACTGGGCCTTCCTGATCAACCCACCATTAGTCCATGAGAAAAAGGATAAAAAAGCAAGAAAAAAATGTAAATGGGAAGCACCACCAAAAGGATGGATGAAACTAAACTTTGATGGACCATCAAGAGGTAATCTAGGAAGAGCAAGAATAGGTTACATTATAAGGTTAGACACTCAAGAATGGATCATTAAAAGAGACAAACCCTTAGGCATCTCTTCAAACAATATAGCAAAATTAGAAGCACTCAGGGAAGGTCTAGAATTAAGTTTAAAACTGAGGATAAAAAGAATAATCATTGAAGGAGATTCCCAAATTATTATTAATGCCATTAGAAAATGTAAAACTCTAAATTGGCTAATGAATTCAAAACTTGAAGATGTTATAAGCTTAATTGACTAGTTTGAAGAAACTACATTCTAACACATATATCAAGAAGGTAATAAAGAAGTAGATATTTTAGCAAACAAAGGATTTCAAGGAAAGGATTTTATTCTCCAAGCCTAAGATTTATCCTAGACTTGACTCATGGCTTGTTTTTGCTTCTCACCCCTTTTCCTTACATTTGGTTTTTTTCCTTCTTCTCAAATTTATCCTGACCCTTATTGTAAATTAATGAGACAAACACTCAAGTTTAGGAGTTTCCCAACTCTAATATTTTTAGTATGATTTAGCCAGTGAAGTTGTAATCATGCCTTTTTAAGGCTTTTGAGTTCATCGGGTTATGATTACCTTTCAGGTGACATGTTCTTCTCTTTCTAGATCCTTCTTTAGCTCTTTAAGTCTATTTATTCTGATCTTTTGCAATTTTTTATCGTCTCCATGTATTTTGTCTAGTATTAGCTTTATTTTGGTATCTTTATGGAGTCAACAATGTATCATTCGTTGGAGGTTAGAACCATGACATTTCGAGGGTCTATTAAGCCTGAGAGATATAATAGGATCCTAAACCCACTAGATGATATGTCTAGGCTTGTTGTTTGTTGGGCTATGGGAGAGAAGGCCTTCAATTATGATTTTACTTGGTGAACAAATAGCTTTGTTATTGGCTCCTTCATAGGATGTCTAGCTAGGGCTAATATAGGGAGTGGGGAGATAATTTGACTTTGTTATAACATATTCAACCCCACCTAGTTGAAGACTTGGAAAATGTTTTCCTCAGTATTGATCATAAGCTTAAGGTTTCATTGCCTAAGGTTTTTATGACTCATCCCCTAGGTAGCCTAGGGTTAGCCATTGTTGCTAAGAGACCATATTTATACATCTATGGTAATATCTAATTCTACTTAGCTTGGCAAAAAATGGAAGCAAGTATAAATTTTCTGTTATGCTAGAGGGGAATCATTGAAGACCAGATCAAGGAGTAGTTATATCATTTCCTTCAAATTTTGATGCCTACATTGAACCAGGGGTGGCTTTTGATGATCTTGAAAATCTAGAGTTCATATTTCCAAATATGTTTAAATCAAGAAAAGAGTAATTGGCATATGTGTTTCCGCAGGCTCTAAGGAAGATGACTTGGATAAAGTTGTAGATATTATCATTGTGTGCTAGAAGAAAGTTGAGGAAGTATAACCCTCCTTTATTTGGGTGGAGGCCTTTTTGCATTCTTTTTGCCTTCCTCTGTATTAGGGTATCTTGTTCTAGATAGGACAGTTTTTCTGGTGGTTGGTTAGTGATCTTCTTTCTTATCTATGGTTAGCTAACGACTTTGACTGTGATTTTTTTGGTTTCTATTAGCATGGTGTTTCGGTCACCATCTTAGCAGTTTTGTTGTTACTCTACTCTTCATTGCCATATCTTGTTCTTTTAGGTATACATGTACATATCTTTCTATAATATAAAGTGTATGTTTTTGTTGTTTGGTATGTGCAATCTTCTTTGCTTCTACCTTCATTTATGGATTTGCCTATTTTTAGGCATGGTTTTGTTCTCTTTATCACTCTTATTGATGTAGTTACCTATATATTATTAGAATTGTATTTTTTATTACTTGTTTTCATAAGATTGTTATGGTAGCCTTACATAGGTTTGACAGTTTAGCTCATTGTAATGGCAGACCCCTCAGTATATAGGTAGATGGGATAGGATCATTATTAATAAATTAATACTGGAAGTTTATTTTTAACATTTCATCTTCTTTAAATTAGGATCAAGAAGAATCAAAATAAATCTCAAAATAAAATTGGAGTTGATCTCAAGGAATCTAAACCCTAAATTAGGAACATTAGAGCTATCTTTCTTCATTCTCATATGGAAGGTGATTTGAATAAAATTGAAAAAGTATTAAAAAACTATGACGAACTAAACTTAGTAAATTATCTATACTAATTAAAACTACCTAACAGTTATCTTATAGATGAAAGATAAAACTAAGTACTAAGCTACAAAGCAGTAAAGTTTTTTGTCCTACTTTTTTTCCTTATTAAAGGAGTATATATATGGATAGATAGTACTAACCTTTAAAGAATATTTTTGAAGTGGTTTGTTTTCGCAAATTTTCAATAAGTTATTCCGCTTTGATAGGGCAAACAACATATAAGGATATTAAGAAGAGGCACAAATTGTAAATAGTAATGTCTGAGGTATTAAGAAGAGGCGCAAATTGTAAATAGTAATGTCCGAGGTATTTAGAGCAAGAGGTGTTTGTATTGTAAATTGTAAAGATGAGTAAAAGGAATTTGGATTTATCTCCAATGCTTCAATTGTATATGAGTTAAACTTAGAAATAGGAGAAATTTAGAGAAATAATTAGTATCAGGATGATCAAAATCTAAAACTGGGGAATGCCTCTTTTATAAATGTAAATTGTAAAGGACTAAGGTCCTGGGCAAGACTGCAGGTTTTCTTCAACGTTCTTTCCTACCAATGCCCATTTGAACAGAGAAATATGTATTCATAATTTTTAATATAATATAATATAAAGGTTTCAACCGTTTATCGATAAAAAAAAAGATTTAAAATTATTAAAATATTACTCCTTTTCATATTTAAGAAAACATCAAATGAGAGAATGAATAATTTTTCCCAAAAGTCTAAAATATTTTAAATATAGGCAACTTTAAACTTTTTTTAACCTACCTTGTGACTCATCCATAGTACTTTTCTGAACATTCAAATCTTTTCGAAGTATATTATAGTTGACATGTATGGTAAATGTTCATCATATACAAAATCATGGAAAGCGCAAAATAACTACATCAAATTTTAACTTATGTAAATTAATTCGTAGTAAAAGTTGTCGACACCCAGAAATTAGCGTGAGACCTTAAGGTTGGTTATGCCCCTAATGTAAAATCCTATAGGCTAAGCTACTAGCACTTGCACCAGAAACAGGTGCAAGGGGTTAGCATAGAATTAATTTTGTATATAGAACAAAGGCATATACACATGACTAACCCCTTTAGAGGTTTAGGCATTGTACAATGTTAACTTTTTTTAATGTATGACATTCCAATTCAAGAGTTGATTTGAACTATAAATTTTGTGAAATCTATTTTTAATAGTAAATACAAAAATAGTTGGAGTCCTATTTGTGGCGAGGCAACAAAAACCTATATGTAAAAGGAAAATAAGATTAGTTGATAAGAGGGAATACATATGAGTCATTTTTATAGAATTTAAAAATAACAAAATTTTAAAAGCATTCAAAAGTAACTTGACATACTTGAAATTTTCTTGAGCATTTTTTGTGTGTGAACACCTTCTTTGAACCCAACAAATATCAACATGCACAAAAGAGTAATAGATTACTTAGGAAGCCAGAAAAAGAAATGAGTAAATGAAGGAGGAAGAGTTTTAGAATGTTAAACATTACCATTTTTTGTAGACGTAGCTTCATAGATATGGTCTGTATGTGAGATTATGTGCAAACATGCTTCTTCTTTCTTTCTAATAATATTGTATGGTTTTTTTTGCATCTTAAAAAAGTGAACAAAAGAGAAGGAAGGCTCTATATGAAAGCCCTTGATGGATTTAAATCTATAGATTGTTGTGAAGGTGATGCCTTATCTTTCAGTTCTACCTATATTAATTGTAGCGCTACCTAAGGTAAGACCTTGTGGTTTGTGTATAATGATAGCTAGGTTGTGGTGAGGATTATTTGTGTACAATTTCCTTGAGAAATGGGTTGTATTGGAGTGGTTTTTGGGTTTCTAGGATCCCAAGGTGGACTAGTATAGCTATTAAACTATACATTAACATATGAAGACAACAAATGAGGTTTGGAGCCTATTGGATACATTATATATTTTACCTTTCTAAGAGATCCATTAATAAGACTAGCAATGATTCAGAGGTTTGTTGTAAGAATAAAGCATTGAAGTTTACATAATAAAACTTCTCTAGGTAATTGGTCATCATCAACAGTTTCCTCAAGCCTACGGTGTCCATTTATCACATTGGAATGTGCATTAGGGACATTTAGTTCTTTTAACATTTTTTGTTGTGGTGGAGTGAAACTTGTTCATTGGTAGCAAACAAATGTGTTGCCTGGTCAAACTCAATATGTTCATTTGGAGTGAGGTTCTTGTTTGTGTGAGTCATTAACAACTCCCAATCATGTAGCATTGGTTTTGTGTTGCACATACTTTGTAGTGCTTGGAAGATTTTTATTTGAAGTGGATCATCACCTTCTTGTCTAAATATCATTTCTAATGGTATAACTATATTAAAACTGCACCAAAAAAATTTTTGCATTAGTGTGAGATGCATAGATCAATTTATCCATAATAGGTGGAAGTTGGTCTAAGTCTCCTACAAGAATCATTGACATGCCATCGAAGCAAAGGTGTTTTTTTGGGGTATAGTTTCATGTAGTCTGGAATTAATTTTTAGTAGTAGTTTGGTACCCATGAAGTTCATCTCATCTATTAAAATGCATTGAATATTCTTCATGTCTTCTTGGTATTTTGTCAATGCTTGTCGCGATAGTGATTTATTTTCTCGAATTGGAATTGTGAGGGCTGTATGTATCGTTGATGCATGCATATTGAAAACTACAATGCCTATTGGTGCAAGAACAAGGACTGAGTTTACTGCATTGAGTATTTATGTTATGTAGTGCATTTCTTATGCAACTAATAACCTATATGATTTTCCAGTTCTAGTAGTTCCTTGTATGACCATGTATAAAGGTTGCATTGATAAATTAGACATGGAGTAGTTTGTAATGATAGAGAGTGCAATTTGTTGATGATGTGATAAATTGTAGCTATTGGAATAGATAGAGGCAAAAGAGTCAAGAACCGATCCAACCATCTAGCTTCTATGTATAAATTGAATGGAATGGTCATGCAAATTCAAAGGAACATTGTGGTCTTCCATGGATGGTTTTTGTCAAAGTCATGTTTTCCCAACATGTATATCCATGTCACCATCTAATTCATTATCCTCTTCTAGGACATCTTCAACTTGATTAGTGGGGTCCACATGCCAAACATTATACATTTCTATGGATGATTGAGATAGTCTTGAAATGCATGACAAATAATGGGTGCATTTCCTTGTCTGTAATACTTGTCAGCATGAATCTCCTTTACATAAGTGCAATAGCTATAATAGCTAAGTTTTTGTATGTATACATTCCACTTTCATTTGTGCATATAGTTCAGTACAATTGGATTTCAGTTTGAGGATGCCCATTCCAATTGATAAACACATTAGACCTTATAGATGGTTGTGGAGTATTAATATCTAATGAACTACTCAAGATGTCTATTATGTGGAAAGGTTGTGGGGGATTAACCATGACCTAGAAAACCAAAATAAAAGTTAACTCTGAAAAAGAGAACCAATAACAATATTTATAGTATTAAATGGTATCAACTTGGATAGGTCAATGTCACTTGTACCATTTCAATTAATTCCAAAATACAATATTGTGTAAGTGTCACTTGTACTATTCCAATTAATTCCAACATATTAGAGAACTTTGTATATGTAAACACAAAAGAAAGAGGCATAAAAGAAAGTAAGTACAAAACTAATATTATTTTTCTTGGACAAATAAAGCATAGTTTTTTTTGCATTTCATTGGGTTTAAATACTAATGAAGCATAAGCATTGTAATTTTATATATTTTTACCTTTAATGTCATGAAAGAGGAGAAGTGGACAATAAAATACAAGAAAGATGAAATGCAAAAAATCATAGGAAAAGATAAAGTTTTTCTTAGAGAATGCATAATAAAATCATTGAACAATAAAATAACATCTAAATATTTGAGTACATAAATCCAAGAAAACTAAACCTAATCATGATTTTTAAAAACTTTCAACTCTAATAACTATAAGATAAGATTGCAAAAGTTTAAATGAAATTGATATATTTTAAATACAATCAAATGGAATGAATTTATAATTTTGAATATCTTAATTCCTAATATTTAGTAAATAAAAAATGATTAAATTGTTTTAATAGAAAAAGAAAAAATTTAATTACTCGTAAGATAACAAAATTTTAAAATGAAATTGATATAATTTAAATAAAATGAATGGAAAGAAATTATAATTTTGAATATCTTAATTCAATATTTAGTAACTAAAAAATAACAAAATTATTTTAATAGAAAAAGAAATATCTAGATTTGGAAACACATTTTGGTAGAGGAAATCCTATACCTAATTTTACAAATATTTAGAAATCTAGACATGTTTCTTCTTATACATTTAAATTGGAACTATGATTTGCAAAGAAAACAATAAAACAATAGTTATTAATAAACTACATTATAATTGTATATTATTATTGTAAGAGAGAGAGCTGCTTTGTCTAATGTATTCCTCTAATATTTAAATTTGTATTTTAATATTTAAATTTGTATTTTAATATTTAATTATTACAATCCATTTTTGAGTTTTTGATTCTCCGCTACTAAAGGAAAACAAGAAACTAAATAAGATGGATGACGGTGAATAATTTTGTGGCACAATGCTATGTTTGTGAGAGATGATGAGAAAAAGTTTAAGGAGATTTATGAGCAACAGTTGCAGCTACTGCATATTGCAATTTTTTTCGATATGAAATTTTGGATTCCAACCGTATTAAATTGACCAAATCCTCATCTTCACAACCTTGCTTTTTCAACATCCTGCCCATTACCAAAGATACAAATTTTAGGAAATTTAATCACACTAAAAGTTGAAAAGATAGGATTTGGCGAAAGGATTACTTTTCAGTACAATATTAGGTAGCCTATGTAGATATAACAAGGCCAAGTAGGATGTAATGACCTCTGACAACATACATATACAATGTATATATAGTTTTGGATATCCCAAAAATTAGTAGATATATGTTTGTGAAGAAATCTAACAGCAATAGAAATTGTAATGATTGAAGATGTGCAACTACAATATTTATGTATTATTAGAGCATGTTCTCACGCTGCTAGGCATATCTTGGCTAGCAACAATTGCTCAATATTTTTAGGAGTAATATGTGGAGTTGATGGTCCCACAAAAATAAAATTTGTTGCTTATCTTTAACCATTACTCTTAAATATATTTTTTGAATAAAAAATTAATATTATTTGTTGTAAATAAAATGTAGATGAAATTTTTTAGGCCAATGAAGAACAAGATAACTTGTTTTTATGAAGACAATTCTAGCTTTTTTCAATAAGCAGTTCTTGCTTATTCTAAGCCCCCCCCCATTTCTCCCATAACTTATTTTCAATTCCTAAACAATAGTTGCTCCACTTATGTAGGAAAAGATTCCAATTTTTCCCTTCTTGGAATTAAAAATTTACATGGGAACACTTCAACTACTTAAATTTAAGCAGAAATGGCACTTAAACAGTAACATGGGAACATAAGGTTATTATTATATTTATGTTGCTACGATGATACAAGGTTCTGTCACATTTTCTAATCTTCACTATACTTAATATATATTAATTTATTTATTTTTTTTTTGTGTGTGTGTGTGTGTGTGTGTGTGTGCGTGTGTGTGTGTGTGTTTGTGTGTGTGTGTGTGTACATATATATAATGTGTGTCATTTGCGTTGCTTGAGGTTGCTCGAGTGATGGGGAAAGTTGAGGTAGACTAACCAATCTATGCCACTGATCCACACTAGGATCTTGGTGTTCTCCTAACACCTAACTTGGTTTATAGGATTTCCTACAACTTAGAACATCCCTTGACCTGCCCTAACCTTCCCGCCAGGTGAAATGATCAAATCTTGCTCCATGACTCTCTTATCCTCCTAGGAATGCAATTCTTCCAAAAGGCATATGTAGGTCTACCAGGGTTTCACAACACTTTCTAGTCCAACCAAGGTTTTGATGAGTTTTAAGGTGCTATGGGAACATGTTTAGCATGCTTGAACTGACAGTGTTGATGAGTTCATGCCCAATTTCTTGGTTTCTTCACAATAGGGCTACTAGAAGAGCCCCTAATAAGCATCCACCCAGATTTATAGGGTTAATAACTTCTTACCCTTAGAGATTCAATAGACCTAGCCTTAATAAAATTTGTTTCACATAATCCATACTCAAATATTTTTGAGTTTTTAGACCACCAAAAGGCCATGCAACAATAATGGTAAAAATGAGGGTTTTGGAGGGTTTTCTTGGCTGTCTATTGTCCCCACTTTTAAGACACCTTACACAATTCATCAAGACTCCTCCTCAAAAATTTATAACATCCTCATACCCCTCTTCAATCTCTCAAAAGGGAAAGTCTTGAATCTTCATATTTTTCTTTTGAGAGCTCCTTCTTTATTGACTGTCCCTAGCCGAGCATTGCCTAGCTCGCCTAGGGCTTTGTCAAATAATTCCTTGCACTTTTTTGTTGGACCCTTGTTTGCAAAATGTTACACCTTACAATATTTAGTCTTTGAATCCAAGAGGCCATGGAAATCCCACTATGGAATCAAGAGCTACAACCCTTTCATTGTAGAGAACTCCAAAATGGATAACACATAGTCAACTTTAAAGAAATTTGCAAAAACCTTATAAAACTTGAATACGGATCTGATATAATGCATGGATGATGAAGAATATACAATATACAAACTATATCATCCAACCAAATCATAATCACAATGTAAAATTGTTCCCAAACAAGGCAAAATATTGCTATAAAAAAATGCATAGACTGTTGAATATGTACTGCAACAGTATCAAGACAATAACCACATTTGGTTTATGGTTTTTCAAGCTTAAAATAGCCTCCCTTTTGGTGGATGGATAGGTTTAAGGATTTATTTTAATCCGTTTTACAAAGTAGGTCTTTTTGCAATAAAATGGAGAAAGTTGAAAAGTTGCTTAGCAACTTTTAAGCAATTTTTATTGCTCAAGTAGAATTATTTGTTTCCACCTTTCAAGACCATGTTAGATCTTCCCCAAACATCATTGGGAGTACCACCTTGCTTCACCTAATCCCTCCAAACTCTTGACAACATCTATTCCCTATGGGGACATATTTTACATAACATTGCATTGTTTATGCACTTTGATCTCTTAAGCAAGTAGTCCACCTTGGAAGTTCTTTTTAATGCACACATATGCTTAAAATACAATAAAGACTCCTAACTCAACCTTTCACCAAAAAAGAACTAAGAATGATACCAAACCAAGGTCAAGATATCATTCTCAACAAAGACCAAGGAGGAAACTTTAAAACCTATCCTAGCTTAGATACACAAGCATGAGCTATATGCTCTTATTGTATTCACATACTTCTTAAGAGAAGTTCATCACACCAAAAATGAAATGGTGGGAGCCTTGGAAGGGTGCTCCTACACCATCAAGTCATGCTTCTTCATCCAAATCTTTATATACTTTGAAAAAATCTCTTCTTTTGTTATTTTATATGATGGTTACACCTTGCTAACCTGCTAATCAATGATGCAATTCAAAATGATTGTTTGTACTATTGGTTAAAAACACAATTTTAGATATCAATGAGTTTTTGGCTGGAAATCACTATGTTTCTTTCATTTAACATTATGGATAAGATAATCAAGGAAGAGAAGTTCTAGAAGCAAAGATCTAGAATCAATTGGCTAAAAGAGTGGGATCAGAACACTAGGTTTTTCCACATTTCTACTCTAAAGCATAGAGCTAATAATAGAATTTCTACTTTAAAGAAGGGGCAAGTTATGTTGACAAAAGAGGATGAAATAGCTGTTGAGGTTGTTTCCTACTTCTCTTCTCTTTTGTCTTGGGATCCCTTGTTATCAAAGTTGGATCAAGCATAGATTATCTCTTGTATTCCACAGATTATTCAACCCCATTAGAAAAAAATGTTGATAACTATTCCTAATGCTCAGGAAGTAAGAGAAGCTCTTTTTTTCTTGCTAGCAATTAAGTCCCCAGGTCTGAATGGTTTTCCTACCTTCTTCTTTCAAACTTACTAGCAGGTGGTTATGGAAGATGTTGTGAAGGCTGTTAAGGAATTCTTTGGAGATAAAAATATTCTTAAAGAGATTAATTTGACATTTTTGGTCCTCATTCCTAAATATCTTGGGGCTAACTCTTTGGATAAATTTAGATCAATCAACTTGTGCAACTCTTTCTATAAGATAATATCTAAGGTGCTAACCTCTAGAATGATTAGAATTCTTCCTCTAATTATATCTCAGCAATAAATGGGATTTGTCTGTAGAAGAAAGATTTTGGATTCAATCATTATGGTGCATGAAGTTATCCATTCAATGGAAGCTAGGAAGAGAGATGGAATGCTTCTCAAACTAGATCTTTCAAAAGCTTATGATAGGGTTGATTGGACTTTTCTTGGTTTGGTGCTCCAGGATTTTGGCTTTGATCAAAAAGTTTGTAAGCTTATATCTCAGCTTATTTCAACTTCTTCTCTTGAAATTTTGGTTAATGGTGCCCCTTCAATTTTTTTCAAACCTTCAAGAGGGCTTAGATAGGGTGACATCCTCTCACCTATTTTTTTCATCATTTTGGTTGAATGTATTAGAAGGTTGATTAAGAAGAATAAACAAGTTGGAAGGCTAAAAGGATTCAAACCATCTTCTAGGTGTGAACCTTTTTCTCACCAATAGTTAGTGGATGATACAATTATGGAAGGGGAAGCTTTAGTCAAGGAGGCTAAGGTAATGAAGGAGATTCTTGATTTGTATACTAGAGGATCTGGACAACTCATTAATTGGGATAAAAGCTCAATGTTCTTTATTAATACTCTAGAGGATAGGAAGAGGAATATTGCGAGGACCCTTGGTTATGGAGTGGGAAAGTTTCCTTCTACTTATCTTGGTCTCCTTTTGTGTGCTAATCCTCCTGATTCCTTCTAGAATGGGATTCTTGACAAGTTTAGTAAGAAGCTAGTGGGCTAGAAAGGGACTACTCTTTATCAAGCTAGAAAATGCCTCTTGGTTAAATCTACTCTTTAGAACCTCCCAATGTATGCCTTGAGCCTTTTTGAGATTCCAATCAAATTTTTAAAGATGGTGGAAAAGATTCAGAGGGATTTTTTGTGGTTGGATCTTGAAGGGCGGAATAGATATCCCTTGGTGGCTTGGGATAATGTTTGTCTTCCTAAGTGCTATGGTAAATTGGGTATTAGGAAACTAAAGCATCTTAATATGGCTCTCCTAGCCAAATAGATATGGTGCATCTTTAATAGTATAGGGGAATAGAGAAATGTCTTTGTTTATAAGTATCTTAGAAGACCTTTAGTTCAATTTTTGCTAAACAATGAGAACATTCTGAGAGGGTCTGTTATCTAGAATGGTATTCTAAAAGCAAGAGAGCTAGCCAAGGCTAAGGTGGTTTGGAAAGTAGGGAATAGGGAGGATATTAACTTCTAGATGGACCATTGGTTGCTACAAGGACCTCTTATTAATAACCCTACATTTGAAATGTGGGCTAATGAATGTATAAGGAAATTTGGTTTGAAGGTTACTGATTATAGAACTGACCGGGGATGGAAAGACCTATTGGTTATCTCTAAGGATCTCAAGCCGATCATGACTATGCTGAATGCAATGGTTATTAATAACAAAAGGGATGAAGTTGTTTGGGGTGATAACCTTAGAGGTTGTTACTTGGTAGCTTCGGGCTATAATTCCTTTTGGAGCTTAAAAGAGAAACCCACTTGGGTGAAATCTTGGTTACCTGGGCTTACCCCAAAGATTAATATTTTTTACTAGTTGGCTTTGCAAGACAAAAATTTTACACAGGAAAATCTCATAAAAAGAGGTCATATTATGCCTAATAGGTGTATCCTATGTAAGAATAAAATGGAATCAATAAATCATATGTTTATACATTGCCCTTTTTCAAGGGAGGTCTAAGACAATATAACAAAAAAATTTGGGGTTAGCTAGTGTAAACTAGATAATCTATTGGATTTATTTTTCCATTGGACAAGTATGTTCAAGGGTTTAGACTTGTTGGACTTATGTACCTGGACCTTGCTTTATTTTTGTTAGGGAATCTGGAAGGAAAGAAACAATAGAATTTTCAGAGACAGAGATGAACATTTTTATGTTCTAGGAGAGAAGATTTATGGAAGCATAAAGGAAAAATATGAGGTGAGGAGGGGGGGTGATATTTAAAATGGTGGTAATAAGAAAGAAAAAGAAAAGAACATGAGGTCTAAAAGATAGGATGTGAAATGGTTTCTCCCTCCTGAGGGATGGCTTAAAGCAAACTTCAATGGTGCTTCAAAAGGTAACCCTGGAGCTTCGGGTTGTGGAGGTATCATAAGAAATTATTTTGGTGAAGGGGTGGTGGCTTTTTCTTATCCTTTGGGCTTCCAAACCAACCACTTTGCAAAAGCTAGTGTGGCTTGCTATATAGTAAACCTGGCTTTTGAAATGGGGATCAAAAAATTATGGTTGGAGGGGGATTCTAATAACATCATAGGATGTATAAAAGGAATCAGTCAACCTTCATGACCTATAGCTAATTTAATTGAAGAGACCCAAAATATCCTTCAATATTTTGAATGTTTCCACATCACCCATGTTTATAGGGAAGCTAACCCCGTGGCTGACTGGTTTGCCAATGAAGCAGTCAGGCAAGATAAGATGGTGACTTGGAATTTAGATGGGAATATTTTGGCAGAAGTGAGGAGTCTTATCGATCTAGAAAAATCTAGGGAAGTACAGTGGAGATCTTATTGTAATAATGTTAATTTATGGAAGTTGGGGTGTGAGTTATTGTAATTATTGCATTTACAAAAAATGCAGTCAGGAGATAAGGTTATCAGTGTCATATCGACATGTTTTGTGGGTTGATATTTCCAATCACCTTTTTCCTGGGGCATAGATAAAAAAATTTGGCACATCTCAGAGACACAAAATTCAAAGCTTTTAAAGGGTTGAGAAGGGTTTGCAGAGATTGGCATTTATGAGAATTTTAGGGGTGGAGAGCACAAAAATGGTGGGGGAACAAAGTAGGAAGGAGCTTGTGGGGGAAGTGGAAAAGTGGAAAGAAAGGGCTAAAGTCTGGGAGAAATTGGAGAAGGGAGGTATAGAAAATTACATTGTTAAACTCCATGGCTTTGACCTAGATGTTACCAACAACATGGTGAATTCTTGGAAGGATGAGAGAGTTAAAGTGAATGGAGTTTCGTTCCAGATAACAGAGGAAGTCATTGCTCTTGTGTCTAAAATTCCAGTGGAGAGCTTCAAGTTTTATAGAGACAAGAACTTGTCGGTGAATGCGGTCAAATATTTTGTAAAGAAAATGGAGGAGAGGAATGATCTGGTAAAATGCAAAATGTACTATGAAATGAATTCCATCAAAAACCTTTAGAGGTATGTTTTACAAGCTATTATTGAGTATATTTTTTTGGATACCAGATTTGATTGGGTGAGAACCCATCACTTTGTTTTTCTCAACCATTTTCATCATGGCATCAATATTTCTTTCCCCTTTTACTTATTTACTTCTATGAGTAAGGCCATCACAACATATAAGGAAAAACCCTCTATGAATCCTACCCTACATGAGGGATTATTGTTATTAATTTTTGAGTTTTTTAAAGCCCAGGCTTTAAGCAAATCCCCTCAACTTGGTATGGATGCCTCTGAGGTCTTAGGAAGTTCTAGTTTTTCCTTTGATTATGAGAATATTGAGAGTATAAGTTCAAAGGGGGAGGAAAAAGCTTCCTCTAGAAAGAAGGTAGCTAAAGAGTTGGAGAAAAATTTGCCCTCACCAATAATCCCAAGCAGGAAGAGTCCTAGGGGACATGGGCCTAAAATTATAGGCCAGGGTGATGAGGAAAATAATAAGGGGAGGATTTAAAATCTAATGATGAGGAGGAGGAGGAAATGGAAATTAAGAGGGAGGAACTAGTTGCAAAGAAAAGGAAAAGGGAGAAACAAATAGATGCAGGGGGAGTTTTAGGGTTAGGGCCAGATATCTCTGCTATTCCTCTTTCCCCAATTCATCCCCAGGAGCAGGAGAAGGATAATATTCGAGGAGAGGGTGGAGAAGTGATTATTAAGGATAGGAAAAATGCATGGAAAATTTTTAAATGTCAGAACATCTAAGAGGGGGATAGTTAGGGAGACTATGAATCTCCAAATTTTGGAAGAAAAATAGGGCCAACTCTAGTTTGAAGAGCTCATCGATCTAGCTATGGTGGCAATAACAAATAATGCTAGAGAAATAGGTATGAATCTATTGAATAATGCTTGTAATAGCATGATTGATAACTTTAGGTCAATCAAATGGCTTTACCATGAACTGGAAGAGGTTAGGGGAAAATTTGGCCAAATGGAAAATAGTAGGATGGAGCTAGGTTCAGAGAAGTAGAAGAATAAGAAGGATAGAATCAATCTAGTTGAGAAGAGAATCCTATATCTAGAAAACTATAATCACAATTTGGTGAACCAAATGATTTCCATCCTCAATTCTATCAATGAAAACATTATATCCTTTATTGGAATGTTAAAAGCCAAAAGCTTGTTGGATGAGAGTGAGGACAAGGATAGGGAAAAGGCAAGGGGGGAAGAGGATGTGGTGACTGAAATTACTTTCAACAGCTTGGATCGAGAAGCCCAAAAGAGTTAGGAGAAGATTTTTGAGGAGGCTCACAAAGCCTATGAAGCTGCTTAGACAATGTAGGAGCTTGAGCGAAAGATAGAAGAGTAATCATGTTTTATTTATTCTTGTCTTTTTCTATTAGTTTACTACTGTCTTGTGTCTAATTGGCCTTTTCTTTTTTTGGCTTTCTTGATGTAAGTTGAATTGGCCTTGTCTTTGGCCTTTATGTTCGGCTAGGCTTTTATGTTTATTATCAGCCATATGACTTATTTTTGTTTGGCTGGGCATTTTATGCTTATTATCAACCTTGGTTTTTGTTTTAACATTTGGGTTTTAGGATCGTTGTAAAACCTATTTCTATTATCAAAAAACATTATGGATAAGATTACCAAAATTAGTCATAAATTTTTTGAATGATCTCACTCAAACTCTAACATACATTAAAAGTTATGGTGATATTATATTGTTTGTATCCTTATTATTTGCATTATCCATTAGGGCTAATTTAACTAATAGGACTTAAAGTTACATTATCTAGTTTTATTTATTACTTCTATTTTCTTTTTGATAAGTTTACTTACAGTTAAATATTAAGAAATTTTTTCCATTAGCTCCTTTATTTGCTAACTGATCTGCTTCTATATGTTAGGATTTAACAACAAACAAAAATAACAATTACATGGAAATATAAACAATATTAGAAAATAATAGATCACATAGAAAAGAACACAAGATACTAAGATTTAACATGGTTCACCCAATCCATGGGCTACGTCCACCAAATAGTAAGTCCAATATTATTACGATCCAATGATTACAACTTGATTACAATTTGTAATCCCTTATAGCTCAATACCATCACAAGAACCAATTTTTTCTTTACACCTTATGAAAATGCCTAATCCTAAGCCCTTTTATACAAGTAATTTTATGCCACTTTAGGGTTACAAAACATGTTAGCCATATGTTGGCCACGGTCCAAATTTTTTTTCTGAACCCCAAAGAATTTATGATGTACAATACTTCTGTGATCAGTCACCACAAACTAACACTATATTACCTTCTTGAAAAATATGCCAAGTCTGAATTTCTTTGAAATGGTCTAGAAGATATAGGACTTCTTCCAATTTGGAGTTAAGAACCCAATTTGGCTTCTCCCTTTTCCTGATGACATTTAGGACAATCTACGAGTCTCCTTCAATAATAGATTTATATATACTTAGATCCAAGTAAATTTTGATACCTTCTTGAAGGGCTTCTAATTCATCAATGTTGTTAGTGGTTGATCCTATAAATTTAGCCCTTTTAGTGATCCAATTGCCAGAGTCATTATTAATGATGCATCTTATTCCAACAGTACCAAGGTTGCCTCTCAAGGCTCCATCAAAATTTAATTTGGTCCATCCTATTGGGGGTGGGATCCACCTACATTTGTTACTTGCCTCTTTATTCTTTTTTTTATACATAAGTAGACGGTTAATTAGGTTTTTCCATTTTTTTTCATAAAACCATCCCATTCTAAAAATGATCCTTCCTCTTTCAAAATTTTCCTAAGGTGAGAGTTCAATGTTTCAACTATATAGGCTTCAATTTTATTAGTAATCTCACAAACCATTATATCTTGATCATGAAATATTCTCCTATTCCTTTCTTTCCATACTTCCCAAACAAGGATAGAAGGACAAATATTACCAAGGTTACCATAGATACAACTACTACTATTAGTGGGCCAACCTTTAACTAGATCTTTCAGAGTTTCAGGCAAGGGCACAGTCTAACCCAACATATGTCTATGTCATTCCCAATATTCTTGTGTATATGGGAACTTATATAATAGATGATATGTGTCTTCATTATCTTTCTTACATAGCACACATCTAGAAGGCCCCTCAATGCCCATCTTTCTAAGTCTGTTAGCAGTTAGAATCCTATTCTGAGAGGTAGCCCATAGAAAGAACCATGCCTTTGGTAGACAAGAAGAGTCCCAAAAAAGTCTACGAGGAATGAAAACTTCTTCCCATCTTTGAGACTAGGTGATTGCTTTATATCCATTTTCACATTATATCTTCCATCTTTGGATGTTGCCTATATAAGTTTATCATTTCTCACTAATTGTTTTATTTTCCTCTTGTTAATGATATTTTCATATACTTTTTTAACTGTTGATTCTATGTCAATATTATCTAAAGTTTTCCATTCCCAGCTTATACTGCCATTAATAGCTTTTTTGATTTTATAATTGTTTAGCTTGCACCCCCAGATTTTGACTAAATGGTCTTCAAGACCACCTGGGATAATCATTTTATCTATTGGGGGATACCCATCCCAAGATTCCTCCTAGAAGAGAGCTTCCTTACCATTACCAACATCCCACATGAGATATTTGCTAATCAAGGGTTTGCTTTTAACTATAAAATTCCATCTCTCAGATCCTTTAGGAAGGATCCTTATACTAAACAAGGAGTAAGGATTGACTGCATTTAGGTATTTGTTAAAAACATTTTTTGCCCATTTTTTATTTCTTTCTATGAATAATCTCCATGTTAGTTTGGCCCCTAATGCTTCATTTTGCTAACTTAAATTTTTTATACCCAGACCTCCTAGTTCCTTAGGTTTACATAATTTCTCCCATTTTATCAAAGCCAATTTTTTATGTTCTTCCATGTCATTCCAGAAGAAATTTCTGAATTTTGCCTCAATTTTCTTATTTAGACTTTTAGAAAGAGGTAAGTAGGAAAGAGGGTATGTTGGAATGGCCAATAAGACTGCTTTGATCTTTATAACTTTACTAATTTTTGTTAGCCATTTATCTTTCCAACCTCCTATCTTCTTATCCATTTTTTAAAGAATATTATGCCAACTCTTATTAGTTTTACTACCTTTCTCTAGTTCTATTCCCATGTATTTACACAGAAATGTTCCTCTTTTATAACCCAAAATATTACAAATCTGGTTTTCTCTTTCAAGTTTAGTATTAATGGAATTTTTTTTGATTTTTCAGCATTCACTCTTTGCCCTAAAGCTTCCATGTTTACTATTGAATGATTGATTTGAAGTTTAGGGCCTCTTTTATTGTACTTTCTCCTAATAGAATGGTGTCATCCACATATTGTTGATGTGTTATATTAGGACATTCTTAGTTACTGAAATTCCACTAATTTTATCACCTAAGTAGGCTTTGGAGATTTCTCTACCAAAGGCTTCTGCCATGATGATGTATAGGAATGGAGATAGCGGGTCACCTTGTCATATTCCTCTTGATGTATCAAAAAATCCTTCAGGAGTTCCATTGATAAGAACTGAAATTTTACTTGTTGAAACGCATTGGTATATAAAATTAATCCATTGGTTCGAGAATCCGAAGACTTCTAGTGTTTTGCATAAGAACCTCCAATCAACCATATCATATGCTTTCTAAATATCCAATTTCATGAACATGCTTTCCATTTTATTCTTATTGGTTGTGTGTAATGTGTTCTTGTATAGTGATTATCCCATCTAGAATTGATCTTCCTACTACAAAGCCGGTTTGTTCTTCTAATATAATCTTTTGTAAAATTAGTTTCATTTGATTTACTAAAATTTTGGATATCATTTTATAAATGTTGTTGCAGAGAGGTATAGGTCTAACATCCCTTGGGTTTTTAGGATCATCTTTTTTGAGTATTAAGGTGAGAAAGGTATTATTATTTTCTGAAAGTAATGATCCACCATTTCTCAAAGCTTCAATGGTTCTCTAGAGATTAGTTCTAATAATATCCCAACATTTTTTTTAGAAGAAAGTCTGGAATCCATTTGGACCTAGTGAACTATCAAGATTCATGTTCAATAGAATAGTTCTAACTTTTTCCAAGGATATGGGTGCATTTAATGCTTTATTTTCTTCTATAGAAACCACTTTTGGTATGTTTCCAAGAATTTTAACTTGAGCTATCATGTTTGAACTATCAAAATCATTTAATAGCTTATTGAAATGCTCTACAAATATCTTTGCTACATTCTCTGAATTTTTAGTTATAGAACCTGACACATCTTTAATTTTTATAATTTTTCTTTTCATTATGTCGTATATAGTGCTATTATGAAAATATTTTGTATTATGGTCTCCTTCTTCTAACCATCTTTCTCTTGATTTTTGCCTCCAAAAGACTTCTTCCTTTGCAAGAATGTTTTCCTATTTTGCTAGTAGATCTTTTCCTAAGACAAAGGTCTCTTCATTCATAACTTTTTAAATTACTTTTGTGTTTAATTTTTTTAGGCTTTCCTCAATGTCTATTTTTTCTTTAAATATATTGTTGAATTGTCCTTTATTCCACTTAAGTATATTCTCTTTAATCATTTTCATCTTAGATACAAATATGCACATTTTTGAGCCTTTAAAATTGTCTTGATTCCACCATTTTCTTATGAGTTTCATGAAATTTTTATCTAAAAACCACATTTTTTCGCATTTAAAAGGATTTCTAATAGGTTTAGTAGGCTCTCTAATTTCAATTCTAACAGGATAGTGATCAGATCCTGCTATAGGTAGTATTGATGCCTGTAAGTCTAACTCTAATTCACTTAATTCACCTGTGAACAAGAATCTGTCCAGTTTCTCAGCTATAAATGCAGTCTTTCCTTCTATTATTCCATGTGTATTTATCATTGTTAATAGGAATATCAATAAGATTATCAACGTCTATCCATTTTTAAAATTCCATTGATGCTTGAGAACTTTGTTGTACACCTCCAAAATTTTCATTTAAATTTATGATTGTATTAAAATCTCCACCTATAAGAATGCGCTCATTCCTATGGTTTTTTATAACTATACTTATTTCTTCCTATAGCAGTTTTTTATCTATGTTCTAGGTTGGTCCATATATGTTTATTAAAAATAGCTGAAGTTCATTTTTATGATTTTAATCTTGCTACTCATCCAAGAATTATTCGAGTGCATTGCATTTAGACTTACTTTCCTAGGATTCCAAATCATTCCTAATCCCCCTGAGGCTCCTCTAGATTCAAGTAAATTGATGTTCCAATTACCTAATATCTTTTCTAGCTTAATTCCTTCTTCCTTATTCAGTTTTGTTTCTTGTATCATTATAATTTCATAATCATATTGTTTTAAATTATGTTTTAGTAATCATTTCTTGCTAGGTGCATTCAAGCCCCTAGCATTTCAGGTAGTGATCTTCATGCTACCTTGGGAAGGATCTTCCCCTTCACTGAGTTAAGTACCTGATTGATCTTTTGTTTTTCTCTTGCCTGACCATCTACTTCTCTGAGTTCTTTTAGTGACTTCCTTCCTCTTTTAGCTTTGACTTTTCCATATTGAGGGGAATTTATCCCTTCTTGATTCATAAAAATACCCATTTTCTTTATGTTCTCTTGTGCATTTAGAGCACTTTTAGATTGTTTTCCCTCTTTCTCACATTTTTCTTCATTTTCTAAATCTTTCATTTTTTGTTCTGCCAGTCTTATTTGATTCCTTGTAAGAGTATCATCTGCTAAGGCTAGACTACACCATGTATTGTCTAACTTCGTAGCCTCTTGTAACACCCCACCAAGGGATCCAAAAGAAACTAACCTAAAGTTTTACTAAGTTTCCCAAACATTAAAAAAAAAAAGAATAACATGTACAATAGTCATAAAGTAGTGGAAGCAATAACATACAATCATACATAAGAAAACATAACAGATTACATTTGTTAAGGATCCCAAGATGTTGAGTCATATTTAAATTTAAATAATACTAAGTCCAATAAATAACACATCCACATGAAAGAATAACTACAAGTCCAGTCTATTTAAATAATATACATCTATTCCACATGCCACTTGACAATAAATTCATAATGCATAATCATCCATTGTACATGTCACAGGGTATGAAAGGTTGAAAGAATATACATTTGTAAAATAGATTACATCATCCCTTTTGGATCCATGAAACAAAATACAATACTATACAATAAGTAAAATCATCCATCAAGTAGATATAACCATCCATCATAATACACAAAGATAGAATGAAAGGAAATTCAAAACAAGGAACTCCAACCATGACATCTACAGATAGATCTCAATGTTAAAAGTAAAAAGCACTACCACCTGACCTCATGGTAACCCAAAATGGTCCACTCCCACCGCGTTGAGGAGATAGTCTTAAGTCCCAAATAGGATATCAATCCCAAAAGTTAAAGTAATATCTAGCATAAGGAAAAACCCTAAAAGTAATCTAACTCAAAAGTTCCAAGATAAATCAACATCTAAACCCAGAGGCAAACGAAGACATGTAAGAAATCTATACTACTAATGGGAAGTGTCATTGCACAAACCAACTCTAGGGTTACCTAGCTAGTCTTTTAATCTTTTGGCCCCCTAGTGACTCTATGTGACACTAGTCTCCTTTCGTACTGATAAGGCATACTAATGATGCATGGTTGCAACCAAGCATCCTCTCTACTACCATCCTAGTTTGTACTAGCACTCAAGGCATGGGTGAGAAAAGATAAAGAGTCTTATTAGGTTCATTTTACTCTCATTTAGTATAGTGTTTTCACTTATTAACTACTTATAATGGGTTACCCATCAGCTTCTTTAGGGCCTTGGCCTCCATTGGAAGCCACTTCCCAACTTAACATACAAATTACCTACCCTAGGCTCATAACAGTACAATTCAAAGAATCATAATTTTTACCTTAGCCCTATACAAGTGACTGGAAAGAATCAAAAGACAATTCACAATAACACCTTAATCCTTTACAAGTAATTGGAAAGCATCCCAAAAATAACTGATCAAAGACTCAAAGGTTAAGTCAAATAGGTCATACCATGTAACAACCTGCCAAGGGATCCAAAAGAAATAACCTAAAGTTTTACTAAGTTTACCAACAATTTTTTTGTAAAGAAGATTTTTCATTTAATTTCAAACCCTTCTTGATTTAATTTCCCTTCCAAAATCTATTGGAAGAAATATTATATTGATCAATTAAAAACATTCTATGTACAAAAGAATTAACAAATGTCTAGAAACTCATAATATGATACATTCTTCACAAGAATTATCTAGAGAACCATCTAACAGACATGATGATAGGAAAGAATAAAAAGCATAATAAACTGTGCGAATAACCACAAGCGTCTACCTAGACACTGATGCTAATCACTATGCCCAAGAAGCTTGTAGAGAATTTCCTCCTCTCAGAACCTTCTCCTTTCTGAAAATTTTTTTCCTCTCCAAAATTTGCGGTCCCTCAAAAATGAACCCCCAAATTGTAATATGGAGTTCTCTCCCTAAAATCGGGGCACTAATTGTGTGATCACCTAAGAGGATTCTCCACTTACCAAACTTAAACTCCCATTAACTTTTCTTAATCTTTTCTTTATCTTTTCCATGCATGTTTATTAAATTATTTAATTTTTACTTGACTTCTCTTTTAATTAATTTATTAAATTTTAATCTCATGCATGCATTATGCGAACTTAAAACTTTTAATAAATTAATATCTTTTTACTTCTTAATTTATATTCAAACGTTTAATTGATAAAATATTTATCAACTTAAATAATATTATTATTTAGCATTTATTTAAAAATAAACTCTAAATATATTATTATTAAATTAAATTAATATTATCACGTTCTAAATTTATTCTTATAAATTTTATCTTCAAATTTAATTCTTTTTATTTAATTAATTTCTCAATTAATTAAATATAATTAAATATTAAAATATCATAATAATTTTCCATTAAATTAAACCATTAATTTAGTCTTTTAATTAGACTTAAATAATAGAAAATTCACCAAAGACTCATAAAACAAAATATGAAAACCCATCACAGCAAAACACATACAAAATCAAACTAAAAGGTTATAATCATGAATTAACGTCATTCAACACATTCAGAGGGTACTCAACTTAGATACTTGTCCTAATTATCTAGCACAAATGGCTTAAAGGCTTGGGATTGGGACTTAAGAATTTATCTCCCCTCTCTTACCATTGAGATAATGTGATAGGGTATGCTCATTCTGGCAATTCAGGGAAGTTGATACCTAGTACCTGCAATCTGCATAAAATCCATGCATGTACAAACACAATATTCTAAACTAAATAGGCAATGGTATGAAGTGGTGCATCATGTAGATCCCAACTAGCAGGTGACTACAACTCCCTTCCTTAACCACATTAGAAACACCATACATAAAAAAAACATACACGCACACCATACACATTTAGTATGGGGTAAGTATCCATAAAAAAACACATATGATAATCCATCTAACTAATCATCATCAATAACTCAAAATATTTAAATAATCATCATGCATACATGAGGTATAGAGTACCAAGTAATCTCATCATAAAATCAATTGAATCTGAAACAATATCTGACAATCTCAAAATAATGCTACTAATCATCAAGCATAAAATTGGCCTAAAAGAGTTCGGCAAAAATAACAAAATGCAAACTAGGGGCAAGCACTACATCCACCCCCCTAGACTTAGGCTTACTCCTGGAAGCCTACAAGAATGGTAAAACTAAAGAGCTCACTGTGTGGGTCCCGTTGGACCTTTCCCCCTGTAGAAGGATATGACTCCATTGAGAACACTACAACAATAATATCCAAGATAACAAGATGTTATAATAACCATAAAACATACTACTATAAAGCATACATGAAAGAAACATGTTTTGAAAATAGAATAGGTTAAATTTTCAGTTTTGCCTAAATTTAGGTTTAAATATATTTCAGTTTTGAAGTTTAAGTGTTCAAGTATGAAAATATACAACTAAAGTTTAAGTTTTGTTTTAGTTCAACTAGTTCAAGTTTCAGTTTGATATAGATACATATAACAGTTTTAAATTTTAGTTCAACTAGTTAATAACTAGTGGCATTCCAATATACCCAGACCTCCCAATGTAGAAACTTGGGCTCTGATACCAGATGTAAAACCTCGCCAAGGGATCCAAAAGAAATAACCTAAAGTTTTACTAAGTTTGCCAACAATTTTTTTTAAAGAAGATTTTCCATTTAATTTCAAACCCTTACTGATTTAATCTCCATTCTAAAATCTATTGAAAGAAAGATTATATTGATCAATTAAAAATATTCTATGTATAGAAGAATTAACAAATGTTCAGAAACTCATAATATGATACATTCTTCAGAAGAACTATCTAGACAACCATCTAACAGACACAATGAAGATAGGAAAGAAAAGAGACACATAGTAGTGAAAGCAATAACATACAATCAACTATAAGCATATATAACAGGTTACATTACTTAAGGATACCATGACATTGAATCACATTTAAATTTAATTAATACTAAATCCATCAAATACCACATTCATATGAAAGAATAATTATAAAGTCCAATGTCCATTTTAAATAATATACATTTGTTCTTAATGCCTCTTGGCAAATAAAATTCGAAATGCTCAATTGTCCACTGTACATGTCACAGGGTATGAAAGGCTAAAAGAATATACATATGTAAAAATAGAAATACATCCTCCTCCTTAGATCTATGATATAAAGTACAATAAAGTAAATGAAACCATCCACAATACATGATATATCTATCCATCATATAAGGTACAAACACCCATCGTAAAATATAACCATCCATCATAATGATACATAGATAGAATGAAAGGAAATGTAGACAAAGAATTCTCTAGCCATAGTGACTACTGATGGATCTCAATGGTAAGAGCAAAAAACACTACCACCCAACCGTGTGGAACATAAATGGCCCACTCCCACCGCACTAAGGAGATAGTCTCAAGTCCCAAACATGATATCAATTTAAATACCAAATTACTCTCTAAGTTCAAGAAATCCTAAAAGCAATCTAACTCAAAGGTTCTAAGATAGAGCAACATCTAATTCCCAGAGGCACACAATGACACATAGGAAACCTACTATGTAAGCAGGAAAATGTCATCACATGAATCATGCTAGAGTTACCTTGGCAGTCTCTCAAGACCCTGACCCCCTAGTGATCCCTATGTGGTCACTAGTATCCTTTCGTACTGACAAAGCATACTACGAATGCAAGGTCACAACCAAGCATTCTCTCTACTCTCATCCTAGTCTGTACTAGCACTTGAGGCATGGGAAAGAACATACAAAGATTCTTATTAGGTTCATTTTATTTCCATTTAGTATAGTGTTTTCACTTATTAAACAACTTACATTGGGTTACCCTGGGAACCACTTAGGGCCCCAACCCCCATTACAAGCCACTTTCTAACATTATATGTAGATAACCTACCCTAGGCTCATAAAAATATAAATCAAGAATCACATAAAATCACCTCAGTCCTATAGAAGTGATTGGAAAGCATCAAAAGGTAATTCATAATATTCACATCAGTTCTCTACGAGCAATTGGAAAGCATCCCAAAATAATACTAATTGAAGACTCATAATGGTTAAGTCAAACATGTCATAACATGACATCACCAAGAACAAAGCAAACAAACACTTCAGTCCTATCAAAGTGACTAGAAAGTAATTCAAATATAACTGATTGAGGACTAAAAGTGGTTAAGTCAAGTAGGTCGTACATTTCACCTTAGTGTCATACAAAAAGACTGGAAAATAATAACAATTAATGCATCAAAACATCTCATACAACATAACAAACACATTACCATGGTTGGGTTTAGAAAGATCAAGATCAAACATCAACATGACATCACATACACATAACCCTCAAGCCTCTAGTAACATCCTAAGACTGGTCAAAGCTAGGATAAACCTCAAAACCTGAAAGCATAGACACAACATAGAAAACAAAATGGTCTCATAGTTTGGTTTAATTTGAAAGTATATTGTTGAGTTAAATGTAAGGTTCTTTTAGTTTTCATTTTCAAAATACATTTCAAGTAAAAGATTAATCTACATGTTAACCCATTCATCTGTTGAAATTTGATTGAAAAGATCACTATTCAAGAAGGGAGATTGTTAAAAAGAGGGAGATTGTTGATAAAGAATGTTTTCAATCATTATTTTGTTACTGATGTCAAACTTGCTATTTTCTGGAATGAAAATTGCTTATAAGATCCTAGTACTATCACTTAGTTGATTGATGAAGAGGATTTAATCAATAAGATGTAACAAAAGTACCTAAGGGAAAGGCTGAGTTATGGTTTTGTAATGAAGTACAAGGATCAATTAAGACAATGATAAAATGATGTATTGATAATACACTTGAAGATATAGAGGTTGGCTACACTTAGAAACCTTAGAAGAATAAGTTGTGACAAAGCTTGACTAAATTCATTATTGAGTGTTGAGCAAGCTAGTTCATGCCAAGCAGATTATCAGTAAGTGTTGAGCAAATGCAAAATCTAGTGTGTGCCAAGTGAAATAGAAGGAGCCAAGCAAGTTTAGGTGTTGAGCATTAGAAAAACTTAGTTGATGCTGAGTGAATCCACAATAGGTCTCAAGCATTAGTAAAACATAATTGGTGCTAAGTAACATAATAAGTGTTGAGCATCAAAAATTCAATAGTGCCGAGTTGCTGCATTATTTGAAAAGTCAAAGATTCACGAGATCTGAGTCAACAAGTTTGTTACCTTGAATTTTGTGAACTAGATGGAGGATAAGGATGATGAACTAGTGGCACAAAATTTTAGGTAAACCATTTTTGGGTAAATATAAGTGGATTCTTCATGATGTTTCTAGAAGAAGCAAGATTAAAGGTAGATTCATTGAATCTTACCTAACCCATTTGAACCAAAATTAAGAGTGAGAAGATTAAGAGCAAAAAAAGTATTCTAAAATTCTATTTAAAGAGTTATAGGTCAAGAAGCAAGAGTTGTTGAAGTGATTGGTTGGGATGTCAAGGTGAAGACATCAAGAGGGAAGAATAGAGTATAGAGACTCTACTTTGATAGGTGACCACATAGGTGATTGCATTGGCACATCAAGCATGGAGACTCAAGAAGATGAAACTTGAAAGGAGGACAAGCTGTCAGAGTAGCAGAGACCAAAAGCCAAGCAAATTTGAAAGTTGAATTGAGATCTAAAATTTGCAAGTTATGTTGTGAGTTGTATCAAATCAAAAGACCTTATTGTTACTCTCTAACAATTGTATCAGTTAGGGTAAAATCCTACGGACTTAGGTTGGTTTAACAGCCATTTGTAAATCCTTTAATAGGGTGGCATTCCAAGTGAATGTTTTAAAGTCCCTTAACTAGACCCACTTGTAATAGGGTGGTTGAAATCCTTTAACCAGGTCATATTTAATAGTGTGTTGTAGCCTTTAATAGGGCAGGCCTTTCACAGGGCATCACTTTTGAAGAGTGAGAATTGAGTAGCATGTTACTGGTGGTTTTTCTCAAATTGGGTTTCCACATAAATCATTGTGTTATGTGTTGATCTTTCATGTTTTATTCCTGCATGTTGATTTATCAATAATTTGCTAAGAAGAAAATTTAGCTTGGATGCATGGTTAGTTTGAATGGGCTCACTACAATTAGTGAAAAGGTTTTATTAGAAAATTTGGACCTTAAATAACTGATTCACCCCCCCCCCCCCTCTCTCATTTATTCTAAAGCATTTCTAACAATTGGTATTAGATCCATTTGCTAATTTAGTTTAAAGGTACTAGAAGCAGGAAGATCAAGATGTCCAAGAGAGAAGTTCCCAAGCTAAACAAAGATAACTTCACTGCATCGCAAAGTTTAATGAAGCTACACCTTGGATCAATAAGTGATCATACACAAACCTCAATTGAAGTGGAACATGTCAATCCAACTGTCCCCACTGCAGAAGGTATGAAGAAAAAGGAGCACAATCAAGCAATGTTGGAGATTGCCTCCGCCCTCAACTATGCTAAATTTGATGAGATCAAGGGATGTGATTCTACATTCAAAATGTGGAAGGACTTGACTAATATTTATGGAGGAGATCAGAATGTCCAAAGAGCAAAAAGAGAAAGCTTCAGAGAAAAGTTTGATGACATGAGAATGGAAGAAGGTGAGAACATTGCTCAATATGCCTCTAGAATAAAGAAAGTGGTAAGTGCAATAAGAAGTTTGGGTGGTCATTTAGATGATGAAACTATTAATAGAAAATTCTTAAGAACCTTGCTCTCCATCTATGCTATTAGAGTATCAGCCATCCAAGAATTAAGATGTGTACCATGAAATGAGCTGACTCTTGAAGGTATAGTGGGAAGACTTACTACATTTGAGTTATCCAACTTTGATAACTACAGACTTGAGAATCTTGAATCTACTTTCAAGGCTGAGTTGTTGAAAGACACTGAAGAGGTGAAACCAAAGAAGAAGAAGAAAAAGGTAAAATATGCATTTAGTGACAACAGCGCAGATGAAGAAGATCTGGAACAATTGGAAGCATTATTGGTCAGAAGATTTCATAGAGGCAAAGGTAAATTGCCTATAATTTTTTTTAATTGCAATGAAGTAGGACATATTGCTACAAGATGCACATAGAAAAAGAACTACAGAGAAAGCAGTAGGAACAAGAACAAAAGAGAAGATGATAGCAAAGATTACAAAGGCAAAGGCAAAAAGTGCTACATTGTTGAAGAAGAGAATTCCGATGAAAATGATGATAAGATAGTTTATGTAGCCATGAAGGATGAGTTAGATGAAGATGAGGAAACAAAATTGGTAAACTGTGTAAACAAGAATGATAGGTGGATCATAGACAGTGGGCGCTCACATCACATGATAGAAGAAAAAAGTAAGTTTGTTACATTTACTCAGTATGATGGAAATAGTGTTAGATTTGGAAATGATGCTCCATGTCTAATCAAAGGAAAAGGTTCTATTAAGCTTATAGAGAAAATTTCATGTGATAATGCATACTATGTTGAAGGATTGGACTACAATCTGCTAAGTGTGTCATAGTTAAGCAATGTAGGATGCAAAGTAGAATTTCAAAACAAAGCTGCCAAAATCTATGACACTGATGGAAATCTAATAGTAAGAGGAGACCAAACTAAGAGTAATCTATTTTACCTAGATATGGAGGATGTTGCATGTCTCATTGTTATATTTGATGATGTGTGGCTATGGTATAAAAGGCTATGTCATGTCAACTTTGATAATCTAATTAGCATCAAAAAAATGAAGAAAGTCAAAGATTTTCCTAAACTAAAGAAGCTTGAAAATACAATGTGCAAACAGTGTTAGATAGGAAAGATGACCAAGTCAAGTTTCAAAAGAAAAACCTATACTTCCAAAGAAGTACTAGAGTTAGTGCATACTGATTTATGTGGCCCAATAGAAGTGCAAAGCTACAAAGGAGATGGACATATAATGTTGTTTGTTGATGACTACTCTAAGATGATGATTGCTATGTTCTTAAAGTAGAAATTTGATGCATTTCAAATGTTTAAGTGGTATTTGGCCAGGGTTGAGAAAAAAATAGGAAAGAGTCTGAAGTGCCTAAGATTAGATAGAGGAGAGTTCACATCAAAAGAATTTGAGACATTTTGCAATGAGAAAGGAATTAAAAGACAAACATCATCACCTAGAACTCCCCCACAAAATGGCATTGCAAAAAGAAGAAATAGATCCATGATAGACTATGCCAAAATATTAATGATGGAGAAAAATGTTGCTCTAAAGTATTGGAGGGAAGCTGTAAGTATAGCTATCTACACCCTAAATTGAGTACAAGTCAAGAAAGGTACAAATGCAACACCTTTTGAATTATGCTATGGTCACTCACCCAATGTAAAACATTTCAAAGTGTTTGGTTGTAGATGTTATATTCTTAAAGATTTTAGAAATGACAAGTTTGATGCAAAGAGTGATGAAGGCATATTCCTTGGATACTCCACTAGAAGTAAAGCATATAAGTGTTTGAATACTAACACTAACAAAATTATGGAGAGTGCAATTGTAAATTTTGATGAGCATGCAGAAGTTCAAGTTGATGAAACCAAAAACCCATAAGAGTATAGATCCTTTGTATACTTATATGAAGGAGTGCCTACTAAAGAAGAAGTTTCCAATCAAGTTGGGAATCATCAAAAAGTTTCAATATCAGCTGAGTCACAACCAGTGAATGCTGAGCTACATTCAAAAGCTGAGTTGCAAGATGAAGAAAATACACTTTCTAATTTTGAAATTAGTACACATGAAAGAGATGCTGAATTACTTGAAAGAGATGTGCACAATGACTTTGAAACTAAAAGACCAAACTTGGAAATAAGGAAAGAACCAAGATTATCCAAGTAAGTGAGAAGAAATCACCCTACTAAACAAATCATTGGTGCCAAGGAAATCAGACCAATGACAAGGAATAGACTAAGGAATCAATCATGTCTGCTAAGCAAGATTGAACCCAAAATAGTGAAAGATGCACTGCAAGATGATAATTTGTGTAAAGCAATGGAAGATGAGATTGAGTAGGTAGAGAAAAACAAAACTTGGACCTTAGTTCCAAGACCAGCTGATAAGAATGTGATTGGTACCAAGTGGGTATTTAGGAACAAGCTAGATGAGAATGGTGAGATAACAAGAAATAAGGCTAGACTAGTCTGCAAAGGTTATGCACAAGAAGAAAGACTGGACTATGGGGAAACATTTGCCCCTGTTGCAAGGATGGAAGGAGTAAGAACACTACTTGCATATGCTGCCTACAAAAGTTTTAAAGTCTACCAAATGGATGTAAAGTTTTATTTTTTGAATGGTATATTGGAAGAGGAAGTCTATATAGAACAATCAAAGGGATTTGTTGATGCCAACAACAAGGATATGGTTTGCAAATTGCATAAAGCACTCTATGGTTTGAAACAAGCACCTAGAGCATGGTATGAGAGACTTCACAAATATCTTGTGAAGATAGGATTTAAGAGAACAAATGACAACATCAACCTATATATCAAGGCAAAAAAAGGTAAAGACATTTTGATATCTGAAATCTTTGTTGATGATATAATATTTGGAGGAAAAGATGCACTATGCAAAGATTTTTTTGATTAGATAAAACATGAGTTTGAGATGTCAATGTTTGGAGAAATCAAATTCTTTATTGGATTGCAAGTACATCAACTGAAACATGGAATAATTATAACTCAATCAAAATATATCAAAAAGATACTCAAGACATTTGGCTTAGAGGAGTCAAAATTAGTCAGTACACTAATGGTAATAGGACATAAGTTATCCAAGAATGATGAGTCAGCTGAAGTAAATCAAACAATGTACAAATCAATGATTGGAAAGTTGTAGTATGTTGTGCATAGTAGACCAGACATTACATTATCTATTGGAATAGTGGCAAGATTTTTTGCAAACCCAAGAGAAAATCATCTTATGGCAGTAAAAAGAATAATGAGGTACCTAAAAGGAACATATGACTTTGGCTTATACTACAAGAGGACTGAAAATTTTGAGCTGAAAGCCTACACTAATGCAGATTGGGGAGGTAATATAGATGACAAAAAAAGAACCAGTAGAGGAGCACTCTTCTTAGGTAAAAGATTAGTCACTTGGACTAGCAAAAAGAAAAGTTGTAATTCAGTCCACAACTAAAGCTAAGTATGTTGTTGCTGCCATCAATTGCACCAATATTGTATGGATCAAGCACCTATTGCAAGGTATGAAGGAAGATATGACTAAACCTATGATACCCTATTGTGATAACACAAGTTCCATCAACATATCAAAGAATCCTATGATGCATGCCAAAACAAAGCACATTGCGATTAAGTATCACTATATAAGAGAACTGGTGGAAGACAAACAAGTGAAGATAGAATATGTCAACTCAAAAGAACAAATTGCTGATATCTTCAGAAAACCATTACCTAAAGATGCATTTGAGTATCTTAGAGGTAAGTTAGGGGTGATACCCCTATCCAAGGCTACTTAAGTAATAACAAGATTGGCCTACATCAAATGAGTTGATTGCTGAAATAATATAAATTGATGTAGAGGATACTTACTTTAGGTTTTTTCCCAAAGCAATTAAAGTATTGAAATTCCAAACAAGTCACAAGAAAGGTGATAGAGGGAGAAATTGGAGTTCTTAAAAATGATACATTTACATGATAAGATGCTGAAATAATATGTCTTTGGCATTGTTGTCAAAGAGGGAGAAATAGCATAATCTGATCAAATCTACAAAATCAAATATGTAAAGGGAGAAATAGAGAAATAACAGCTAAGTGGTAGAGCAAAATTGATCAAAGTGGTAAGCTACAGAAAAGAGGGAGTCATACAAAAACTAATTAGACACGTAGAGAGAGAAATAGCAGAAAAGAAAGAGAAAGGAAACAATAGTTAAGAGGGAGAATCAAAAGCTAAGGAATCAGTTAGGATAACAAATCTGAGAGGAAGCAGAACAAAAAGGAGAAGGCAATGTATCAACAATTTGTTGATAGAATGAATAATTTTGGATACATAGTTTTCTTTTTGGCATTTGACTTACTGTTATTAAACTAGTTAGCATTTTGATAACTTGGTTGATCAGTTTGGTTTTCCATCAATGCCAAAGAGGGAGATTGTTGAAATATGATTGAAAAGATCATTATTCAAGAAGGAAGATTGTTAAAAAGAGGGAGATTTTTGATAAAGAATGTTTTTAGTCATTGTTTTGTCATTGATGTCAAACCTACTATTTGTTGTAATGATAATTGCTTATAAGATCCAAGTACTATCACTTAGTTGATTGAGGATGAGGATTTAATCAATAAGATGTAACAAAAGTACCTAGGGGAAAGGTTGAGTTATGATTTTGTAATGAAGTACAAGGATCAGTTAAGAAACTAATAAAAAGATTTATTGATAATATACTTGAAGATACAGAGGTTGGATACACTTAGAAACTTTAGAAGAATAAGTTGTAACAAAATTGTCTGCAAAGCTTGACTAAGTTCATTAGTGAGTGCCGAGCAAGCTAGTCCATGCCAAGAAAATTATTAGTAAGTGCTGAGAAAATGCAAAATCTAGTGTGTGTCGAGTGAAACAAAAGGAGCCAAGCAAGTTTAGGTGTCGAGCAAGTAATAGGTGATGAGCATTAGAAAAACTTAGTTGATGCCGAGTGAATCCACAGTAGGTGTCGAGCATCAATAAAACATATTTGGTGCTAAGTAACATGGTAAGTGTTGAGCATCGAAAATTCAATAGTGATGAGCTATTACATCATTTGAAAAGTCAAAGATTTGCCTGATCCGAGCTGACAAGTTTGTTACTTTGAATTTTGTGAACTAGATGGAGGATAAGGATGATGAGCTAGTGGCACATAATTTTAGGTAAACCATTTTTGGGTGAATATAGTTGGATTCTTCATGATGTTTCTAGAAGAAGCAAGATTAAGGGTAGATTCATTGAATCTTACATAATCCATTTGAACCAAAATTAAGAGTGGAAAAAGTATTTCAAACTTCTATTTAAAGAGTTATAGGTCAAGAAGCAATAGTTGTTGAAGTAGTTGGTTGGGATGTCAAGGTGAAGGCATCAAGAGGGAAAAACAAAGTACCAAGACTCTGCTTTAATAGGTGACCACATAGGTGATTGCATTGGCACATCGAGCATGAAGACTCAAGGAGACAAAGCTTGAAAGGAGGACAAGCTGTCAAAGTAGCAAAGACTGAAAGCCAAACAAATTTGAAAGCTGAATTGAGATCTAAAATCTACAAGTTATGTTGTGAGTTGTATAAGATCAAAAGCCCTTATTGTTAGTCTCTAACAATTGTATTAGTTAGGGTAAAATCCTATGGACTTAGGTTGGTTTAACAACCATTTGTAAATCCTTTAATAGGGTGGCAGTCCAAGTGAATGCTCTAAAGTCCTTTAACCAGGCCCACTTCTAACAGGGTGGTTAAAATCCTTTAACTAGGTCACATTTAACTATGTGTTGTAGCCTTTAATAGGGCAAGCCTTTCATAGAGCATCACTTCAAAAGAGTGAGAATTGAGTAGCATGTTACTGGTGGTCTTTCCCAAATTGGGTTTCCACGTAAATCACTGTGTTATGTGTTGATCTTTCATGTTTTATTCTTGCATGTTGATTTATTAGTAATTTGCTAAGAAGAAAATTTAGCTTGGATGCATGGTTAGTTTGAATGGGCTCACTACAATTAGTGAAAAGGTTTTATTAAGACATTTGGACCTTGAATAAATGATTCACTCCTCACCCCCCACCCCCCCCCCCCCCACTTCAGTTATTCTAAAGTATTTCTAACATCATCTCTTCGAATAAAATGTAAAATTACCCTCCCATTATATTAAAATCAATTTTTCAAAAAATATATACAAAGGATAATTATTTATTTAACTTATTAAAATAATAATTGTTGATTTTTTTAAATAAGAAAATCCAACTTAATTTAAATCAATATTATTAATCTATAATTTTATTTAACAATATTCATCATTAATTAAATTTAATTAAACTAATTTTAATTAAATTAGTTAATAATTATCAAACTAAACATTTATATTAATATCTCATTAATTAATAATAATAAACAAAATTATTATTATTAACTAATTTAAAATTAACTTTATAAAAATTCTATTAAATAATAATTAACAAACTTATTAATAAATTCCTTAAATTAATAGCTTACTATACTTAATATTTGTATTTTAAAAAAATTATTAAAATTAAAATTAACTATTAATATAACTTTTTAATATAAATTATAAATTAAAATTTATTAATTATAAAACTTTTTTTTTAAAAATTATAATATATAAAATAATAATAAAAATCATCTGATATTGAATCGCAGGTTGGCCGTAAGTATACTGTTGTTGTCACAGTCGTACTGCAATTGCAGTCTCAGGGACGACTGCAATCAGTTGCCATCAGCTTTATAACCATTGATAATAATGTAAGGGGGAGTGGGTAAAACCCCTCCCCATATTAAATTATGTAAAAAAAATTAAATTTTATTTATTTAAAATAAAATAAATTTTGTTTTATAAATTTTATTTTTTATTTTTTAAATATCATTTGCAAATATAGTTTGATAGAAGAATTACTATCAACCATTTGAATTTTCCATTTTAAAATTTTCTTTCTTTTCAAAATTTCTTTCTAATTTAATTTCTAAATTTCTCATATCCATTGGAGGGAGATTCTAATGATATTTTAACCTTTTCATGTACAGATAATACCAACATGCATACCAAAATTTTCAAAATAAAATATTGGAAGATTCATCGCAATGAAATTCAGATAAATGATTCAATAGTGACGAAGAAGACAAGATTCAACAATCACGAAGAAGGCAGAATAAGAATAAAAAGTGTAATAAACTGTGCGAATAACCACAAGCGTCTACCTGGACATTGATGCTAATTGTTATGCCCAAGAAGCTTGTAGAGAATTTTCTCCTCTAACCTTCTCTTTTTCAAAAATTCCTTCCCTCTCCAAAATTCACGGTCCCTCGAAAATGAACCCCCGAATTGTAATATGTAGTTCTCTCCCTAAAATTAGGGCACTAATTGTGCGATCACTTGAGAGGACTCTCCACTCACCAAACTTAAACTCCCATTAACTTTTCTTAATCTTTTCTTTATCATTTCCATGCACGTTTATTAAATTATTAAATTATTTAATTTAATTTTTACTTGACTTCTCTTTTAATTAATTTATTAAATTTTAATCTCATGTGAGCTTAAAACTTCTAATAAATTAATATCTTCTTACTTCTTAATTTATTTTTGAATGTTTAATTCATAAAATATTTATTAATTTAAAAAATAATATTATTATTTAGCATTGATTTAAAAAAACTCTAAATATATTATTATTAAATTAAATAAATACTATCACATTCTAAATTTATTCTTATAACTTTTATCTTCAAATTTAATTCTTTTTATTTAATTAATTTCCCAATTAATTAAATATAATTAAATATTAAAATATCATAATAATTTTTCATTAAATTAAATCATTAATTTAGTCTTTTAATTAGACTTAATTAATAGATAATTCACCAAAAACTCATAAAATAAAATATGAAAACTCATCATAGTAAAACACATACAAAATCAAACTAAAGGGTTATAATCACGAATTAACATCATTCAACACATTTAGAGGGTACTCGACTCAGATACTTGTCCTAATTATCTAACACAAATGGCTTAAAGGTTTGAGATTTGGACTTAATAATTTATCTCCCCTCTCTTACCATTGAGATAATGCGATAGGGTACACTTATCTTGACAATTCAGAGAAGTTGATACTCAGTACTTGCAACCTGCATAAAATCCACACATGTACAAACACAATATTCTAGACTAGACAAGCAATGGAAAGAAGTGGTGCATCATGTAGATCCCAACTAGCAGGTGACTATGACTCCCTTCCTTAACCACATCAGAAATGTCATACATAAAAAAAACATACACACACCATACACATTTAGTATGGGGTAAGTATCCATAAGAAAACACATATGATAATCCATCTAACTAATCATCATCAATAACTCAAAACATTGTAATAATCATCATGCATACATGAGGTATAGAGTACCAAGTAATGTCATCATAAAATCAACTGAATTTGAAACAATATCTGACAATCTCAAAATAATGCTACTAATCATCAAGCATAAAACTGGCTTAAAAGAGTTCGGCAAAAATAAAAAAATGCAAACTAGGAGCAAACACTACATACCATTCATCTTAGTTTCATACAAGAACATTGGAAACAATAACAAATAATAGATCTAAACTCATCATAGAGCATACCAAACACATTACCATGGTTAAGTATAAAAGATCAAAGATCAAATCATCATCATGACATCGCAAACACAGAACTCCCGAGCCTCTAGTAAACATCCTAAGACTGGTCAACACTCTAGTCAACCCAAACCCCAAAACATAAGACAACATTCAGTTAATAGTGTAGTTTCAGAATTTTGTTTGATTTTGAAGACACACAGTCTAAGTTAACACTAAGGTTTAAGTTTTCATTTCAATGTAAGTTTTTGAGTAGATGAGATTTACAGTTTACCCTTACAACTTAACCCATTCTCGTATTTGAACATAAAGCACAATTGCCCTTATCTTATGAGATTACAAGGATTATAATTAAATATCCTAAAATACTTTAAAGATAATTATTTATTAAATTATTAAAATAATTATTATTGATTACCTAATAATCATTATTAATTAAACTAAATTAAATTAAATTAATTAATTAATAATTATTTTAAAAAATAAAACTATACTACTAATTTATTAATTATTAATTAATTAATTAATTACAAAATTTATTAATAAACAATAATTAAAATTAATAAAAAAATTAATTGATTCAAAAACAATTTTTAAAAAACACATAATGTACATCATTTAAGGCCTGCCGGCCGACCATTAAAGGTTGTCGTGTGGCCGTAGATAGGACTATTGTCGCAGGCAACAGTATTATTACTGCTACTACGTGCAACAATACATCTATGTACGTGCAAACCTCTAAAAGGCCACAGGGAGAAATAAAGGGAGGTAGGGGTTTCGTGGCCTCGCCTCCTCTTTATATATATATCTATGTGTGTGTGTGTGTGTGTGTGTGTGTGTGTGTGTGTGTGTGTGTGTGTGTGTGTGTGTGTGTATGTGTGTGTGTGTGTGTGTGTATATATATATGTATATGTATATATATACATGTGTATATATATGTATATATATATGTATATGTATATGTATATAATGTATATATACATATATGTATATGTATATGTATATACATGTATATACATATATATAAGTATATACATATATATATATGTATATGCATATATACATATACATAGGTATATACATTTATATACATATATATATGTATATACATATATACATATACATACATACATATATATATATATATATATATATATATATATATATATATATATATATACATACATACATACATACATACATACATACATACATACATACATACATAAGCATTGTGAATTTATTCTGATAGGGAAACTCAGATAAACTAGTCAAAATTTCAATCTAAAATTGATTTATTTTCAAAACTAACTCTAGTTAAATAACAACTATTCAATTCATAGAATGAGGATTTCCTAATTTTCAATCCTCATAAACAAGAGAATTCGATATGAATACCAGTAAATTCAAAATGAAAGATTGAAAAATTCAACACAAACAAAATTTGGAAAGATAGTTCAACAAACACGATGTAGACAAGAATTTCAAAGAAACATAATTCATTGGGTGAATAAAACACGAGGCTCTACCTGGTTCTAATGCTAATACGCAACCACCCAAAGATTGTGAGAGAATTCTCTTTTCTCTCAAAACCTTTTGTCTGAAAAATCCCTTTTCCAAAAATCCTAGTCCCTGCGAAATGAACTCTTAATCTCTGATATGGAGTTCTCCCCTAAATTAAGGGCATTGATTGTGCGATCACGTGAGGGAACTTGTTGATTACAATCTTTTAACTCTTTATTTACTTATCTTTTATGTTTTCATGCACACTTTTTGCAATATAAAATATATTTTCATTAAATATATTTTCTTTCTCTTTTTAATTAATTTATTATACTTTAATTTCATGCATAAGCTTTATGCAATTTTAATTAAAATAAAATTTATTAATTAATTTCTTACTCTCCCTTATTAATTTTTGAAGCATTTTTAATATAACATTTATTAACTTAAGTAATAATAATATTATTTAGCATCTATTTAAAAATGATCTCCTAAATATATTATTATTAAATTAAATAAATATTATTATGCTCTCAAATTAGAACTATAATTTTTTTATAGATAAACAAAATCTATTTTTTCTTTAAATTTAATTCTTTTTATTTAATAAATTTCCTAATTAATTAAATATAATTAAATATTGAAAATATTTTAATAATTTTCTATTAAATTAAATCATTAATTAATCTTTTAATTTGACTTAATTTATAGAAAAATCACCAAAGACCTACAAGATGAAATATGAAAACCCATCATAAAATACCACATACAAGATCAAACTCAAGGGTTATAATCACGAATTTATGTCATAGATGAGTTCAAAAGGGTAATCATCTCAGATACTTGTCCTAATTTTTTAGGACAATTGGTTTTAAAGGTTAGGATTTGGACTTAAGAATTTATCTCCCCTCTCTTACCATGGAGATATTGCGATAGCATACACTCATCCTGGCAATTTAGAAAAGTCGATACCTAGTACTTACAATCAGTATAAAGTCCACACATGTACAAACACATATATTCTAAACTAAACAAGCAATGGCAAGAAGTGGTACATCATGTAGATCCCGACTAGCAGGTGACTACGAATCCCTTCCTTGACCACATTAGAAACATCATACATAAAGAAAATATGCATGCAAACCATACACATACAAGTATGGGGTAAGTATCCATAGAAAATAAGTAAAAATAATCCATCTAACTAACATCATCAAATAACTGAAATTACTGTAAATCATCATCATCAAAGTATAATCATGCATATGTGAAGTAACTAGTACCAAAGTAGTCTCATCATAAAATCATCTTAGTATGAAAACAATATCCAATAATTTGGAAAATACTGCCACTAATCATCAAGCATAAACATAAACTAGCCTAAAAGAGTTCAGCAATAAAATTAGAAAAGTTAACTAGGGGTAGGTACTGCACCTCTCCTTGATTTGTTATTGTTCCAGTTTTGGTTGTTTGTAAGATTCTATTTCTCTTATCTTCATCCTCAATGATTAGCATGTCTCTTCTCAAATCTTGAAATGTGTAATTATCTCCGCCTATTTTTAGTACTCAATGTATTAACTCCTCTTTGTGTAAGTCATTATTATTATCAATATTGCCAAAGTTAAAAACTTGGATCAATTCATCAGTTAATAGTTTCAGGTTCTCTTTCTCTGTCTCATCTGAAATTATCATCTCCATATCTTCATTCTTTGGTGCATCATTATTTAGGAAGTCATGAAAATCTTGTATAATAATTCATTTTGTCTTACTTTGATCCTTTCCCTTTGTATTGTCTCACTCATCTTATAGAAAGGAAAGTCTTGAGTTGTGGTTGGTGTTTGCCAAAATTTGGTGCATCATTTTATTGTCTCTTTTATAGTGTCTGTGTTCTCTTTCACCAGTTCTTATGTATTTTTTTGTGGTGTTTCCATTATTCCTTTTAAGCATTTTGCATTTCTTTGTTCTAGAGACTCCTTAGCAAAAAGACATTTTTTTTCTGCTTCTTCAAGATTCTAATTGTTATTCTCCAATATCTTTTCCTCCTAGAATCTCAATTCCTTTCCTAACATTTTCCATTTCCTATTTATATCCTTACTACTCTTAGTTTGTTGTGTTTTCCTCTTTTTTTGCTTAATCTTTTGCTGTTGTTGACTATCCTTAACTTCTTTAATTTAGAAATCTTAACTTATGTTATTTCTTCTTTGCTCCTGTTGATTTTTTTATCATTTTGATCTACATATGTAAGCTCTAGAGTCATTTGTGGGTTAGAGCCCATACCCTCTTCCATATTTAACAATTGAATAGTTTCTTTATTGATTTATGGAATTAAAATATTTTCCTTCTCTATGTTTTGATCCTCTTTTCCTTTTGATTCTTATAGTATTTTCATTTCTTTCTTCTAATATTTTTTGGGAGTCAATTTTAAACTGTTACCCATTTCTATAGTAGTAGTTGTAGTTGTTATTTTACCAAATCTACTTTCCCCATCCTCCAATTCCATTTCTACTTTCCTTGATGTAACCTTACTAGGTTCCAAACAATCTATCTCATTTATGATCTTCCCCTATTTTTATTTTTCATTTCTAATATTAATCATGGGGAAGATATCCTTAGGATTCGACGTCGGTTGAAAAGTTTTAAATGATATCTTTCTCTCATTGTCTAATCTGATTATTTCTAATATTTTGCCTTCAAATCTAAGATATTTCAGTTTATTTTTAGAGTTGTTTTAGATCAACTTAATCATATTGTGTTTCAAATTTTTATTCTTATCATTAATAAAAAAATTTAACAATATTGCAATATTTATAAGAATCATCTATTCCTATCAAATTACCAATAGAACATCCAATTTTCCCTAAGAATCTCTAAATGCATCAATTTAGGAGGTACTGATTAAATGGTTATCTAGGTTGGCATGGAAAGGTTTAATTGTTCTTCCTTACAATCTGGCATCTATTCAATGAATTTGATAGCATAACCTTAATAATAGCAATCGAAAACAAAGAGATTATCTTTTTTCACATACTCATTACTGCAGTGAATATATATCAATCTATTAGAGTGGTGAGATATACTTACCTGATTTTCACAGAATTCCTTTATCCATCCAATGAGATTGGTCATTTCTTGTCTTGGCCCATTCCAAAATGCAAATACACCAACCTTCTAACATTCCTACCATCGCTCTTCGCTGACCTGATTGTTTATAATCAGAATCTATTCTTCAAATTTATCATTAGTGATTTGCGACGTCATAAGGGTTTGAGTGGGGGAATGACATGGGTAAATAGAGGGCCCATTCCTACGATGTGGTGGGATATATGTAGATTTAATATGTGGTTGGGGTTTAGTATTTTCTTCTAAGATTGGTTTCATGAGTCATAGCATCAGGTTCAACAAGAAATCCTTTCTACTGGGAATAGAGAGATAAACTATTTTGTGTTTCATGTTTGGTATGATTAAAGAAGAAAATTTGTCTATCTAAGCTTGTAGTGGAGAAAATGATATTAGGGAAAAACCCATACCCAGTTGATGTGTTTCCTACTTTGAAGAGATCATCTCCAATAATGTTTTGAGGAGGTACCAGAGTCTAACTTGCCTTATATTGATTTGATGAGGGTTGGGATGGATTGGCCTAGTTCTTTTCTAGTTTGGATCCCACTCTGTTGTTCTTATTGACTTTTGCAATTGGCTGCAACCCTAATCTTTTTGTGGATTTTTCTATTAGCATTTGAGTGGATATGCATGCATTTTTATTACCAATCTACTTATTGTATTTTTCCTATGGAGAAATAATTTGCTTGAAATCATCATAACCAGTTAAGGCTTCAAATGGATTCGATGTTTTAACTAAAATCAAAGATCTACACCTAGAGAAATATTGACATGTGGAGGGTCGGTATTAGGGATTCCAATCTTATCTACTTCTCTACCAGATCTTCATTGTGATGTTCTTTGTTGAAGTACTAGATGTATTTTAAATGCCTACAGAGTCTATTTTGGATTGGTCACCATAGGCACCAATTTTTTGAAAGGCCTTGTGTGTTTGATTCATTGTATATTTTTATTCGCAACTTTCACATACTTCATAAAATTTGTTCTTCCTTCCATTTTTCACTTCCAATCAATACAATATCAATGGATCATCCAATCTTATGATGCACTACTGCGATAGATTTTCCACTACAAGTTCTTCCAGCTTTTGAGTAATAAATTGTAGATAAAGAATCAAATTGATTGCATCTTTTCCTTTCTCACTTTAGAAATCTGTAAACCCTAGTTACATAAATTTTAAGTGACAAACCCTAGCTCCACAAATTTTAATTGTCAAATCGCTTTCCTACCAGACAAAATTTAGTGCATTAATTTTTTATTCTCTGGATCAATCATAATGAGATTCCCCTAGTTTTCCAACTGTATAAATGTGTTGATCGAATCTCCCCAATGGGAATCTCAAGGTGTCAGCTTTACCATTTTCTTCTCCAAATTTTGGCTGCAAAAATCTTCGTCACCTTAAACTCTAGAACCTTGTCACTACACTCTACCCTGCATTGTTCTAGGTAAATCTTAAGCCACTTAATCTCCTTCTCTAGTAAACATTGCTTAAAGATGTCCTCTACTTATTGTCTCTCTTCCTTGTGACATTAAACAACTGATATACAAAATAATGATGATGGCACTGATGATGATTGGGAACGCCCCAGTGACATTGAAAATAATAGAATTCAGAGGTAGATCAAAATCTAACATTTTTAAACTCCAAGTTTGTTGTTGTTTAAGTCTAGGTATGAACAACAGTCACTGATATTTCCAAATCATATAATTGTTGTTCCATGACAATTTTTTATTGTCAATGATATTTAATTCTCTAATTAAATTACTATACAATAACCATATTTTTAAAGATTAAATATATAATTATTTATTTATATCATGTCAAATTTTTAAAAGTTCAAATATAAATATGAAAGCATATCACTAAAAAAACCCTAACACAATAGATTGAAAATTATATTAAATATTATTAAAAATAAAAAATTATTTAAATATATTAACTTTAAAAAATGACTCATTTAATATATTTGTAGATATTATGATGTGTTATGTGTGAAGCTTACAAAATACATCTTTTCATTGCTTAGGAAAACAACACATTCAAACATGGAGTGAAATATTTTTTTAAGAGTTTCAATGACATATCTTATTTACTCAAAATTATCTACTCATAAATATAGAACATGGATTTGCAAATAGATAAATAAAGATAAAAAATTAAAACAATTTCTTTTATATTAAATTATATCAATTTTTAATTTTTTGTATAATATTTAAATTAAATTAAATTTGAAAAATAATAATTATGAATTTATTTCATCAAAAATAAATTTTATTCAAAATTAAACTTTACAACACTACTTGATAATGTAGCATAATTACAAAAAGGAAATTAAACTAAAACAAACTCACAATCTATATGACTTTTGAAAATATGTTACCCTTATAATTTACCCAAGAAGTTAAAAGAAATTTTAGTTCGAAAATGAGAGTAAATTTAAAATGCTAAAACTTTCTCTCTCCCCATACTAAAACCTTCTCTCTCTCTATGTACTTTTCTCTCCACGTACTAAAATCCATTCTCTCTCCTTGTACTAGAAATACTCTCTTTCTATGCACTAAAACCTTTTCAAAGGTTAAGGTTAGGAGGTTTGAGTTTGAATCCAAACTTCATCTAAAAGTTCTCTTCCCTAACTTGAACCCCAATTGTATAAGTAACTTGGAAGTGTCATTCTCGAAAAAATGCAGTGCTTCTTATTTGGAGACATGTAATATTTTGATAGGGCAAGGTAAATGAATTGCTTGGCATTATGCCTTCAAGCAAGGAACGTGAGCTATTTTATGGTGGTTCGAAGGGCTTAGACAAAGAAAATGAGTGATTTTTAGGGCTTAAACCATCGAATGGGGATGGCTTAAACAACACACACTAAATTTCATTTCAACACTAAAAGTGTTAAATAGTCAAAGTTGACTTTTTTTTTCAAACTTAATTTTCTCCTTAGTGTGTGATGTTTAAGGGTGGCCCATCGAATGCAAGTAGTAGGTGCAAGAGCCAAATTTGATAATAGGTTCTATCAACACAAGACAAGGCACGTGAACTATTTGAATGAGCAACTTCATTCTTGTTACCCACAAGCATCCAGATTACTACCATAAAATGTTTGACCGAATACCTTGTTGGAGTGATGCCTCCTATTCCAAATGTGGACAAGGCAAGTGAACTATTTGGCGTTATGTCTCAAATGAACCACAACCTGATATTTCTCCTTGCATCAGGTGATGGGGGAGGAACTTCAAGTCAATTATGAGAGAACCCTGAAGCATTGAGGCATACGTATGAAAATACCATATAAGTTTTGAAGGCAATAATCATCGGTTCATCTAGTGATAGGATGCAATGTGCAAAGAAATATGATAAAAACATTTCTCTCTCGACTGGTGACATGTCCATCTAATTTGGCTTAGTGAATATTGATTCAATGAATAAAAGTTGATCATATTTAGAGAAGTAACTCATTCCAATTCCCATCCTGTGACATATTTTCATGGTAATGGAAGATCGATAATACTTTCAACAATAAAATGGGCGATTTGGAAGGTTATTTATGCACTGACTGAGCAAGGAAAATGCTTGTTCTATGTTGTTCCATCTTAGCGATGGAGATCCAACGACTTTCCTGGCCACATTCTGAGAATCAATGAAGTTTGCAATGGCCTAGGAGCTCATCAAAGCTTCTACACAACATAACCCCAACACAACCAGAATCAAGAGTATTTGACAATATTGACTCATTCTTATACAATATATCTTGTGATCTCACTATAACAACTTTTCAATGTTGATGAAATCTGATAATTGGTTTTTAAGAGAAATTCATATGTAATCGAACTCAACATCAGCCACCTTTAAACATCACACACTAAGGGAAGAATTAATCTTGGGAAAAAAAAGTCAACTTTGACTATTTAACACTTTTGGTCTAGAAATTAAGCTTAGTGTGTGATGTTTAAGCCGTTCCAACTTTGGACATAATGTCAAATAGTTTTTATTATTGACCAATATATTTAAGAAGGAAGTCATTGCATAGATTTTTTATGTTTGAATCTCTCTTATAGACTAATTATCAATTGCTGATGTTGAGGGAACGACTTAAACATCACACACTAAGCTTAATTTCTAGACCCCAAAACCAAGCCGAAAATACCTATGGATATACACATGTGTAATTAATTACCACATGCCAAATGGAGAACATAATGTGTTAATGAAAGATCACTAAAATGATAGAGAATTCTTGAATTGCCAAATATAAGCACACCTTCACTATTACCTTTTTGATCTAATGTCCAAATTCTAGATGGACTTATAGTTTCATGCTATCCATTTTATCAATAGCAATAAGGTGAGACTTTGAATTATCAACTTATGTAACATCTTCCTATTAGCTTGTGAAGTGTTTGACAAAATTTCTTGAGCAAAAGTTGATGCATGGAAGGTGATAATTGAAGAAGCAGATATTGTGAGTGATTAATTATCTAATAGATTTGATCATTAGACCATGGAAGAGAAGATCAGAATAAAACAATTAGAATTGGCACAAGAGGTGTCTGAAATTTTTAAAGAGGTGAATAGTTGGATATGAATGTACGTGGGTCAAAATGGGAGATTTCAATATAGTGTGCAAATATAGCACAACTACATGGAAAATGCTTGTTTAAATGCCTCGTTTGTGTATAGTGGAATAGTCTCAAATATTTTTATGCAACTCCAAAATAGTTGATGGAGGCTTTGAAACATAAAAAACATAATCTTATAAGGGAAAAACACAAGCCACAGATGTGAATTTCTTCTTCTGTGAGCGTAGACATACCACATTTTCCCATGGAAAATTAAGATGTAGTCCAATGGTATTTAGATGCAAATACAAAGCAATAAGAAACAAGGATATGAGTTCTCATAGGATGAAGTGTTGTGGCTTAATCATTACCCTTATGAAAGACAACAACTAAAACCTTTGTGTGTTCATTCAAATTGATGAAACTTCAAACAAATATGGGTGAATGCCTCAAAGAGACACCACTTTGTGAGGTGCAGTGATGATTTCTTTATCAAGAATCCACATTAAATTCGTAGATGGTCAGGCTTGAGTGAAAGTTCAGAGTGAGGTACTAAAATTCAATAAAGGCATGAAAGAGTTTTGTAAAGATGATTGCCTCTATGGAAGAATGATCAAAAGATATAGTTTGTTGATCAAGGAGATCTTTTGTCCAAGATCTAATAAAGTGATGAAGCTCATCTAGTCTACATAAACTTTAACCAATAATTTGAAGTGATACAAATATGACCATGTAAATGAGAAGGTTAAAATTGAGAATAAAGCACATGCTAGATTCAATTCTTCTTCAACACTCATGGATAGAGAAAAGAAGCCAAGCTCATTTTGAAGACATGACTACCTCGTATCAAATTCAACTATTCAGGTGGTGAAGTGATGATAAATGAAGGAAGAAGATGAAGATGGAAGGATACCTCAGTGAAATCAACATTTTCGTCTTTCTTTGTAGGCAAAAATTGACTATGTCACTTATTGTAACTAAAGTTCAAATCTTAGCTTTCCTTGTATTCAGGTTAGCTTTTAGAGGTCAAAGTCTACATGAGTTATAGGTAGAGTTAGTTTTCAAATTCATCCCAATTTCCCAAACTCTAACTTTTTGAGTTTTTATGAACCCGAAAAGTTGGAATAGATTATAAATTCATGAACCTCAATGTAATAGGAGACTTTTTGGAATTTGGAATAAGGGAACACTTATGTTTTCGATGATAAGACCATTTTTGGAAAGTATGTACAAAGGTTGTCTTTGTAATCAGTTTCTTCTTATGTTGCTGGTGTAAGGAAACAAAGGAACGTGCATTTTGTATCCTCTTTTCTTCAAAGTCTGAACTATTTGGGTGTTGATTCTAGTTGTAATAATTGTTTTCATGGTATAGTGTAGATGTTAGTGAATGATCAAATCATCACTGAGATAATGTTGGCCTTCAAGTGTAGTTCTTGATTGTTCTTATTAGTTGTTTAAGTTATTCAAGAAAGTTGTGAAGTTGTTTGGTGTATTCGTCGTCAGTAGCTTTCTCTTTAACTTTTAAGTTTGAAAACATTTTATTGAAAAATCAAATACACCCATCATACGAGGGAGCTGCCCTTCTCAAATGCAGAGGAAGGTTGTAATATGATAGTGATCATTTGCAATCTCTCCAACTGTTGACACAGTTGTCACTGTTCACAGAGCGAACAAGGTCATCTCTTAAAGGTAATTTTACAATGACAAATCTTTTTACCAACAAAATATATTTTTAATCTATTTTAAAATAGGTCAAAGAATAAACTTCAAATACAATCAATAACATCAATATAATTTTAATGTATATTATATTATTTCTATAACATAAAACCAAGCACAAATATATAAATAATTTATATTAGGATTACCCTTGTTTACGTGTTATAGAAAAGGCTTGTATTAGCAATTCAAACTACTAGAAAAAAAAAAAAAAAAAGCTCAAAGGCTAGCTATTCATTTTGATCTAACGTGCTTTACATGCTTACTTTTATCCTTTTTACATCTAATTTGCCAATTTTTATGTTTGTTATTTTTATGTTTATTATTTTTTAATGTTTATAAGAACATTTTTTTATAAATTATAAAAAATAGTTATCAGTAAAATATATTTCAAATTTTATGTTTATATAAATAAAATATTTTTTACCTTTTCATTATTATTTTAAGTTTATTATTTTTTTAGTAAATTTATTATTCTTAGAATGAAAATTTGATTGTAAGTTAATTTGTTCAAATATTTATTTATATTTTTTTTTCAAAAAAACCCTTAATCAAAGACTTTTAATTATATTTGATTAATTAATTTTCTCTTTATCAAGAATATTCATTATTTTCAATTAGTTTTTTAAAAATATGATTAATGATAGTATATAAATATCATTTTTTCCTTTATATTTTCAAAATAACACTTATATTTTCTTAAAAAATATATTTCCAATAAAAATTATTAAAAAAATTATCAATAAAATATATTTAAAATTCTATGTTTATATAAATAAAATCTTTTTTCACCTTTTCATTATTAATTTCAACTTTTAAATTTATTTAGAATATTTATTTTTCAAAAGAATGAGAATTTGATTGTAAGTTAATTTGTTCAAATATTTATTTATATATTTTTATCAAAAAAAAAAAAAAAAAAAATCTAAATAAAATTATTAATTATATTTAATTAATTAATTTTCATTTTATATTGAATATTTATTATTTTTGAAATTAGTTTTTTTTTACATGTGATTAATAAATTTGTATAAATATTATTTATTCCTTGAGCATTTGGCCCTTGTTTTGGCTTGCTCTCCTTTCACCTATCTTCCATGTTTTCCCTCTCATTCATTTCTCCTATTATACCTCTAGTTAAGCTCTTAACATAAATTTTCAAGGATTCGTATTTGGCTCTTATGACATTTCACTCGAGTTCCTATTACCTTAATCTAGGATCATCAATTAGGGATTTAGACTTCCTTCATTTGGTTATTTCCTATCATCCTTATGTAGTTTGCTCATATTAAAGTATCTTATTTATATCAACCCAAATATAGACTTATATCTGCTAGCATTTATCTTGGTTTTCTTTGTATCTCCTCTCAACATGCTCATTAGTGAGAGTGATCTTCCTAGTAGTTTCTAGATTATTCTAGTGTCTTCGAGTAGGCTTTGGCTCTTTCTCTCTTTTCCTTCTAAAGAAATTAATGACATCCCTAAATATAAATAAAGAAAAAAGAGATAAATTGGATTAGGTAAATTAGAAACTTGGAAAGGAACTAATTAATAATCAATACATGTTAGGAAGATTAAGGAAAAGAAATTTTAAAAAAAAACTACTTATAACATGTTTGGCTAGAGCCCAAGTTTGCCCATGAAACACATCCACATTTGGAATAATCTATTCAAAGATACCTAGCTTTTGGGGATCGAACAAGTTGTCTTTAGTATCAAAACTAATCTTGAAATCTCATTTCCTAAGGTGTATATGATCCATCCTCCAAGGATTCTTTTCCATGCTAGAATCATTAGAAGACCTATTCTACACCCTAAAGAACTAGCCCACTTTAACCTAGTTTGGCCTAAGATGCATGCTAGTTTGGATTTCTTACTAAGGTGGAGAGGCATTATCCAAGATGCCAAAAATGATTAGATCATCAACCATCTTAGTGCTTTTGGGTACCAACCAATGCCTACAATTGAATTCAATAATTTGGATGATCTAGACTTCGTCCTCCCTAACTTCAACAAATCCAGCAAGAAAAGGAATGCATTGGTGCATATGTTGGGTCAAGTTGACATCGACGAAGAGGAGGGAGATGAGTGCATTCTAGTATTTTCAAAGGATGAAATTTGTGAGCTTTTTGATTAGCCATTATTTATAGTTTCTTCTTGTTGATGTGTCGAAAGGTTTGAAAATACATTTAGCCCCAAAACTATAATTTTGTCCATCATTTAGGTCTTTTCATATGTACATATCCTATGTATCTTGAATATGGTATTCAACATGTAAATGGCTATTATAATTTTCATATTAGGCTCTTGTATGTTGTACCCTCTAGACTTCTTTTATCTTTGTTGTGTGGCCACCCCTATACTATGGTTTAGCTAAGTAGTATTATGACTTGTATTCCTCTAGATATTTTGAGTTCACAATCAATGAGATAATCTATTTTGGTTTATGTAGATATGTCAAGTTTAAAATACAATCAATTGCTCTTAAGATCAATGTAAAGCTCCATCTTATTAATATTAATAGAAAAGTTTTTTTTTTTTAAAGTGTTGGTTGAATCATGGATGTAAACATGTTCTAATTTTTATACTAAGAGATGACTTACAAGGGTCGACAAATGAAAGCAATTCAGAATAAAAATCTAATGTAACTAGTTATTAGCAAATTGATAGTAAGATGGAATTGTATTATCCATAAAGGGGAGATTAAGGAGCTTGATTCAACATTCACCTAATAATACACACTAAATTGTTTATTCTCAAAGTAGGACAAATCCAAGGGCCTCAAATTTCATAGATAATGGACATTAAAAACATTCAAATACTAATATAATGCACTATAGAGCCACAAATATAGAATGAGTAATTCAAATTTGGACTCTAAAACACAGATTGAATCTTCATAGAAACCCTACTCAAGAGATTGATAAAACTACCTACTATAACAAGATATCACTATTCTAATACTTAATTAATCTCCACAATATATCTTAAAGGTACAAGACTAATTTAACTAATGTACTATGGCAAATACCCAAGAATTTGTATTCTAGAGCAAAGTGGAGGAATACTTATATTGGTCTCTTCAACAATGTAATAATGAAACCTATTCAAAAGCCACAAATAATGAATAAAGAATAAGTCTAAGAATAAACATGCAACATGTAGACCAATATCTTACCTTCTATTAGAACCCCTTCATGAGTATTACAGTTAAGACTTCACTATTTCCAAATTCTTTAAACCCAAATAAGAAGCATTACATCATTTTATAATAATTAAAAATTTAAACTTAAGAAACATATATCTCTAAATTATATTAGATATGAGCTCAATATTCGATATTTATCATTTTATTATAGATAGACTAATATTTACAATGAGCTTAAAGGCCTATGAAGAATGAAGAAACTCATGAAAAACCTAAGAAAAAATCTAGCAAAAATAACCTTAATGAAATATTTGATTTGTAAAGAGGTCAAATTATACAAAAGTTCAGCAAAAATAAATAAAATATCTAAAGAAAAAAGAGATAAATTGGATTAGGTAAATTGAAAACTTGGAAAGGAACTGATTAATAATCAACATATGTTAGGAAGATTAAGGAAAAGAAATAAAAATAACAAACTACTTATAGAAATAATAAATTAAAAATTAAAAAATTAAGCTAATATATAGAGTCACCAAAAGAAACTTGATCGAACTAAAACTCTTGAAGCCTAACCAAGATCTGATAACTAAAACTTTTGATTCAAACTGTAAACTAACCATTAAATTTGAGCTTGAAGTGAATCTGAATATGAAAATATATAAAAAGGGATTTCAAAAAGAGCAAATTAATGTTCCAAATGTGAAAAGAATAAGAAGGAAATAAATATAAAATGATGATCAGGTGTATAAACACCAAATACAAGGAAGGAAAGAAATCCTTTCTAAGGAACATCCGTGAATAGAAACTTTGGAGATATGACTCACATTTGATATGAATCTTCGGGACTCCTGAACAAAGTTAAAAAAAATAAAAAAGTTTATTTGATAAAAAGATGCAAAGAAGGGAAAGACCCTTATTAAGTCTTCAAAATAGGGGTATGGCCCTTATAAATTTGTAATTATGTATAGGACTCATGTCCTAGGCTAGACTGGAGGTTTTCTTCTTCATTCTTTCCTACCAGTGCCCACTTTAATGGAGGCTTTGTAAATTTTATTTTAATAATATAGTCTATAGGGCTCCAACCTTTTACTGGTCAAAAAATGAAATTTTTTGTTCCTTTAAATATTTTAAATAACTCTAAAAGGTTGAGTATTATCTGTTGGTTACTCCTTGAATGAAACCCCCCATGGTGGATGTGAGAGAATTTGTTCCTTGACCCACAAAAGAGGCCAAGAAGGAAGAATGTATGACTATCATTCGCAAAGGAAAATAACCCTAGACTCCTAAGTTGAATATGGTTATGGTGTAGACTCCCACCATGACTCTTGAGAAGCATGTTATCTCTCATCTTGTGATCACTTCAAACCCTGGCCAATAGGGTGATGTGTCTCTCGATATGACCCCAGTTGCAAGGAATGGCATGTCACAACTAGATTTGAGACCAGCTTGGATGCATACACCTCAAGTATATTCTTCTATTAGCACCTCCACTTCTTTGCAACACTCTTGTAGACCTTCTCGGCATATAGGGGCTACAAAAAGTGGCTCTGATAAGAGAAGGTTTATAAAGAGTAAGGATGCTTCCATAAAATTTACCTTGTGGTTCCTTTTTCATATAATAGTTTCTCCTCATAAGGATATAAGGATGATATGCAAGATTTTTCATAATGACCTTTCTTTCATGGAATGTTCAAGCTATTACTAACCTTCACAAAAGATATTTTGTTCATGATACTTGTCAAAGAATTGGTCATTTAGATGTTCTTTGCCCTTAGGAAGTTAGAATTGTAGAGTTTGTGCTCAATACAGCTTGCCATATGATTTGGCCTATGATTTTTGTTTATTCTTCCTAGCATGGAGTTGGTCAGGGTGGTCTGGTTATTTTTCTCTCACCTCATTAGTAGTATGTAGATGTTAATCATTGTTGTGACACCATGCAGAGAGTGATTTGGCTTTTTTTGTCCATTAATAATAATTCCTTTGAGATTTTTAATTTTTATGCCCCCAATAATTTCATTGAGTGGTCACATCTTTGACAATTGCTTGCTAATAACTTGTCACTTGCCACTTTCAGCCTGGGTCATCTCTAGGGACTTCAATATAGTTGAGGTGGCTTTAGATAAAGATGGGTTTTTTCCTATTCACTGGAGAACTAGTGATCAAGAATCATAGTACTCTATGTATAAGAAATTGGGTTTTTATGATCCCAATACAAACTATTGTGATTTTGATATGGTCTGGCATACTTTGTGTAATTTTGAGTTGGGTTTGATAGAGTTTTTAAGAGGCAATATTTTTCTCCTTTTACAAGGAAAAGGAATTACCTATCACTCTCTTGATTGATGTGACATTGTTAGACCACTATCCCATTACTTTTCTATTTTATGGAAAATAGCTTAGTTAGGTCCTTCCAATACTTAATTCTACCTTTGCACATTATTGTTGCATCATCCCTGTACTCTGGCTCATTTACAACATGTGTGGAATTTAGAATCCTAACCCAAATTTCATTATGGGTGGATTCAATTATGGAATGATGTCATTTCTTGTACTATGAGGTTCTTGTGCATTTATATTAGACAACTTGTGGTTCACTGGTGACAATCCTACAAAACTTCTATCAATGAACTTGCTACTATTGTTGAAGCCTTGGTTATGAATTTGTTTGATACAAATCTTCAACTCTGGCTTGCTAAAGGCAATCATAAAAAGCATATTTCTAATACCTACACATTTAGGGCTGCTCGAATTAAAGCTCATTTATACTTCCGTAAGGTTTGTGATCAAGCCTCTAAAGAGTTTCTTCCAAGCCCTTAGAGCCAATCATACCATTTTTGGGATTCAAAGGATCAAAGAAGGCTAGGTTGTCCTTATTGAGCTTCTTGATATCCTACAATCCTTTATTTTCCATTATGAGTAGGTGTTCATGAAATAGGGAAATTCACCAACTAGAGATCAAGCCTTACAAGATTACTTAGTTTTTGTCCCTTCTTGCCTTGCTCATCAATATAGATAATTTTGTCTGCAAAAGCTCACTTCATAAGATTTAAAGGAGGTTGTCTTCTCAATGGTTGATGACAAGGCCCTGAGTTGAGAATGCTTTTCGTGTGAGTTTTTTAAGGCTTTGTGGGATCTTGTTGGTCTTAATTTACACAAAGTCTACTTGGAAGCCTATCATGCCCAATATTTAGGAGCACTTATTAACAGAGGCAATATCAATTCACTATGAAGGCAGAAGATCCTTAAGATATTTTCAATTGGAGACCTATTGCCTTGCTCAATGTCTCTTACTGTATCATTGCTAAGGCCTTGGCCCTCAAGATTCCTCATAAACTACCTTCTTTGATCTTGCTTGAGTAGAGTAGTTTTATCAAGTCTTGTTATATTCTCTACAAAATCATTATTGTCTGGGAGGGAATGGAATGGGCTATAAAGTTCAAGTAACCAAATCTTTTTTATCAAAATTGACTTTTCTAAAACTTATGACCACATTGGATGACCTTTCATTCTTTCTATCATCAAAGCTCTTGGCTTTGGCCCTATTTTTGTTCAGTCTATTCAATTTCTTTTTGGTGATACCTCTACTTGCATTGTCATTCATGGTATGCAATCTAAATCTTTCGGGCCTTCAGATCTATTCACCAAGGATGTCCCTTGTCTCCTACTCTCTATGTGATTTATGTAGAAAGTCTTGGGTACTTACTAATTTCACCTTGCTTGGTTCTGTAAAAGGAATTTTCCTTCTTGAGTCACTAGCTTGCTCAACTAGTTAATGGGTACTTTAGAGATGATTCATTCCTTACACTCAAGGAAGATGAGGAGAATGGGAAAGTTATCATTTAGTGCCTTGATACCTATTATATTACTTCTAGGTCGATAATTCAGTGGCACAAATTCCTTTATTTTTTGTGAGTGTGTTATTTTGGACCCTCCTTGGCTTTCTTAGTTTGGATGGAAGCAAGTTCAACATGGTGAAATCTTTTGATTTCTAGGAATTCCCTTTGCTTTCAAGAAATTCTAGTGGATCTCTTGAATGTTGTGCTTGCCTGAATATAGAAGAAGTTTGAATACTAGATTACTAAGCCTCTTTCATTAGCTAGTAAGTTCCAAATTTGTTCTAAAGTCCTTGTAGCTCCTCATGTTCATTTTTATCCTTGTTTGGATCCTCCAAATTCCTCCTACCTAAAGCTTCAGTGTCTCCTCAAAGAATTTCTTTGGGCCTCTAGTCACACACATAGGTTTTACAAAGTGTCCTGGGACTTTTGTTGTTTGCCCAAGGATTTTGGAGGCCTCAACCACTTATCTATCCAAAAGAAAGGCTTGACTTTATGTGCCAAATGGATTATCGTGCTCTTTTTGGCAATGAAAACTGGAAAGTTTTCTTTATCTTGTATTTATTTTGGTTTTCCAGTCCACAAGTCAACATGGAAGGGGATTTCTTTTCAAACCCTTCTGGTTGTTAAGGGACCTATTCAAATCTAGGGCACTTTTGTTGCCAAAAGTAAATGGTGGGCCTAGGAAGCTATCAAACCATGGATCTTTTGGGATGGGGATTGATTTCCTAATGGGATCTCAATGAAGGAAAAAAATTGGGGGTATCCTCTTTTCTATATGCAAGGATTTCCTCTTGCAAAGATTCCAAGGATTAGTGCTTTACATTTTCACAAATGTGGTATCAAGACTCTCCAAGATATTTTTTTCTAGAGCTACTATGAGCCTTCAATCCTGGGATGATATGTAGGTCTAAATTTTTTTATCTTATCTATATCGATAGACTTTTGACTTACTAGCCTCTACCTTACATTCAAAGCTAATTCATAAGCTTGGTATTTCTTCTGTTAAGCCTTGGTGGAAAGATTAGAAATGGTATTTATATACTCCTCTTTCTAGTTATAAGCCCAGACTAGCCTATAGTTGGCTGGTCCATCATTTTCCTATGGTTTCCACCCTTAATATGTGATGGCACTTGAATTCTTCCCCAAAGACTTGACATCTTAGGTTCCTCTCTATGTGGTCTACTACCATGAAACCTAAAATTTTCCACATTTCCTAGTGTATTATGTACCAAGGTTTTCTTATGGGTTCTATACTTTGGCATCTAGGGATTTCTAACCCTTGATGCTATTTTAGCAGACAACTAAAGATCTTCATGCATATTTTTTGGTTTTTCTAGAGAGTTCAACAGTTCTTAAGCTAGATTCATGAATTTTTTTGGCCTTTCAAGCCAAAGTCATTTTCTTGGTATATGGTCTTTCTAGGGTACTCAACCAAGATTCCTTAAAAATATGCAAAAATTTTCAATGCTTTCAAGATGGATATCATTTTCACTATATGGAAAGATAAAAATGTTGTCATTTTCATTCAAGTTACTATGGATACGCATGTTTCTATGCACACTAGAGTATGTGTATATAATAATGTGATGTTACAAACTCAAGTGCAGATTAATAAAGTTTCCCTACAGGTAACTCACCTACAAGAGCTTTTAGATCATTGGGGAAATTCCCAATGTATGGTGATGTAGGTATTTCTAGTTTCTTCCTATGTTGATCACACTCCACCTTCACGTGGACATTATTGTGACTACAAATCCTCTACACACTGCTCATTGACCCCATAATCTTAGGCCCTTTGCCACTCTATGGGTGGAGGTGGGGATGGGTGGCACCACTACTCTACCTTTCCTCCTCAACATGGGTCTAGTTGGTCCCTTGTTATTGCTAATACTGCTCATGCCTCTTCTTTTGAATGGCCCTCTACCACCAATGATAAGTGGTTTCCTCATTTGGCACTTGTAATTTCCCCCTCTTGGAGGGAAGAATTAGAAGAAAAAGAGAAAGATGATAATGATGGGTGATCTCTTCCAAACCCTCCTCCTAACCCTACTGATGTATGGTATTTTGATGATAAGTAGGATTATCCTCCCTTGACTGGCATTGATCTTGTAGCCTTAGGGCTTTCTACTATTTTTTTTATAAATAGTTAATGTTTATGGTTTTTGAGCCTTGGTGTCGAGTGACTCTCGTGGGGTGATCTCGTATCCCCCAACCTTTTTTGTGTGAATATTTAACTTTATATTTTAAATTAATGGAAAGAGACTATTCATAAAAAAAAAATTATGAAGTTTTCTTATGGTCTTGACAATTTCATCCATATGAATCCAAAAGGTTGCAATTTTTTCTTCATCCTTCATTTTTCAAAATTTTTAATTAAGTTCTAGATTTTTTAAGATCAACTTTTGTTCCTTTGTGCATCCTTCATTGATATTTTCTTTTTTATACTCAATTTCCTTCCCAAAATTATAATTTAGTACTTTGACAAGCATTAATTCTATTATTCCACAAAAAATCATTCTCATAGCATTTTCATTATTTTCATTATCCCGTTTTCTAGATTAATCTATTGTTGAAGAAGTTGGAGAAACATAGCCACCCATAATAACAACAATTATGCAACCAATGGGGTGCACCTACCTCCCATACAATTTAAATACTTTTGTTTAAAAAAAAAATACATGTTTAATGGTTTGCATAGTGGGTTCCATTCATAACCATTTTCCAAATATCAAATCCAAGAGCCATTAGGTCTTTAAGCTTTAGATAACATAGTTTCTTTCATCAAACAATGAAACCCCATTCATGGAGTATCTTTAAGGGCTTCTTAATCTAGGTTAATTTGAGAGCGACCATCTCATAGCTCTTACATGTCATAGATAGGAAGCTACAATTCACCTATTGAGATGCTCTTCATCATGGGTATTCTTAAGAATAAGGGTTTATAGAAGTGTACCCTCTTTTTGGTATACATTTTTTGTGCCCACCTTGGGGCTAGAACCAATTTCTAGCTCTACATTTTAAGATTTAGCACAAACAAAACATCACTTTTTCATAGATTTTAGTGCTTCTGCACTTTGTTTCAATGCTTCTAAAAGTTCCTAAAATCTATTTTAATATTGGAATAGTTCTTTTGATTAGTCTCTTATCACATTTAATTACTTCTATAGTACTTATGCATAATTTCTAATTTTCTGTTATGCTACTATGATAATTTTTGTTTGCAGGGATTTAACACATTTACAGATTCCTACAATGCATTTAATCATTCCTACAATGCATTTGATAATTTATGCAACACATTTAATCATTCCTATAGTGCTTTTTCACTTCTATAATGCTTTTGAGCATTTTTGCAGTGCATTTGAGCATTTTTGTAGTGCTTTTGAACATTCCTATAGCCCATTTGTTTATTTCTATAGCACATTTACTTTGCATATTCCCTCTTCCTTCTACAAGATGTTTTGGGTGTATTTACAAGTGTTCAAGTGCATTTCCAGGTATGTGTAGTGCATTTGCAAGTTTTTGTAGTGCATTTACAAGTTTTTATAGTGCATTTGCAAGTTCCTATAGTGCATTTTCAAGTTCCTATATTTGTAGCTTTTTGTAGCACATTTGCAAGCTCTTGTAGCACATTTGCATATTACTATAGCACATCTTAATAATTATGTAGCACATTTGCACATAAGTGTTTTTAAGCAACATTTTCTCATCCTAATCATTATGTAGCACATTTACATTCTATTTTAGTGCATCTATATTTTATTTCAACATTATTACTCTATTCTAAAATGCTTATACTACTTTTTGCAGTGCTTTTGAGGTTTTTTGTAAGGCTTTAACCCTATTGTGCATTCTTATAGATTAGATTGCTTCCATTTTATTTTATTTCAAATCATCTAATTTTCTAACAAGTCCTAACACTACTTTTGTAGGGTTTACATTGAATTTTCATTATCTATTTGATGCCCTAACCTTATTTTTATTAGGGATTGCTTGTTTGCTAAAGGAAAAATTTCAAAAAGGGGTACTAACATTTGTTGCAGGGCTGCCCAAGCAAAAAAAAAAGTTTTTTTTTTTTTTTTTGTCTTCTATTTAATTTTTATGTGCACCATATACTAGTTGTTTATTTTCTTAGGCACATAATACCCACAAGTAAGGGTTCATTATTGGTAGGAGAATATGTTCTTCACCTTTTAGGAAAATTAGAAATCTTGACCCTTCATTGAATCAAGAAAGTTAATGGGACATTCTACTCTTTAGCAGTCTTAATTAACTTTTGTTGGCATGTTTGTGGAAACATTAGGGAGTAGAAGAGTATGCTCTTCACCTTTTAGGTGAATCATAAATCTTGACCTCCTTGGTGTGGATCCATTTTGTTAATCTCCTTGTGATATTTTTACCTTTGGAGGGTCTTCTATTGATGGAAAGATACCAATAGGAACAACCCAAAGTGGGAATGAGAAAAACCCAGCTAATCTAACCCACTATAACCAAAACCTTATGACAAAGGTGAAAGCCTTGGGCAACATAACACTTAACTTCAATTAGTGAGATTACTTGTGGGATTGTGACCATGAGGAAATCACTAGGTGGGTATATTTAAGGTACTCTTATGGCTGTGAGGATCATTATTAAGTCTCGTATTGGGTGCAAGATGGGTGTTATGAAAAGAACCCTTACTAGACACCTTAGGATTAGAGGCCACCTTTTTTTGCCACTCAATATCTAAGTGCAAGGATTGATCCTAACGGACTATCTAAATCACCCTAATATTTGAATCACCATATGTGTCTTTGGTTGTATTAATAACACTTCCATGACATTGCCAATATTTATTGTGGACAACCACTTTGTGTGAGGTGAGGGGGCATCAAGTTGTGGGCCAAGGTATTGAGTAATGAACTGTGTCCTTTTGGTAAAAATTATTTGATGTGTTTTTGAATGTGCTAGACTCACGAAAATTAATTGAACATACACATGATGGTAGTCTTCATAGAGTTTTTCCTTTGAAACTTCACAAGTGTTTGTATTGGAATGGCTTCTTTGTCCCTTGTTCAATTGGTTGAAGACATATGTTTGCATACCTTAATTATTTTCAAAACTGTTACCTTGTTAAACAAAAGTTATGTTTGCATACCTAAATTATTTTCAAAACTGTCACCTTGTTAAAAAAAAGTTTGAAACAAAACTTTTCTATCACAAGTCATTTTGCTACATTGGTTGGATACAAACTTAGTCAAACATATATATTTTAGGCACAAAAGTCACAAATGATCATATTAGCTGAGACTGTCATATTTCCTTTTGAGAGGAATCATACAAAACTTATTGTTCATCTCTTTCTACATAGTTTTTTTGACTTTGACTCCATTCTTTACTAATTTAAAGTCTATACTTGATCACACTACATCTCTACTTTGAAATCTACAGGTTTGGCTTTGTTTAAGGAAAAAATGATCACCTTGGCTCCTTGGATACATACTTGAACTATTTTTCACTTATCATTTTTTCTTACTTTATCTATTTTTCTATTTGGCTTCTTTCATAGCTCTCAGCTTGATTCACTAGTGTCGTAAGTTGCTTGGACAATTTTGACTAGCTATTTTCATTACTATCCCCTCTTTTGACAAGTGAACATTTTCATCTTTCAAGTTTGGACTCCAAGATCTTTGTGTTATCTTACTAGGCTAAAAGCTAAGCTATTACATATTGGTTACAACTAGGCTTCAATTTGGTCTTTGATCAATTACCTTCTCCTACTAGGCATCCATCTAAATATAAATTTGAAGTTGAACCTATTTTTGACAAAGTTGAGGAAGGCAAGTCTATCACTTGGTATGATCTAATCGACCACTATGGCAATTATTTTGATACCCCGCTTGATACTCCCAGAGCTAAAAATAGTGTGTCTTCCACCATTTATCTAGAAGAGAGAAATCATTGCTTAGATAGCTACTTTACATATAGGAGAGAAGAAATTGAGAAGGGAAAGAGAGCTTACCAATATGAACAAGAAAAATTAAAACAAGAGAGACTCTAATAAGAAAGATGTATAGCCTCTAGAGAAAGATGTATAGCCTCTAGAGTGATCGTTTATATCTATGATGAAAACAATGCTCATGGTTTTGAAGGCCATCACACAACAAATTTCAAGAATCAAAATGCTAATGCTACTTATAGAAATCCTTTTGCAACCTATGCTAACTTTGGAAACAATACCTATCCAAGGATTCCAAGGTCTCATGTTGAGGGATATGTATCATCACCTGGATGCTTCCATCAAGGACAACCTTCACATTACGAGAGTGAAGTAGACAATGAAGTGACTAGTAAAGAGATCATAAAATTTCAACAAGATGATAACTATCAAAGACTTATGCTTAAAGCCTTGGAACAAAATCTAGATCAATATTTCTAATAGATGACTTCTAGAGCTTGGAAATTACCCCATGACTTTGATGTCCAAAGGATCATTCAAAAGAGAGAACCTACAGAAAGTGAGATCTTGAAGAAAGAAGTCCAAGATTGACGAAATGAGTTTACATGCATGAAAATGGAAAGGGAGAAACCTCAAACTTCATTTATTGAAATCATATGTGTGCTACATTTTGACAAAAACCTTTACATGATGTCATTTCCAATAGATGTAGAAATTCCTAAATATGACTAGTATGATGGCAATGGGGATCCACATGATCATGTTAGATAATTTTGCATGCTTAGCATGGAACTTATGCATGAAGATACATATCTCATGAGGCTCTTTCTAAGAAGCTCAAAATGGACAAGAAATGGAGTGGTTCACAAAAAATTCTCCTCCTCTTAGGTCATTTTATGAGCTTGCAAAACAATTTAATCATCATTACTCATACAGCATACAACACCTTGTAACTATGCTTGACTTATGCAACATTAAGAAAAAACAAGGGGAGCCATTTTTCACCTATTTGCAAATATGGAGGAGATTACACTCTAGATATCCTTGAAAAATCCCCAAAAATGAGAAAACTAATATCTTCGTTAGTACTCTTGTAATTGTGTTATATTATGACCTTAGGAAACAAGTGTTTCTCACATTCAACGACATGATTGAGAATGTATATCATATTGAAGATGTTGATGTTAAGAAGGATTATATATTCCTAAACAAATACAGAAATGGAAATGGAAATGGGAAGGAAAAAGGTAAGCCTTGGAATAGAAACAAGTATGTTATTAATGACAAGTTTTTTGATACACGTAAGACCAAGGAACTCGCTTTCAACTTAGATAATGCTATCTTAGTTACCAAACAACAAGAATCTATAAAAATAAATGATTCAAGAAAATCCCAAGCTGGTGAAAAACCTAAATTTTCTTGGTCTCATAACCCTAAGAATAACTTCACTCCATTGGTTGGTTCATATGATGTGATCGTAAAGACTTTACTTGATAATAAGATCATTTCTTTGCTAGACAACTCAAGACCCTATGAGCCCACAGTTAAACCTTCATGTTGGAGGGATGATCACTTTTGAAACTATCATAGGAATAAGGGTCATAATACCAATAATTATCTTAAGTTTAGGGACATCATGAAAGATCTCATTGATGAACAAAAAATTATCTCAGATGGGTTAGTCAAGAACTTAGATCACAAAGCTTTCAAACAACCTCTTCCTAAGTATGAACAAGGGGAGATGTCCAATGCAAACAAGAAAAATAATAATGTAAAGATAAACTACACATACACAAATGTTGACAATGTTATTCATATTCTTGAACCCACTGGTGAAGAAAACATCAACATAATGGGGCCTAAATTTGACAAGGAACCTAATTATGACACTGATGATGAAAATCCTAAAGTGGTCTTGAGATATCTTCATTCCTACCAATGCTTTGATGAAAATAGACCTATGGTTTTGTTTAGGGTTGTAGATTCCTCTTCCTCTTATGGTGAACAACTAAATGTTATAACTAGGGGTCAATCCAAACTTATTCTTAAGGTTGTCGATAGTCCCAAACAAATCAATGTTAAACAAGTGGACTCTTCCTCATCTAGTCAAACTGCTACCACTACTACCTATCCACTTGTGACCTTGTGAACCAATTGCAATGCACCATCGCTTAGATATCCATTTTTTAGTTGTTAGAGTTATCTCCTTTAAAAATCAATGCTAAACAAGTGGACTCTTCCTCATCTAGTCAAACTACTACCGCTACTACCTGTCCACTTGTGACCTAGTGAACCAATTGCAATGCACGATCACTTAGATATCCATTTTTTAGTTGTTAGGATATCCTAGAAAAATCTTTACACACAACTTGTGTCTCTACCGACATTGATGTAGATAAGTTCCAAGCTGTGGCTAATTACATCTTTACTTCACACTACCTAACACTTTTAGAAGATGATAAAGAGCTTAGCCACCCCCATAACCTTGAATTACACATTGAAGTCCAATTCAATGCTAAACAAGTGGACTCTTCCTCATCTAGTCAAATTGCTACCGCTACTACTTGTCCACTTGTGAGCTTTTGAACCAATTTTAATGCACCATCGCTTAGATATCCATTTTTTAGTTGTTAGGATATCCTAGAAAAATCTTTACACACAACTTGTGTCCCTACCAACATTGACGCAGGTAAGTTCCAAGTTGTGGCTAATTACATCTTTACTTCACACTACCTAACACTTTTGGAAGATGATAAAGAGCTTAGCCACCCCCATAACCTTGAATTACACATTGAAGTTCAATTCTATCGGTCCCAAACAAATCAATGCTAAACAAGTGGACTCTTCCTCATCTAGTCAAACTGCTACCGCTATTACCTTTCCACTTGTGAGCTTGTGAACCAATTGCAATGCACCATCGCTTAGATATCCATTTTTTAGTTGTTAGGATATCCTAGAAAAATCTTTACACATAACTTGTGTCTCTACCAACATTGATGTAGATAAGTTCCAAGCTAGGCTAATTACATCTTTACTTTGCACTACTTAACACTTTTGGAAGATGATAAAGAGCTTAGCCACCCCCATAACCTTGAATTACACATTGAAGTCCAATTCTATCAGTCCCAAACAAATCAATGCTAAAAAATTGGACTCTTCCTCATCTAGTCAAATTGTTATCGCTACTACCTGTCCACTTGTGAGCTTGTGAACCAATTGCAATGCACCATCGCTTAGATATCCATTTTTAAGTTGTTACGATATCCTAGAAAAATCTTTACACACAACTTTTGTCCCTACCAACATTGATGCAAATAAGTTCCAAGTTGTGGCTAATTACATCTTTACTTTGCATTACCTAACACTTTTGGAAGATGATGAAGAGCTTAGCCACCCCCATAACCTTGAATTACACATTGAAGTCTAATTATATCATACCCAAGTTAGACAAGAGGTTATAAACAATGGTGTAGGGTTAAATTTTCTTTCTTTCAACATTGTTCAACAATTAGGCATCTTTGAATTTTCTATTGACCCTAAATGTAAGATTATAATCAAATATTATGATGAAGTTGAATGCTCCTCCAAAGGTCTTATTATGGTACCTATTTATGTGGTATTCTAAGTTCTTGACATTCCACTTGCATATAACATTTTTCTACGAAGACCTTGGATCCACGACATGCAAGTTGTTCCATCAACTTCACATCAATACATTAAGTTCCCCTTTAATGATACTTAATTTTTAATCCATAGGGATAATTCTATGTCAATAAACATGCTCACTACTACTGAGTCCCTACTTAAAAATAACAGAGCTGTGAATGATTGTAGAACCCCTTCCAAACTATGAGAAAAAGCTAAAAATATTGAGCATTGGTTTAGGAGAGTACATCTTAGATTCCATTGATGTATTACCAATTTCTCCATGTTCCTATGGGAAATTGTCTGAGAACATGAAGCTCTCATCCTCATCTATGACTATTTATGATACTTTTGTTCAATCTTTAGTTCCATTAGAAGACAAAAAAGAAGACCAAGCTATTAAGGATTAGATATATAGAGAAGAAGACCTAATTGATAAAGTTACACTTACTACAACTATTTCTCCTAAGAGGTATGAAAAATTCTATTAATTTCTCAAAAATATGGGTTATCCTGGGCCTAAACCTTTGAACAAAATTAAACATGCTCTTGTTGAACCTATGAGTCATACCAATGGTCATAGAAGTAGAGACACATATGATTTGGGCTATGGTATTTTTGTCACAAAAGTTTGCACCCTTGCCTAAAGTTTTTACCTAAAGGCAACCTTGTGAAACATAGAAACAACCTCCAAGTTGTGGGACTTAAACAATGAGGTTGAGTCTCCAAAGAAGCCCAAATTCCTTTGCTATCAGGATGCACTTAACTATTCCTTGAGAGGAAAAGGGAGAAGGAATGCATGAAAGAAAACTACCTAACCTAATATAAGAGGAGGTGATGAACCAAAATAGAGTGTTCAACCCTATCTCTACCAATACATGCATTGTTAACTATCATGACATCAAAATATACATATCTGGACTCATTTAATCAAACAATCACGTGTAGGTCAGATAACTAGATAAATGACACAAGGAAGGAGAGTTTCACTATATATCATTCAAAGACCAAAAGAGATATAGTCATGCAAATGATAGATAACCACAATACATTAATGAGAGGCAATGGATATCACACAGTACATCAATGATTGAAAGAGATAAGATAGAATGTCATGAAGTTCAAAGGCATAGGGAATTTACAATGTGCATGCAAAAGAAAAGCCAAAGAAAATAGAGGAGAATTGACCATTACAATGGTTTTGAAATGTGTCTTTATAGCTCATGCATAATTCTTGGATTTCTTCATAACTTCATCAATGCCTTTCAAGAAGTTAGAGGGTGATAGGATGTGATCTGGATGATAGATTTGATCTAGTACTTCTTTAGAGGCATGAAAATCATCAAAATCTTGACTGGAAGAAACCCTAAAGGTGATGGAAATGACACCATTAATCATTTTTATCAGGTATATGGATAACTAGGAGGTGGAGGGAATGTCCTTTTCATTTATTAGGCATGACATTCATTTGGAAGTGGTTGGAATCGATCATGGAGATCGAATTGTGCAAAAAACAACTTTTTGGCTAGACAAATCATCAATAATTAGTCAACTGGGTCAAGCAACCAAAATGAGCCATGTGGACCAATGATATTATTTTCTTTCACCAACTCACAAAGTTTTCACGAGTTGACCACTTTATCATCTTAACCATGCCACCTTTTAAACTTTAACCACAACTATTTCATGAAATTGCAACTTAACTGTGACCTAATTATTGTCATTACTTTCTAACTGGGCCTAATGGGACACATGTCCATCTATCATTATGTCACATGAAATAGATTCCTTACATCTTTGTGAAGTGACATAGCAACAACCACGGATCTTATTTCATCTAACGGTCCCAAAGATGTGTCGATCTCTATCAACACTTTGACCAATGAGAATGTTACTTTCTACCAACCTGTCTGACACCTTTTCCACCTTGCCTACAACCCACAAGAAAATAGAACCCACATTTCCATGCATTACACTATCACTATCTCGATAAGGAAAATGAACATACAGTTTTGTGTAGTGACAAAGTGACAATTGTTGATTGTCTTTGATTTGACGATGGACAAAATACACTGAAGAAATTGGCCCACAATACCAAGCAAAAATAAGAACCTACCAACTATTCCTTGTCTAACAACTTTTCCACTAGCCACTAAGGAAAGAAGGCCCCACTTAGACACATGGCACACTATCACTTTGTCGCATGAAATAAAGTTTGTGCTTTTCTGCAAAGTGACAAAGTGACATTTGTCGACCTTGAAAGATTAGACAAATGAGAAGATGCAGCCCTGCTAAAATATTAAAATGCAAAATACCTTGGAGACTTAGTATATAATGTGTATAACCAAGGTTTTAAAATGTATTTTTTGCATGCCCTAATATTTGAATGTTAACTATGTTTGGGTTCAAATCTTTTAGTTTTGGCAGGAGGGAAAATATAACTAACAATTATGGAAACTCAAGGGGGATGCAAGCCTCCTATGAATATGACCAGTAACATTCAACATCCATTAGAATATGGAGTCACAAAAAATATGAAGATCCACTCTGCAAAACTAGAATGTTGAAGAACTATGGCTCCCTATAACTACAAACTCAGAAAACTTTGCCTCTTTCTTCTACAAACCTCTTCTATTGTCATTCTAGAGGAACAACACCATGTGCACCCTGCACTTCTTGGAAAATAGGAAAGAACTAAAAGAAAAACTATTCTAACTATATCCATGAAATATTTTCCCTCATGACAAGCAAGATTTAAGATGTATTCCATTGATGGAATAGGCAAAATTTCACCATTAGGCTTGCTTAACTGGAAAGCATTTGACTGCTTGCAATTGACTATTACACAGGGATCACTCTATATTGCATCAAATTTTGAATGTCTCCTTGGTTTTACTCTTTCTACATCCCTTTTTAGCACAAGATCACCCTCTTTGAATTCCCTAACCTTAGCCTTCCTATCAAAGGACCTTTTCATTTATTCTTGATGTGTTTCCAAGGTCTGTATGGCTTGGTGGTTTTTCTCCTCTAGCTCCATCAATTCTACCATCCTAATGGTCATGGCATCATCTTTAATCAATTTTAATTAATGAGGTAATTCTAGGGAAGGAAACTCCAATGAGATAGGAAGCCTTGCTTCCCTCCCATAAACCAACATGGAAGGGGAGTTCCCAATGGCCCTCTTAGGTGTTATTTTGTCAACCCAAAGGGTTGTTCTCAACTTCTGATGCCAACACCTCTGATTATCTTCTATGGTTATTTTCATTATTTGGATCAAATTTGTATTGGATGATTTGGCTATTCTATTACCTTGAGGATAGTAATATGAAGATGTACTCAAATAAATTCCATGATCTACTACCTATGCACATGTTTGAGCTCCTAAGAAAGATTTAGAATTATCTAAAATAATGGTAGAGGGAGTGCCAAACCTTGTAACAATTCCATCCAAGAACTCAATAACTGAATTCTCGATGGCATCCTTTAATGCAATTGCATCTATCCATCTGGTGAAATAATCTATAGTAGCTAGAATCCATTTATGACCAAAGTTAGATGGAGGGGTAATAGGACCTATGAAATATAATCCTCATTGGGAAAAAGGCTGATCCACTTGGATAGGATAAAGTGGAAGGCTCACAAGTCTCTACTTACCTGAGAAGAAGGCACACTTCTCACATCTCCTTACATGTTTATAACAATCATAGAATAGAGTTGGCCAATAATAACCAACTCTCATGATCTTCATAGTTTTTGTCCTTGCTAAAAAGTGGCATTGTATTAGGACCATCATGTAATTATTTAACCATCCTTTTAGCTTGCTCTGAATCTATGCACCTTAGCAATGCTCCATTGAAGTCCCTCCAAAAAATAATACCATCAACTATGGCATAAGGGATTGACTACAATTTGAACTGTCTTCTTTTAGCTCTATCCAATACCTGAGGATATCCATTTCCCAATAGGAAGGTCACCATGTTACCTATCCAAGTCCTTAGATTCTCATCTCTTACTTCTTGTTAATCCATCAATACTAAGGCAACTTCTTCACCTGGATCTTGAGATGAGACCATCTTCTTGCACAATCCTTTCCCTCTTACCAACTTATTGATTTGGATGTCTACATCATATTCCATTACTTTACCTGCTATTTTCTCACTGATGTCTTTTCTTAAAAGGAAATCCTTGACACCTGCATGGGGCACTAGCAAATGGATCTTATTTTGGTGTAGAAGATGTTTGAATTTCTTCAAATATCTTATGATTGCAAGGGCTTGTTTTATTGCATAACTATAGTTATCCTCATATCCTTTAATTCCTTCACTAAAGAAGGCAATGGGTTGTTCTTCATTCTTATCATTTAATTGAGTCAAAATAATAGAAATACTTGACTCACCTCCTAAGATGTAAAGAATGAAATATCTCTCAAAATTTGGATTGATGAGACTAGGGGTTGAGGCTATGGCTGATTTAATCTCTTCAAAACTTGCTTTCCCTTCCTTGGTCCATGTAAAGACCATGTTCTTCTTATGCATATCTGTAAGAGGTTTTACCATGGTAGCTAAATTAGGAATGAATCTCCCCACAAAATTTATCCTACTAAGAAAACTTTGTCGCCCTTTCTTGTGGCTAGGAAGTGAAAGACCAAGAATAGCCCTAGTTCTTTCTGGATCAATAGTTAGAGCATCCTTGGATACAATGTGTCCTATAAACTTTCCTTGGTTAATGGAAAAGGCACACTTACTTAGATTCAAAGATACTCCATACTCTCTACATTTTATGAACACTTGTCTAAGATGGCCAAAATGATCTATCACATTCTTTGAATATATTGTAATGTCATCAAGATAGACCAATACAAATTTTTCTATCATATTCCTAAAGGCCATCTACATTTCCTTTTGGAAAGTGGCACCTACATTTGTTAGCCCAAATGGCATCTTAGTGTAAGCATAGGTGCCCTACTTTGTGGTAAATGTAGTCTTATATCTATTGGCTTATTTGACCAACACTTGATTGTAGCCTGAAAATCCATCTAAGAATGAGAACCTTTCTGAACCACTAACCTTGGATAGAATTTGTTCCATGGAAGGAAGGGGATGATGATCCTTAAGGGAGGCTCAGTTAAGGCCCCTAAAGTCTACACATAATCTAATTTCTCCACTCTTCTTCCTAATAGGATCAAGGTTTACTACCCATGATGAGTACTTGATAGGAAAGATGATATTAGCCTCAATCAACTTAGATAGCTCTTTCCTTATTAATGGTTCAATTTTAGCATTCACTGTTCTTTTCTTTTGTCTTACTAGTTCGGCATATTCTTTTAAGTCTATGGTATGTTGAAATAGATTTGGGTCAAAACCCCTTAGGTCATCATATGTCCATGCAAAAACATCACTAAATTCTTGACATAGATCAATGAAATTTTCTTGTTCTACTTCAATACATACCTTTCCCATGTTTAGGATTCTTCCATCAACAACCATGATTGGTATATGATCATCCTTACTTGCAACAAGATTCATGCCTCTATCTCTTGCTTGATCATTAGGAGTGAAAGCACTCTAGTAATCAAGCCCTTAGGCAACTTGTTGGAATTGAGATTAATGATCTGATCCTCATACTAATCATGTAATCTAGATTGATTTCTATCTAAAAACTTTGCTTCATTTTGTAAGAAACTTATAATTTGTGCATCAGATTCAAACACTTGCTAATCGACATTATTATTAGAGATGATAGGCCTAACCACCACTCTAATCTACTACTTCTTTTCATCTCAAGGCTTCTTGGAACATCATAAGATGCACCAACTATTGCAAGTCTATCATCATGTTTATTCTCTTTTCTAGGGATGCTTTGAATATTAAATGCACTGAAACCTTCAAGAAAATCCCACACTCTATGTTTATACGACTTGAACAAACCATTCCTAGTGACATTCCAATTTCTCACATGATGGACAATCAACTTACTACCGCCATATACTCTTAAGGCTTGAATTCTCTTTTTTGAGAAAGTAGAAGACCTTGAATCAATGCCTCATACTCTGATATGCTATTTATGCAACTGAATTGAAGCCTAAATGAGAAGTAGTACCTTTCTAGTGCAAGAGAAACCAACATCACACCAGCCCCTAATCCATTTTTATTTCTTGATCCATTAAAATACATGCTCCAGAATCCATCTCTATCTTCTTCCTTCTTAATGAGACTAGGAATAGGAGCATCCTTTTCTGATATACAATATGTGTCAAGGCCTATCTCTAGGGCTTCATATACTAGATCAAATTGATAAGCAGTGGTCCACTCATCCAAAAGGTAATCGGGAACTTCTACTAAGGAAGTAGTAGACTCTTGCACTATAACATTTTCATCTATCTCTAAGATAGTGCAATTCATGTTTATAGGGCTTGGAGTATAGGTCTCTATGTGATTAAGGGTCAAAGGCTCTACTCTTATAGAAGACTTAGTCCCATATCTTGTTCTAAAAAACATGTATGACCAATCAGAGGATATGTAGCCACCTATTTGGGGAGTGAAATCTCTTGAAAGACAAATGGAAAAGTGTGGGTTAACTTTAGCAACTAATATATCTTGAAGTATAGTATAACTAGGGCATTCATGTAGGGCCATTTCAACATTCCTAAGGATCCCTATAGTTTTGATAGTACTACCATCCAACTGTAATACATCCCTAACAATGGGCTCATATTTAATTCCTAGGACATCAACAACACTTTTAGGCATCACTGAACTACTAGCCCCTAAATCAATCATGCAATTGTGGGCTACCTTATCCCCTATAATTAGAGAAACATAAAATGGAGGATGTTTAATATTCTTACTCATTTCTCCATCCTTTGATGGTTGCACAAGGATTGTGGCACTCTCCATGTTAGGTGGTAGATCCTTTGGTTCAATGCTCTCTAATTCTTGCAATAGTAGCCTCTTTTGCATAGGTATAGTAGCAATAAAATCCCACATAGAAATTTTTACATTTTTCTTCTTCATTTGATCTACCACACTAAATGAATAATTAGGAGATTTGGTAGAAGCCTTGGGAGCTACATGTGTAGGAGGTTGAGATGGAATAACTTGAGGACTATTCACATCTCTTCTGCTATTATTTTTCCTTTGCTACTGAGAGGTGTTTGATTGATCATTTACTACTTTTTCATGAGGTATTGAATTTTATGTTGAGGCTTGATTAGGAGGAGGAGGGGTAGCATCTTCAATGGCTCTTCTCTTGGTACTAGTGTTGTGAGCAATGGGGTCTTGATTAACATGACAATGTTCTTCTACCTAGTGATTCATGAAGTAACAATAACCTTGTTGTTGCAATTGTGAGGCATCATTAGGTTGTCTTATCTTGTATGATAGCCCTTTTTCTAGTTCTTGAGTGGTCAAAGCTAAATAAAATTCATCCTTTTGATACATACGATGGGCATAGGAATAATTGCAGGAGGGACAAAAATCTTGATCTTGAGCCATATTTTTTTGAGGGACCAAGGCCCTACTTTGATTTGTATTTGATGTAGAAGCATGACCATTCTGCCTATTTTGATTGAAATAAATACTTCCTTGATTCTGGTTTGTAGGCCTACCATTAAAAGGAGCTTGATATTGTAGTTGAGGAGTGTTATTACCTTGATTTTGTTGCCTCTCCAAAGTCACCACTTTGTTGCTCACCTTTTGAATCATAGAAAATCTATCTTCCAACCTCTTATCTTGAATTTGCAACTTGTTCCCAATATCTTGCATTAAGGTGTTCAACTCTCATAGCTAACTAGATGATGTGGAAGATGTGGGAGTACAAGTTACCATTGGTTAGTGATTTGGCATATCAGGGAAGAAATACATAAGAGGCCTTGGAGCTAGCTTACCTCCCTATATCAAAATGTTCTATGCCCTTATTGTTATCTCATAACCATTAGGCAATGTATCCCCTCCCATGGTTTGGATTATAGTGGCAATATCATTGTTTAGGGTTCTTAGATAATGCAAGAAGGCATTACCAGAGGTAGACTTTACTAGAGTTGGGATTTTATCCCATGTTTTTTAGAATCTATAGTTAAAGTCAGTCATGTATTCATAGGGTGCCCTCTTTATAGTATTCAACTTCTTTAAGAGTGAAAGATAGTCACTTTTATCATCAAAATGTTTGAATAGGTTTGCTCCTAACCCATCCCAGTCTATTATAGATTTATGAGGCAACCCTCTATACCATTTGAGTGCTTTTTCTTTCAAGGATGAGGCAAGAATCCTAACTACTACATCATCTTCAAGTTATTCCATGGATATTGCAAACATTATATATTTCTTGGATATGCTCAAAAGGGGAAGTAGAAGTTTCACTAGTAAAATTAGGTACACTCTTTTGAGTTGATACTGGTATGTCATGTCTTTGGGCTAGCAAAAGAGGACTTCCACAATTGAAGGTGGCAAAGGCATGAGCTCTAGCCATATAAACAAGTGGCCTATTGATATGAACAGATGTCATTCTAGGCTGAGATCTATCAGTGGAAGGGTATAGATGGATCTTGTAGGTGTATAGATTTCTTTTGTACTCCTAACTAGTGATAGAGATAATCTAGACTTCTTTCTTCTAGGATTTGAAAATGAGAGTTCTGAATACAGAAAGTTACCTCTAGAATATGCCCTTGTGTGTACAATGTGCATTCCAAAGAAAATATAGGAGAATTAACCGTTACAAGGGTTTTGAAATGTGTCTTTATAACTCAGGCATAACACCTAGATTGCTTCATAACTTCATAAATGTCTTTAGGGTTGTTAGAGGGTGATAGGATGTGATTTGGATGATAGATTTGATCTAGTACTTCTTTAGAGGCATGAAAATCATCAAAACCCTGACTAGAAGAAACCCTAAAGGTGATGGAAATAGTTCCATTAATCATTTTGACCAAGTAGATGGATTACTAGGAGGTGGAGGGAATTTCCTTTGCATTTATCAAGCATGGAATTCATTAGGGAGTGGTTGGAATTGATCATGGAGATTGGATTGTGCAAAAAACAACTTTTTGGCTTGACAAATCATCAATAATCAGTAGTCAACTAGGTCAAGCAACCAGAATGAGCCATGTGGACCAATGATATTATTTCCTTTTTCGATCTCACAAATTCTTCATGAGTTGACTGCCCTATCCTCTTAACCATGCCACCTTTCAAACTTTAAACGTATCTATTCAATGAAAATGAAACTTCACCATGACCTAACTATTAATTTTTGGGCCCGCTAGCACACATGTTTGTTCATTGTTATGTTGCATGAAATAAACTCTTGCATCTTTGTGAAGTGACATAGTGACAACCATGGATCTTATTTCATCTAATAGTCCCAAAGATGTGTCAATCTCTAAGAATGTGGCTTTTTGCCAACCTGTCTAACACATTTTCCACCTCTCCTGTGGCCCACAAGAAAATAGGACCAACATGTCCATGCATCACATTGTCGCTATCTCTCTAAGGAAAATGAATGTACATGTTTGCATAGTGATAAAGTGACAATTTTTTATTGTCTTTGATCTGATGGTGGACAAAATACACTGAAGAAACTAACCCACAATACCAATCATGAATCAAAACTTACCAGTTGTTCCTCATCTAACAAATTTTCCACTAGCCATAGAGTAAAGAAAGCTCCACCTAGATACGTGGCACATTGTATCTTTATTGCATGAAATAAATTTCATGATTTTCTACAAAGCAACAAAGCGATGTTTGTCGATCTTGGAAGTTTGGACAAACGAGAAGATACAGCCACGCTAAAATATTAAAATTCAAAATACCTTGAAGACTTAGGATATAATGCATATAAACAAGGTTTTAAAATGTATTTTTCATGTGCCCTAATATTTTAATATTCAAATATTTGAACATTAACTATGTTTGGATTCAAATCTTTCAGTTTTGGTAGGATGGAAAATATAACTAACACGTATTGATAATGAATAACCCCCTATAGCTAGTGATTTAGATGATTAAATTCAACCAATATGTATTATTATTCTAGATGAAGATTTTGTACCTTCTACTTCCATCCTTTGAGGAGAAGATGAGCTACCTATTGATCATTGTGTTGAGGCTTCCACTTCTAGACAACTTGAGTTTGATGAATCAAACATGAAGGATCCTAATAAAGAATTAATAAAAAGAAATATTGCTTGCATTATAGCTCACAATCAAAGCACCACTCAAATGATTATGAATTTGATTCTCTTTTTATCACATCTCATCAAGTGGGAATAGATGTTGTACATGCCTCTACTAATCAAACTGATGTAGTTGACAAGTGTTTCATAGGGCTTGACGAGTTGAGCACTCAACTTTCTCTAGTGGACCACACTAATTCTCCTAGGTCTTATTTTCACTATAACTCCTAACTCTCTTATCGCTAGAGATAATTCCTTTCACATCAATAACCTATAACCTATACACCATGATCTCATTGATTAACTTATACGAAATAAAAAATCTAAGCTACCATCTTTTCAAATTGACTATGAGATTGCCTACTACCTAAACACTATTGAGCCCTTAGTCACTTCCACCAAAAAGGTAGTTGTCAACATGACCAAGTCAAATATCAAGTACCTTAGTCAAAATTAAAAATAATAGCTCTGATGGTAAAAACCACTTTCTAGCGGTGTCAGAGCCAAAAGAATAGTATAAATAAGGATGTAGGCACTCAAAGATGAGGTACTTGGTAGTCTTCCCAGATATTTTCAAGATAGATCATTAGTGTTGATTGCACCTACACAACCTATCATCCTTGGTATAGAAGAATCTCCAAAAATCATACATCTAGCTCAATCAATGTTAGCTAAAGAAAAAGATCAATTCACTCAATTTTTCCATCTGAAGAAAATCAACTTCTCTTGGACATATGCAAACATGTCTAGTCTTTAAACTAATTTATTAATGCATTATCTTTCTATAGCTCATGGTATCAAACTTATTAAGCAAAAATTGAGGAAAATGAATCCACATGTTTCCCTATTGGTGAAATATGAATTAAAGAAGATCCTAAGTGCCAAATTCATAAGAGCTATAGACTACACTGAATGGATATCTAGCATTGTAATTGTTACAAAGCATGACAAGTCCATTCGAGTTTGCATCAACTTCCAAGATATAAATAAAGCTTTCCCTAAAAATGATTTTCCACTCCCTAACATTGATATGATAGTGGACATGAGTATGGGATATGAAATTTATCCCTTGATGGATGGATTCTTGAGATATAAAAAAATAAAAATAACTCCTAAAGATCAAGAAAATATTAGTTTCAGTTGTGCATGGGGTACCTTTTGCTAGAATATCATGTCATTTGGGCTTAATAATGTTGGTTCTACCTATGAAATGGATATGACCACTACTTTCCATGATATGATGCACAAAAACATGGAAGGCTATGTGGATGACACCTTATTTAAGTCTAAACAAAGAAATACTCATTTGGATTACTTGAATTTGATATTAGCTTGTACTAAATAATTTTAGTTCAGGTTCAATCCTAAGAAATGTGCATTTAGTGTCACCTATAGTAAACTACTAAGCTACATCATAGATGCTAAGATGATTAAAGTTGATCCTAAGAAAGCACAAGTTATTATGTAAATTCCACCTCCTCATAACATAAATTAATTAAGAAGCCTTCAAGGACATCTGCAATCTATAAGGAGGTTCATTGCTCAATTAGTTGATAGGTGACAACCAATCAATAAGAACTTGAACAAGGGAATATGTGTGTGGAATGAAGAATGTGAGAATATTATCACTCAAATTAAGGAATATTTGGCCAAACCTCCTATTCTTATGCCTCTTATTCTACAGAACCCCTTAATTTTGTACATCTCAAGTACAACTACTTCTGGTGTAGGGGCACCTAGCTAGGCTCATCAAAGACCTAGGGATCCGATGGTATTTTTTCTTGTAGTGGTGCTATCCACACCACTAGGTGAATAATAGGATCAATATAGTTCTAGGGTGAGGTAGGTTAAGGTATGTAAGCCTCTTAAGGTCTAAGTTGCTCACAGTTGCTCATAGTTGCTCAATGAGGTCAAATGGAGCATCTTTTTGTTTAATAGGGTAGAATGGTCAAATAAGTGTTTTTAGGGCCTTCCTAAATATTATTTTTATACTATTCAATTCTTTTGATAGGGTTTTGAAACCTTTGGAGAAAGTTTGAGGGTCAAACACTCAAAGATGTAAAAGTTGCTCTGACAACTTTTTGTTGCATTCAAGAAAAATTTTAGTTAGGAGTTTATAACTATCTGAAATAGTTAGGATAGGAGTTGGGATGATTTTATAAGGCCATCCTTGACCTTTTGATAGGGTTGTAAGTTTGAGAAAATTTTGTGTGTACGGACTGAACAACAAGTTTATAGTTACCATTTTATGCCTTTGAGGATTTTGGCATTTTAATGGATTAGATTTGGAACTGTCATGGCTTAAATAATTAGAGGAGTTGGATTTGTGTTTTTTTATAGTGCTATTTTTTTTTTTTTTGGGGTTTTAGTTGCTGGTAAAAATTATTTTAGTTCTTGATTACCTATTGTTTTGAATCTAATATTGGAGTAAGATAGAGTCATAACTCCCTCTCCCACCATAAGATTTGTATGACCTCCTGGGATTTGGGAGATGAATCCTTGTAAATATTGTATAGTAAAGGAGGGGCCTTGGAAATTTGAGGAAGCATTTTTTTATTGATGCCTTATGCAAGCCAGAGATGCATGGCTAGGGATCACAGTATGCAGCAGAGGTGATATGGGTGATTGAATGCATGAAAAGCTTCAATAAAAGAATGGTTTGTGTAAGGAGAGGGTGTGTAGGAACCCTAACTATAGGTTGGATCATTTGTGGAAGGTTTTCAGGAGTGTTAAACTAAATTCTTGTAAAATTGGTCAATTACCTTGGAAACCCTAATTTTTAGGCTCAATTTGTGGTCATATCGTACGGATTGGTTGGGAACCCTAGACTATCAAAATCTTTAGTTCTCTAAAATTGGTGTCTAGATCAATAGTTTATTTGACCCCTTGTTAAGGTTTTTTTCCTAGTTATTCCATTTTTCCTTCATTTGGAGGGCTAATTTCTTGTAGCCCTATTACAAGATATTTTGTGAAATCTTGCATGATTTTTTGAACTTGATTAGGGTTTCAAGTTTGATTATGATTTGGGATATTGAAGGGAATCCAAATGCCTTCCTAGTTGATCATTCCTCCATTTGGAGTGTCATTTGTGTTGTTGGGGTTGTGTTGTTGGGGTTGTGTGAAGAAGTGGACAGGTTGAATCAAGCCTAGGGAAATGGTGATGGAGAGTTATTCTTACTAATTGGTGTGTACTAGTTGAATGGCTTAGGTCCTCATTATTAGGATCCTAAGAAGAATAGGTTAACTAGAAACCCTATTAGGTCAAGTGAAAGACCTAATGTGACCCTAGAGGAAGCTAGGGTAGGAGCAAGATAGGTTGTCACATCAGAGTGGTATCAGAGCGAGTTAAATACTTGGGAAGGAAGTGTATGTCTATAGCTACTAGAGAGTCAGTGATTGAGCCAAGCATGGTGACTAATATAGAGATAGCTAAGGAATTGATGAGAAAAAGGAGAAGAATTGACTCCTTGAAGAAGCCTTAGAAGAGGTGAAACTAAAATTGGATGCAGTTGCTGATGCAACAAATAAAAAGGAAGAAGAAGGTAATGAGAAGGGTAAGGGAATAGTAGAGGAAGATATAGTCCCTAAGCTAGACCTTGTCTTTAATGAAGAAACTTTCTTAAAAGCTATAAAAGCTCTAGTTGGAAAAGCTATGGAAGGTGTGTCACTATTTAGTGGAAAGATGGATATAGATGTAGTGATGGATTGGTCAAATGGCATGGAGAACTATTTTGAGTGTTAAGGGGTGTCAGAGGCACAAAAGGTCAAAGTGGCCAAATCAAGACTTAAAGGCTTAGCTTTAACATGGTGGAAGTATGTACAGGATGAAAGGGATAGGATAGGAAAGAAGCCTATAGCCAACTAGAATGCCATAGTTACCAAGTTGAAAGAAACATTTCTACCAGAGGACTTTGAAATCCAACTTCAAAAAAGGAGACAAGGACTGAGATAGAAAGATTTAGATATGGCCTCTTATATAGAGGAGTTTTAGAGTTTATGTCTTGTATCCAAGAAGAAATAAGAGCCAATAAAGGTAGATAGGTACTTTGGTGGTTTTAAGTGGAACATCCAAGAGGAGCTAAGTTTGTGGACACCTACCACTATTCAAAGGTGCCATCAACTAGCCCCAAAGGTGGAGGAAAAGAATAAGAAGAAAGGGGAATCAAATTTCAAAGACAAAGGCAAGGAAAGAAATTATAGAGGACAAAGAGGAGGTTATCAAGGTAGAGGTAATGAGTAAAGAAACCAAGGTGAGAACAAGCTCACTGAGCAAGCCACTAAAAGCACTCCTAGAGGAGGTTATAGTAGAGGAAGGGGCAACCAAGGAGGTTCTAATAGAGACAAAGGATCAAGAAAAATTAACTCATACTTTTCTAGTATGAAGTGTTACAACTATGGTCAATTAGGCCATCCAACATATAGATGCCTTGAGAAGCCCTCTTCTTTAAATCATGACAAGAGAGTGGCATATGTACAAGAGGATAACTCTAATTGCAAGAAGAATGAAGTGGATCACATAGAGTTAGAAAAAGGTGAGAACCTTACAATTAGGAGGGTACTGATCAAGCAACCTTCTCCTAATGAACCTAAGCATAGGAGGGCTTTGTTTAGGATTAGATGCAAGATCCTTGGGAAAGTCTATAAGGTTGTGGTAGATTCAAGTTCTACTAATAAGATAATATCAAGGGTGGTAATTGAGAAGCTTAAGATAGCTAAAATACCACATGTGAATCCATACAAGGTAACTTGGCTTAATAAGGTTCAAAGTATACTATTTAATGAGTAGATTTGGATTGACTTCTCCATAGCAGGGTACAAGGATAGGTTATTGTGTGATATCTTGCTTATGGATTCTTTCCATCTACTATTAGGTAAACCTTGGTAGTATGACAAAGAGGCAGTATATGATGGGAAGGAAAACTCCATACATTCAAGAAAGGATGTAGAACTTTTAAAATCTAATCTTTGTTGGAGGGAGAAGAATCATAGTCTAAGGTGTCCAGTGTGTTGTTATATAGTGTGAAAGAATTTGTTAAGGATCTTAAAGACTAAGACAGTCAAGGCTATGCAATGGTGTTGAAGTCCAAGGGAGAGACAAGACAGTCAAGGACCCTTTTCCTATAGAGGTTCAAGCATTACTTGAAAAATACAAATTCATTGTGAGTGATGGTACCCCTGCTACCCGACCTCATAGAAGAGTCACAAGCCATCAAATAGACTTTTTTCCTTGTGTATCTTTGTCAAACAAAATACCATACAAGATCACTCCAAACCAAAACTTGGAAGTGGCAAGACAAGTGAAAGAATTGTTGGACCAGGTCTGATCAAGAAGAGCATAAGCCATGTGCAATCCCTATTGTACTAGCATCTAAGAAGGGGGGAAATGGAGACTATGTACAGACTCAAGGGACATAAATAGGATCACAATCAAGTATAGGTTTTCCATACCTAGGATTGAGGATCTCATGGACTATCTTAGAAGAGCTAGTACTTCACCAAGTTGGACTTGAAGAGTGGATACCACCAAGTTAGGATTAGGGAGGTAGATGACTAGAAAATAACATTTAAGACAATAGATGGGCTTTATAAATGGATTGTGATGCTATTTGGTCTCTCTAATGGTACTAGCACATTCACGAGGCTCACGAATGAAGTGTTAAAAGACTTCATTGGAAGGTTTGTGGTGGTATATCTAGATGATATACTGATTTTCAACAAGACAAGGGAAGAGCACATTAAACATGTGGAAGCTATATTGCAAAGACTTCATGAAGAGAAGCTTGCCATAAACCTTGAGAAGTGTGACTTCTTCAAGCAAGAACTTGTATATTTTGGCTTTGTGGTGTCTAAGGGATCCTTGAAGATGGATCAAGAGAATGTTGCTACTATCCTTAATTGGCCACCACCTACTACATCTACTAAGGTAAGAAGTTTTCATGGTCTACCTCAATTCTATAGGAAATTCATTAGGAATTTTAGTGGCATATGTGCACCTTTGCTAGATAACATAAAGGGTGGGGTCAAGTCTAAGTTCAAGTGGACTTTAGAAATAGACAAACCTTTTGAAATGTTGAAGAAGCAAGTAGCTACCCAACCTATTTTGTAATTGCCTAGTTTTCAGAAACTTTTTAATATAGAATGTGATGCAAGTGACCTAGTAGTAGGGGGAGTGTTAAGTCAAGAAGGTAGGCTAGTAGCTTTCTTTAGTGAAAAACTTAATGAGGCCAAAAAGAAGTATTCATCCTATGATCTAGAACTTTATGTCCTATTTCAGTCTCTTAGGAAATGGAGACACTACTTCTTGCCAAAAGAATTTTTTGTGTTTACAGGCAATCAAGCTCTTAGCTACATCAACACTCAAGAAAAATTGAGTAATAGGCACTTGAAGTGGATGGATTACTTGCAAGCTTTCACCTTTACAATTAAGCATAAGAAAGGGTAGATGAAAAAGGTGGTAGATGCATTGAGCGGGAGATTGCTAACAGTCCAAGAGGTTCAGTTGCATAGTATTAGGATAGAGAGCTTCAAGAGCCTCTATAAGGAGGATGAGATTTTACAGAGGAATTTAAGGTATGTTCTAATTTTGAGAACCATTTCCATAGTAACCTCTCTGAATTTACCTTACAAAATGGATTTCTATTTAAGGGTAATTAGTTATGTGTACCAAGGGGTTCAATAAGGGAGAACCTAATACATGAGAATCACAATGGAAGTCTAAGTGGACACTTTGGTGTAAGAAAAACTTTAGAATTGGTTCAAAGATTCTATTATTGGTCTAAACTAGTCAGAGATGTGACTATGTATGTAGACCAATGCATGGTATGTATGAAAGCTTAAGGAGGAATGAGTAATGTAGGTCTTTATTAGCCCTTACCAGTCCCAAATAGGCCATGGGGGTGTGTGAAAATGGACTTCATAGTAGGACTACCCAAGACAAAATAGGGTTATGACAATGTTTGTGTAGTTGTTGATAGGTTTAGTAAGATGGGGCACTTAATTTCATGTAAGACTACCAATGATGTAAGCCACATTGCACATTTATTATTCAAAGAGGTTGTGAGGATTCATGGACTTCCATTGAGCATAGTTTTACAAAGGGATGTAAAATTCATGAGTCACTTTTGGAAGACTTTGTGAAGTAGACTTGGTACTAATCTTTCTTTTGGATTAGCCTACCATTCCCAAATAGATGGTTAGACTAAGGTGGTCAATAGGGTGCTAGGTAATTTCTTGAGATGCCTAACTAAGGAGTATGGGAAAAAATGGGATGTCATTATTCCCCAAGCATAGTATACTTATAATGACTGTAGGAATAGAACCATGGGAAAAAATCCCTTTGAAATTGTATATGGAATGCACCCAAGTGGTGTGTGAGGTTTGAGGCATCTTGGAGAAATGGAGCATAGAAGTGGACATGTTGAATATTTTGCCCAAGCCATGAAATAAATCTAAGAGCAAGTCAAGAAGACTATTCAAGATAATACTCAAAACTTGAACACCAAGGTGGATGAAAGAAGGAAAGACATTCAGTTTGTTGTTGGTGACTATAGTATAGTGCATTTGAAAAAATCTAGATTGCAAAAAGGTATGCCAACCAAGATACAAATAAAAAGAGTGGGAACTTGCAAAATCATAGCCAAATATGGAGCCAATGCCTATAAAATTGATTTTTCATCAAATTTTGGCATCTCTCCTATCTTCAATGTGTAGGATTTGATTGAATTTAAGGGAACACTACCTTAGAATAGTCATGGTGTCAATACTGATCTAGAGCCTATAGTAGTACCTTCATCAAGCAAGCTTAGAGCTAAACAAGTGTTGGATTCAAGAGTTAAGAAGGCCACCTAATGGAGAACATCATCAAGTGGAAGGGAAAACCTAATTCAGAGGCAATGTGGGTTGTTGAGGTACATTTCAATAAAGTTGGCATCCCCTAAGACCTATTGTCCACAAGAGTGACATAGTTTTCTTTTGTTGGGGAATATGGTGCAGAGGCACCTAGGTAGGCTCATGGAAGACCTAGGCTCCTAGGGTGTTATGTATTTTAGTGGTGCTATCCACACCACTAGGTGAATAATAGGACTAATTTAGTCCTAGGTTGAGGTAGGTTAAGGTGTGAAAGCCTCTTAAGGTCTAAGTTGCTCATAGTTGCTCAATGAGGTCAAATGGAGCATCTTTTTGTTTAACAAGGTAGAATGGTCAAATAAGTGTTTTTAGGGACTTCTTACTTCTTCTTTTTCCATTTAATTATTTTGACAAGGTTTGATAATCTTTGGAGAAAGTTTGAGGGTCAAACACTTAAAGATGTAAAAGTTGCTCAAAAATTGTCAATGTTGTCATTGACAACATTGACAACTTTTTGTTGCATTCAAGAAACTCTTTAGTTAGGAGTTTACAATTGTCTGAAATAGTAAGGATAGGAGTTGGAATGATATTATAAGGTCATCCTTGACCTTTTTTCAGGGTTGGAAGTTTGAGCAAATTCTGTGTAAGGACTTAACAACAAGTTTATAGTTATAGTTTTATGCTTTTGAGGATTTTGTCATTTTAATGGATTAGATTTGGAACTGTTCTGGCTTGAATAGTTAGAGGATTTGGATTTGTGTTTTTGTATAGTGTTATTTTTTTGATTTTGTGGGATTTTAGTTGCTGGTACAAATTATAATGGTTCTTGATTAGTTGTTGTTCTGAATCTAGTATTGGAGCAAGATGGAGTCATAACTCCCTCTCCTATAGTAGAATTTGTATGGCCTCTTGGGATTTGGGATATGACTCCTTGTAGATATTATATAGTGAAGGAGGGGCCCTAGAAAATTGAGGAATCATTTTTGTGGTGATGCCCTAGGTGAGCCAGAGATGCATGGCTAGAGATCACAATATGCAACAGAGGATATATGGGTGATTGAATGCATGAAAAAATTCAATCAAAGCATGGTTTGTGTAAGGAGAGGGTGTTTAGGAACCCCAACTATAGATTAGAGCATTTTTGGAAGGTTTTAAGGAGTGTTAAACTTGGTTCTTGCAAAACTAGTCAATTGCCTTAAAAACCCTAATTTTTAGGCTCAATTTGTGGTCGTACTATACAAACTAATTGGGAACCCTAGACTATCAAAATATTTGATTTCTCTAAGAAGGGTGTTTGGATAAATAGTTTCTTTGAACCCTTGTTAAGGTTTTTTCCTAGTTATTACAATTTTCCTTCATTTGGAGGGCTAATTGCTTGTAGCCCTATTACAAGCAATTTTGTGAAATCTTGCATGATTGTTGGAACTCAATTAAGTTTTCAAGTTTGGTTATGGTTGTGGATATTGAAGGGAATCCAAATTTTGACCTAAATGATCATTCCTCCATTTGGAGTGTCATTTGTGGTGTTGGGGTTGGTTGAAGTTTTGTGTGAAGAAGTGGAGAGGCTAAATCAAGTGTAGGGGAATGGTGATGGAGAGTTGTTCTTACTAATGGGAGTGCCCTAGTTGAATTTATTAGGTCCTCATTGTTAATATCCTAAAGAGAATAAGATAACTAGAAACCCTATTAGGTCAAGTGAAAGACATAAGGTGACCCTAGAGGAAGCTAGGGTAGGAGCAAGACTATTTGTCACATCAACTTCCCTAGGGGCATTACTAGCATAACATGATGAGAATGTAAAGGAGTGAGCTATATATTATATAAACATAACCTTGGTTTCTTATGAGATCAATTACAATAACATTCAGAAAGCTTGTCTTGATCTAGTATTTTCATCCCAAAAGCTTTAATGCTACATGTTAGCTCACACTACACATTTGGTGGCAAAAATTGATCCTCTAAAGGTACCTTATAAGTAAATTTGTACTTATGGGTGAACTTTCTAAATGGATGAAGATTTTATCTAAATTTGACATTCAATATTTTGAACATAAATCCATTAAAGGGCAAGCTAGTACATAAGAACTTGTTGATATTTTGCTCCAAGATAATGCTCCTATGCAGATAGACTTCCAAATTTGTCTATTATGTATGTCACAAAAAAGACTTGGAATATGTTCTTTGATGGATCAAATAGTTAGAGTGGTGTTGGTGGTATTATTTTATTCATTACATCTCATGGCTATACTATTCCTAAGACATACAAGTTGTTGTTTCCTTGCACAAATAATACAGCAGAATATGAAGCTCTCATAAATGGCATCAAATTGACTATTGAACAAAGAATTACTGAGCTACATATTTATGTAGATTCTCAACTTCGCATAAATCAAATCAATAATTACTATCAAACCAAAGATGACAAGTTGATTTTGTACAAGCAACTGATAGATTCTTTAAGGAATTACTTCACCTTTGTCACTTTTCAACAAATTTGTAGGGTTGAAACTAAGGTTGTTGATGCTATGGCTACCTTGGCCTCCATCTTAAAGTTGTAAGAGCATGAATCTCAGTTTGAATTCTTCATGGAAGATCTAGTTAATCTTGCCTATGATTCCCTTGATAATTGAGACATTTGTATTTTTGTTGTTCATGACTCTTCTCACTATGCTACCATTTACTCCTACCTTCGTGATCAAATTTTTCCTGATAACCTCACTCGTAATGAATTTTTTTAGCTCATTCAAATTGCATCCCATTATATCCCTGTCTGTAGTGACTTTTATAGGAAGGATCTAGATGGAACACTCCTTAGGTTCTTAGAGACAGATGAGTCCAAATGAGTGTTGGTTGAAGTCCATGATGATTTTTTAGGTCTCACACTAATGGCTTTCTACTTGCTCAAACATTGCTTAGGGATGGTTATTATTGGCCTACTATGACAGAAGATGTCTTGCATTATGCTAAGTTCTATAAAATAGTGTTAGTTATATGGGAATTTGATTTATGCTCCTAGATGTGAATTGATACCCTCTTTTACACATTGACCTTTTCAGTAGTGGGCCTTTGATCTAGTTGGAAAAATACATCCTAGCTCTTCAAGTGGACATAACTTTATAATTGGTACTACAAAATACTTCACAAAGTGGTTTGAAGTCATCCCACTTTATGTTGCTACGAAAAAACATGTTGCTCTATTCATATTGAATCATATCATTTTTCATTATGGTATTTCCTCCTCTATAGTCATTGATAATGGAGGACAATTTAAGAATAAGGACCTTAAACAACTGCATCAGAAGTTCAAGATTTTAAAAAAAATCATCCTCTACTACCCTCAATGGAATGGTCAAGCTAAGGCTTCAAACAAGGCATGGCTCAAATTTTTGCATAGAACTGTACATAAATTTGGGATAGATTGGCATATGTAGATCAATCCTATGCTATGAGCTTATAAAACTAGCATATGGACCCCTGTTGGGGCTACAACTTTTTCTTTGGTTTATTATTTTGAGGTTTTTTTACCACTTGAGGTTGAGATTTCTTCCTTACAAATCTCCTTAAAATGGATAATTACTAATGAAAATTATAGAGCTATGAGGATACATGAGCTTGAAGTCCTAGATGAACAACGTAAGGCTTCTTTTTATCATACAAGAAAATATCATAAACAAATGTCTACTAGCTAAAATAATAAATTTCTTCCTAAAGAATTTCAATTTGGTGATCTTGTCCTTAGAGAAAATTGAAAAATCAATAGAATAGAGAACGAAAGGGAGAGCTTGAACCTAACTAGTTGGGTTACCATATAGTCCCTACTACTTTTGGATCTAGTTCTTATTATCTCTCTATGCCTAAGGGATAATATCTCCCCATCAACATCCTTCATTCAAAATTGTTTTATGCTTAGTTCTCTTGTTGCTCAACACTTGTACATATCTTATGATCCTGAAAAAGATAAAAACAAATCATATGTAATGCTGAAAAATCTTTAAAAGCATAAGATTTCCTTTAAAAGTGATAATCTTAGTGAAAATATAGCAATAAGAACTTTGATGCATCACCAAAAATATCCAATATCTCAAAAATACAAAAAAATCATAAAAAGTCTTGAAACAAAGAAAAAAATTCTGCCAAGAAGTGAAAACATGGAAACAGATGCTACTTGAGACCCTCACACCTATGTCTAGCATCCTCTCACTTTGTGCTCTCAAATAATTCACCTCACATTTCTTTTCCTTTCCTAGCTTGGAGTTGGATCTTGTCTAGGTCTAGGGGGCATAAACTGCATATCTTATCTGGGTCTCCTTGTTGCATTGGTGTTTCTTTGGCAGCTCATTAAATAGTGTTTTTCAACACTTCCCCCTTGACATCTAGTTTTTCTCAACACTTGTCAAATACTTTAGGTACATTCTAGAATATTGTGATACTTCTCATTGGTAGACTTAAGTTCTAAAGAGATAGTCATGTGACTTTCATACACACACACTTGAACTAAAATTGGATGAGACTTGCTAGCTTGTTTCTCTTTGAGTGTTGTCTATGATGATTTCTTTGTTGAGTGTTTCCTCCCTAATAGTCTCTTAAGGATTTCATGAACAAGAGGATTGGGTGCATAGGGCATGTTTTCATTTTATTTCCATCTATGGGTGTGCCTTGTATATTTTAGGTGTCTTGAGAATATTGCTTGTCCCACTTGACACTTAGGGTCTTCAACATACCATTCTTGAATATTTTTTCAAGTGTGTTCTTATGGCCATTGCGACATTTTGTGTCTCAATGTGAGCATAATCTTTCTACATTAAACCTAGGGAATCTAACTATACTTTCATCTTGACCTTTATGTCTTTGATGCATAGGTTGGGTTCCCACATTCCTATCTGATATAGATCATATTTATATCCTCAAAGTTATGCTAGTGATTATTGTATTATCTTGTGATGTCCCTAATAAGGCTCTATGATAAAAATTAGCATCTACTTATATAACCCTTGCAATTGCACCTTTGCATAATAACTTACATTTTAGGATTCATTTTAGCTTAGCTTTCCATTATCTTTCATGGACATAATAGCTAACCAAGTTCACCTTCTCTCGCTTCTCCTTGACCATATCTAATCATCTCCTTTTGGATTTTGCTCACTTCTTTGTTATCCTTTCACCATAGGGACTTAACATTAAAATTGTATATAATCTATCCTTTTGGACCCCTTATATGAATTTTGACCTATTTTTGACCTAAATTTTTAACTCCTTGGATTTGCGCAAAACATGCACTCTTACCTGATTTTGACATCCTAGATCCATTTTTGAGATCAAAATTTAAAAAAATGGGTTAATCTTGCTAGCCAAAAATGCATTTTAATCCTTTCTTCTTTAGTGTAGGTTTTTGACCTTTTAAGGCTTAATCTTCAAATATTTATAAGGAAATTTATCATTTCATCATATCTACAACATTTATACTCTCTTCCACTCTTCTTTTGTATGTTATTTTATTTCATCTCATATATTTTTTCTAGTTTTGACCTAATGCTTATGCTTTATGTTTCTTGGTCAAACTTAGTCAAATTGGGGCATATCATCATCACTTGGTGGTCATTCTCCTAGCCTTGATCACTTATCTATTATCATAGACTTTGATTTATCCTCATTTGATCAAACCTATTGTTATATATAAAAGTTGCACCATGACTGAATCCTAAAACTCATTCACTCTGAGAAACATGGAAACACTCCTAGGTAGTGGGTATACCAGAAATAGGAGTGAACCTCTAGGTTCTAGGCTAGTTCCTATTGGATAATCACCTATTTTCTCCTTAAACATAGATTTAAACTTAGGAGGGAAAGAGATAGAAGGAGATCGAAAAGAACTTAAAAACTAGAAAGGCGATACACCAAAAATGAAAACATAACAAGTAACTGGTCTCAATCTTGCGAGGTTGTATCTTGTAGGTGAAAACTTCTCTTCTATATAGGATTGCATAAGTATTTCACAATCAGGTCCTAAAAATAACATTTAAGGAAAAAGACTTTTTACTTAAAATATTGTGGACACAAACTATGACCTGCAAACAACATACACTTCTGTAAAAGGTATTGGTTGAGACAAAACAATGACGAATGACAAATTCACATATTATTTTTATCAATCATGCATTGAACACAAAGAAACAGAAAGAAAAGAAGATTAAAACTACAAAAAGACTTACTCCAAAAGGTTCAGTCACTATGTAGTTAATTTCCAAACTAAGTTACAAAATGTTGCAAAAGTATACAAGGGACAAAGATATGTCACAATAGTTTACTTGAATAATCAGAACCTAGAACCTTTTACAAATGAGCCTCAAGCTCAAATTTATGCTTTTTATAGCCAATTGCATCATAAATGCCAAACACCCACTCCTTGGGCTAGCTCAGTCAAAAAGGCACTTTTTGAGCCCATAAAAAGTCTTCAAAAGGTGTACAAATGGCCCAAGAGTCATGGCCTGATAAAATCATCATAATTGCTCCTCATAAATGTAGTCTTATCCCCAAAAAGAGCTCCAAAAGTCTCTAAAATGCAATAACTCCCCCTAGCTTGAAAATATCTGCAACTTACTTCCATATCCTTTTAGCATTTTACCAAAGATATCTATTAACCTTTAATATATAAAAATATAACAATTATTTATAACATATTTAATATTCAAAACTAGAATTCAATAATTATTATTAATAAATACTAATTACATTGATATTAATAACTAACCATTAAATCAATTAATAATGTCAATATAATATATTTATTAATAGTAATTATTAAATTTCTCATAAATATTTAAATATATTATAATTAATTAATATTTTTATAATGTTAAAAATTAATAAATATTGTAAGGCTTTAATATCAAATACAAATAAAGTGATTTATAAGATCATCACTTTAATTAATATTGATATCTTACATCAAGGAAATGGGGAACTTTAAAGCTTTGGACATTTGCATAACTTAGCAAATCTGAAAAATAAAGGCAAAACCTTTATTCTTCTACCCACGTGAACTATGGACTTAGGAGATTTTACAAAATGAAGTGTTTTTTCTTTATTAAAAAGGATAAACCTTTTGTCTTTCTCATTCATGTAAAGGAAATAAGATATTAGGGAAAGATAACCTAAAAACTTCATTCATTTTATTTTATTTGGTATTCACATGAGCTCTAGCCAGCTGGAAAAAAATGAGGGCTTGGAGGTAGAAGAATGAAGATGCTCTGCAGGGTATAATATAGTGGTGAATTTTTGTATTTTGGTGAATTTGATGTTTTGTCAGTGTTATTTTTGGCAATTTCTGAGCCCTTCCATGGTTTCTTGGTCGCCAAGCTTTGTTGGGTTTACCTGGTTGCCTAGCATCGTAATCACCAAGGCAAATGTTATGTTTGAGGTTTTCCCTAGTGATATTCGCCTTTCACACAACCGACCAAGTAACATTTATTGTGGAATGTTCATCAAGTTTCAAGGTTCCATTTAATGCAGTATGGGAGAATTCGCCATCCCGGTTTCATTTTACCATGGAGGAGTCGACTTGTTTCACATTATGGGAAGTGGAGGAGTTGGCTCGTTTCGCCAACACACTTTCATTTTTTCATGGAGGAGTCAGCTTGTTTGGCGTGGTAAATTGGTAATTGTATTGATTTGTATATAAATCTGAATTCTCCCAAGAAATGAGACATTCACTAAATATCGTTGGCACTCCATCAAATTTCTGGCAACGCAGGACACATCGCGGGCAAGACTCAGACTCCAGAGATAGCTTCCACAAGTGGTGGTACATTGGTATGTGTAGTTGAGCTATAAAATACTCTCCTTGAGCTTATGTAGTTTAATTTAATCAGAAGCTTATCTACAATTTCCTTTCTTATCTCATTTTCATTAGAAATTTTTCAAAAAGCAAACATTAATGGTTTTTAAAGCTTGCATGCATGGATATTGACCACCTAAGGTCAATATCCTATTTCCTTTGCCATGGAATGTCAATTCACCAACTGTCAAAAATGAGAATTGAAATTTAACTTTTTTTCTTTAAGTTTCAACTCCTAGTCTGAAAGTAATACTGCTTATTCTCAGGGAAGTAAAGTTTAAACGGATTATCAGTGGATTGAGATGTCAGGGGAGGGTGAGTCTGTAACTAATATTGCTCAGCCTCAGGGAAGTGACAAGGGTAAGACCCCCAAGGGCAGTGAAGGGATTAATCTTACATCAAAATGCCAAAAATTTAGAGATACTACCATAAAGGCTTTCTTTGGAATTGACAATGTTTCTGGTCCACCAACTTTGGCAAGTACAAGTGCAAAAGGAAATCACAATACCTCACCACCACTAGAAGAGCAGGTTGTTATTCAATTAAATCAAAATGCATCAAACGAGGATAACAATGTTCCAACAACAGAAGATGTTGTAACAGAAGATAATATTGATGTTGGTAGGAAGAAAAGAAAAAGGAATGTAAAAATGGGGTGAGAGTGGGAAATGAAAAGGACTTTCTAGGTTGATTGGGTAGCAAAGTACTGGTTTATTGAACCAGTCACAAACAATGATGAACCACCAATAGAATGCAAGTGTACGATTTGTACCTGGAAAACTAAAAGAGAGGAAAAGTTGCAGTTAAAGCTCGACACTATAGAAAAACATATTGGTAAGGTTTATAAAAAACAAATCATAGATGGAAAGGAAGTAGCGGTAGTGAGATGGAAATCAAAGGAAGAATGCCTTCATGTTAAGTATGCCATAGAATATGAAGAGCATTTCAAGAAAATAGCGATAATTGGTAGTGGCAGTAGTGGCAATCCAATCAAGGATGGGCTTCAACATGCAGCCAATGATGCAAACTTGGCAAAGACCATTTAGATGAGTGTTATTTTTCATATTCTATCTAGAGGGCGTCCTATGAGAGACTTTTCAGAATATGGTAATTTATTATCTTTTTTGAGAGTTTCTCACTATCCTATGTCACATTGGTCAATATACGCTGGATGGGAAATGGAAATTTGTCTTGCTGAGGTGGAAAAGCAAAATGTACAGGAGAGAGTAAAAGAATCCAAGTTCATTTCATTATCCTTAGATGAAGTCACTGCGGTAGATAACACTGCTTGGGTCTGTATGCATGTATATACTGTAAAAGATCATGTCCATCAAGCTAATCTACTTTGTGTTTGTAAAATGAGGGCCAATTCAACTGCAAAAAAATTATATTTAGAAGTTAAGAAAGCTTTGAATGAAATTGCTGGTATGGATGACTTGACAATTGCAAAGAAGTTAGTGTGTGTCGAAGCTGATGGAGCTGCAGTAATGCAAGGGCAAAGGAGTGGTCTTTGTGCAAGATTACAAACTAGTATTGTACCTTACATGCTTGGCATACACTGCATGGCCCACTGGATAAATTTAGCATATTTAAGATTGTAAGTACTTTTCCTACAGTGTCAAAAGTTGAAGATCTAATTCGTGAGCTCCACTCATACTTTTGCAGAAGTCCTAAATGCTTTGCAGAATTTATGATTTTTTTTGAGGGAGTAATAGCAGGAAATAAGATTCTCAAGGATGTTGAGACCAGATGGATATCTTTGCATGGACCAACAGAATGAGTTCTAGCAGAATATCAATCCTTGATTGGAGTTCTATATGAGCAACGCCTTACTGTGGACAGAGCTCCTAATTTGTTAAATAAGTTAAGTGACATAGAGAACCTATTAACTTTAGCTAGTCTTCTCCCCATGCTAGATTTAATGAACAAACTTGTTAAGAAAGCCCAAGATAGAACTATGTATATTCATGAGTATTCTGATTAGCTCTGGATTCTTTGTATTCAGATCTCTTAGGTCATAGCCCAATTTTTTCAAGGTGGGAGATAATTACAGATTTGAATCATGCTGAGAATTTTTTACAATTCAATGGGAAAAATGAGCTATGTGTGTTTGTGAAAGGATTTGAAATACCAAAGCACCAATCTAAAACAACCAAGAGAGGCAGAGTACTACCAATTAGAAAGGATGATTTTGACAAGATTGTTAAATCTGTTAGTGAAAATGTGAAGTCTATTTCCTACCAACTTTCAAGTGAGATTCGCGAAAGATTCCCTCAAGAAGAAATTCTTGAAGCCATTAGTTGTGTGTTTCCTCAATTTTGGAAACACTTTGGACATAATCCAACTGATGCAAAGTTGTTTCATAATAAACTTGACGAATTGATAACACAATTTTCAAAGCATACAGATTGCAATGGACAACTAATACAAAGAATCTTAGATTCAAATAATCTTAAAAATCAATGTAAACTTTTTGCATTGTGTATGAAAAACCAGATGGAAAACTTTGAGAATCCATTCAATCCTAGTGCAATAACAAGGCTCTGGAAAAGGATAAGTCAGAGTGAAGTATTACATACTTCAATATTAGAATATTTCAAACTTGTTGATTTATGTCAAACAATGATATTAGGGTCGGTGGAAGATGAGAGAGTTTTCAGTGCATTGGGGTTTTTGAAATCAAATGTCAGAAACAAACTAGACAAAAATTTGGAAACTTGTTTGAGGTTGTTTGTAACTCAATACAATGTTAGAGATTTTCCTTATGATAGGTCATTGGCCATTTGGAATTCCACACGTGAAAGACGAGGCCTTTGCAACACTTTAAAAGATGGTGGTTCTACTTCTACTGCTGACTCCAACATAAATGATGAATTTAGGTCTCAAAGTCAAAATGAAGATGAAGATTTTACGGATTTTGAATACTCGATTCCAAATGAACAGGAACCTATTAGTATTAGTCAAACTTCAATTTTAGGATCTAGATTATGGAGTCCATATGGGATATAGAAGCATCACATTTGAGACTGAGTCAATGAAGTGAATTATGATTTAGTAATGCAGCATTCAGTTCTAAGGAATTTATAGGTATACAGTATACTCTACTTCAGTTCTTCCATATTCATTACTCAGTCATATTGCAATTACAATTTACAAAAATTGAGTTCAAGATTTTTGTTACTCTATTGTTGACATAATGTTATTTGTGTACCTTTCTCTTGATTTGAGTTCAAGCTTTTTGTTAGTTGTTACTCTATTCATATTGTTGACACAATGTTATTTTTGTATCTTTCTCTTGATTTAGTTGTTTGATAATAATAAAAGAATAATAGAGACGTGTGCAAAGCCCATAACATCACAGAGAACTACTGACTACAAAACATAATGGAAAATTGAAATACATAGAGTTGGAACAATATCTGCTCTTAAAGAAAATTATACTTAATATGAAAAATAACAACAGATCGGACCATTTCTAAGCCTTGGGAACTCATATTTATATCACTTGAGTTGCAACAATCTTTAGGTTTACAAAGGTTACATCATGATTCATTACAAAAGACAAAAGATAACAACAATTAAGATAATCATTACAATTTTTTGAAACCTTTTGTGACATGTTTTAATAAAAAAGGGGAAACAATTACAAAATGTGACAAGTGGCAAGTGATCATTAAGCCCGTCTTCCAGTTCTAACTGCAACATTACCCACAATGGATGTACCGCAAAGGTAAGGTAATCTATTATGATGAACAGCTTCTCTTTGATATTCTTCTGCAACACTTGTCCTCCAATTGATTCCCCGAGGCCACCATCTTTTGTGCTAATCATCTTCTACTGAAGGGATTGCTTTGATATCTGCTATAACCTCCCAGACGGCAATATCTATATCCACAACATGCCACATTGTATTTCTAACTACCTCTAATTCACTTATGTTTTTAGTCCATTTTGCATTTGTGATGGCTTTACCCTCTCCAGTAATTTTGTTCATATCTGCTTCAATTTTGTATGTCATATCAATCATATCATATACAAATTGATCACTTGATTCACCTCTTGAAAATGCTATAAATCTTGGATGGTCTAATATTAGATCAAAAGATTCAGGCCACTCTTGCCAAGTTTTGACATACCCTTCATTGTTCAAAATTGGTGGAATGAAATTTGGGGTACCCAATGCTATGCTTTTCAATTTTCCCCTTACTACTTCGATCTTACTAATAAAGAATGAATTCAATTCTTTAACTTGATGTATTATTTTCCTTATAGGAAAAATGATCTCCTTAGGTAGTTCCTTTTTCTATGTGAGTAAAGGAACTAACGTATCAAAGAATTGAATGTATGGCCCCCATTGGACAAACAATGGAGATAATAGTGATAAAGCCTCAGAGCATTGGTATTCATTACTTTACAGAGTAATGTACATACTATGTACATTTATAGAGGCTCTCTTTAAAGTAGTGATTCTTTTAATCAAAAACTATTTCATTGTCCTAATCTTTGCATCCTTGCTAATCTCAAACTCGTTCACATCCATATGTGTTACTAGATGTGGTTCTTCTGCTATCTGGTCAGTTTGAATATTCTGGTCTTGTACCTCCCTTACTCTTAGTGACCTTTCTTCTCTTTTCAAATCTTTATTCTCCTTTTTTTATTCCTCCAAAGCATGTTGCAAAACATATGTTCTTCTCATTTCCTCTTCATACTTCTTCCTGGCGTCAAGGTACTTTTCATATGTTTGCACTAGTTGTTCTTGAAGAATATCAATCTCGTTCTTGCCTAGCATAGTAGCAGTGTTTTGGAGGTTGTAAATTTGATCTAAAGAAGTTGAATGTGCATTCCAAAAAATTGCATTATTGTCAGTGTCTCTTTAATTTCCATTACGGTAGGCTTCTCTGATTCTGGAGCTACACTCCAAATAGTCATTGTCTTAGTATCTATATTAAATCCTACCCCTTGCAATTCACCAAATGGATTAATCTCCTCATAAGAGATTGATTTTTCTTGTCTCCTCATTTGATCAAGTAGGAATGATGAACTAATATCCCATCCTAGGAAAACTGTCATACCACTCCTTTGTACCAATTCCCTAGCCTCCTCTACAATGAGGCTTTCACTGTTAGGATCATAGGCTTGGAGCTTCTGCACCATTTCAGTCACTTTTTCATCTGTGTCTCCAGGTTTTACATGCAAAGAAAGTTCATTCTGTTTGAGTTTATACATAAAACTTTTGAATTCTTCACTCTTGATAAAATCATCATTCTTCATGAATTCTTGAGCCTGTATAATTCTGTCATCCAGCATCATGGACTGCAGTTCTAAACTATTGGGTCTCCTCTCCTCTTTAGTAGCTTGATCAATTAAGAACTTTTTTCTGGCATCATCAAAATACCTAGTTCCTTTTGGAAGCACTTGTAAGGCTTTCTCTCTAGCCTTTTCTGGAACCTCAATCAATTTTTGTTTCTTCTTGCCCCCTTTATCCCAGTCTGAAGGGCCAGGCTGATCTTCTTCGTCACTAATTTCCAATACAACATCTGCCTCTGGAGAAGAAGGGTTTACCCTATCTCTAGAATTTTGAGGAACTTGAGACATAATGTTATCAAACTCCTCAATACAATTATCAATTTGTTTAAAATAGGGTAAATCGGAATAGAAGCCCTAGAAATTAGGATCTACTTTCTTCATTTCTTCCTCTACTGAGAGGATTTCTCTCCACTTCTGCATCCTATCAGCATATACATCTTCATACAATACATCCCTAATGACATCTTCTTCCCAAATTTTCCTTCCAATGATGACATTATAACCCCTCCTTTGTTTAAGAGCACTTGTAACAATGTTATATGGGTCATAAACCCTAGTAGGGGCAGTGGGGAAATTTAACTCTCTTAGGAAGGAATTAACTTCCTCAATGGCCTCTTTACCAATTTCAAAATCCCCTACTTTGAAATTTCTACACACAAAAGACCCCTTTTTAATGGTTGGCCCTAGATATTCTCTATTCATGGATAACAACTGCCAGAAAATTTCCATTACAACCACCCTCTCTAGTACATATCTTGGCAAGAAATGAGGGGGTTGGGAACAACCAAAAATTCTAATCACTATATAGTTTGCTAAAAAAAAGGCACTGCCCCAATCATGATCAATTGGTCCCTCATCATCAAAACACATAGTTGGTCTAACAATCTTCCTGATTAACCTAGGTAATCTTTCCAATTTTGAACCTAACATCCTATGAATAGTTGCAACAAAATCATTATAAAAAGAGAGGGAATTAGAAAAAGAGTAGAACCTCTGCCATAATCTTGTCCATCTTTGAACAGACAATGCCTCTCCGAAATTTTCCAAACCTTCAATGAAACTGGAATCCACATGACCCACGTTGTAGAAGAGGATGAGATGCATAAGCAACAAGTAATGTAGAAATTTGAAATTGCCAAGATCACCTTGCTGAGCTGTCACCATTTGTTGATGAATACTATCAGAAATAAATGTTCTAAAATCATACCCCACATTAGTATGTGGGTCCTGAATTTCTAGAGCTATCACATACAATGTTGGGGAGGCATCCATGGATCCATCTACTCCCAATAGTTTGTTCAATCCAAAAACTATTTTCTGAAAGTATGTACACAAATATGACAAGGGTATAAAATCAGTAACCATTTTTGGGAATTCTCCTTTCATCTTGTTTTGATTTTCCCTTGAGATATGTCGCAACATTGCATGTGTTGTATAGAAATCTCTTTGTTTCTCAAATGTTGCTTCCAATTTTTCCAGGTTAATAGGAATTGACATGGGACCCTGCAAATCAAATGCTTCAACAAAAGTATCCTTACTTAACGTACAAAGAATGCTCATATCCTTTTTATGAAAGGACTGAGTGGTTGGATTATATGCATTTACCAGTGCCTTGATAAGGTCAACATCCACATATACCTCTGGCATTATCAACTTTCCTAGGTTCCTCATCCATGGATTTGAGACGGGAACCTTCTACACCCTATTCTTGTAAAAGTACCAGAACAATTTAGTTCCATAGGTGTACGGTACTTGAGCATCTCTACAGAAGCTGTAAGCATCTCTAAATGCGTGGACATTAGCACTTTGAGCATTGGAAGATTTAGGGAGAATCTTCAACCATTCTTTTGCAAATTTGGTAGACAATGAAACCTTGTTGCCCTCTCCAATGCCCTTCTTTACTGATGATTCTGCTTCTGCCATTCTGATCTTACTGCAAATTCTTTTAGCTCTATTAGCTCTAGATGTCTGAGAATTCAATTTTCCTTGTAAACCTTTTGCTTTGATAACTAGTACTTGAATAATCCCTGGATGTTCAGCTTATCGTAGTACTAGTTTTTTGCAACTTGGTGACAATGTTAATGACTTTAAATTTTTAAAAGCTTGCATGTGCATGGATATTGACCTATAGTAAGTACCTTAGTACTGCCTTCATTTCATTTTCCTTAGAATTTCAACTCATCAACTATTGGGAATTAGATAATAGATTTGAAAACATGTTCTTTTGTCCTTTCAAGCTTTAAAATCTTATGAGTTGCGAAACCCTTCTTTCTGCACTTTGTCGCAAGCGGTTTAACTTAACCTTGAATTCTTTTTGTGAAACTGTGAAACCCTTCTTTTTCTTTTCTTGAGCTATCACAACTATAAAATAAAATATTCACTTTACCCTTGTGATCCTACAATAAGCCTTACATCCTCTTCCAATGAGATTCCCCTTCTGTCGTAGCTTCAAAACTTAAACTTTTCACATCGTGGTCTCACAGTTGTCAAAACCCATTTCCTTCTAACCGGTGCGAAGTGGCGAAGATGACTTCATCTTAACTTTTTGCAGCTTCACAAGATGACCATATCTTTGTATCAGAACCTTGGAACATGAAAATCCTTGTCTTCACAGTCTCGCGACTACTGGAAGTCTTTTCCCTTTAACCGCTGTGAACATACGATGGTGTGATCTCCCTTTTCCACGACTTCACAACATAAAAGTTTGCCATCATTTAAACTGGCGATGATGCAATCTTTGCCCTCCTTGTGGTTTCATAACACACATCTTTTCAACTGATGATGATGCAATCTCTGCCCTCCTCATTATTTTTCTTCACACAAACTATTAACTTGCGATGATGTGATCTCTGCCCTCCTCGCGGTTTCACAACACACAAACTATTAACTTGCGATGATGCGATATTTTCCCTCCTCGCAGTTTCGCAACACAATCTCCTTTATCTTTTCAATCGATGATGATGTGATGTCTGCCCTCCTCATAGTTTTGCAACACACAAACTATTAACTTTCACTTTGACAGCAACATTGTGATAGACCTGTTAAAGCCTTTCTCGTAGTTTCGCAACTGCCAACTTCAAACTGATGAAACCCTTTGTGAACCTTCTTTGCCATCAACTTTGCGTATGTTTTTTTTAACCTTGAATATAATGAAATGATTCACCCAAAAAATTAAAATTTTACTATGATTATTATTTTTTGTTCACCAATGTATAAATTTTTTGTGGTTTTAAAATAACACAATTCGCCCAGATTTTACACATTGTTTGAGAGACTATGAATGATTCGCCAATGGATATTATTATTTTTTCTTTGTAAACTATTTTTTTCACCACAAAAAATAAATTTTTTTGTCAGGTGTTTTACACCTTTTGCCAATTTTTACACCTTTTCTAAAGGAGGGGTTTCTTAAAGTATACCTTGATGCTCTACCAGAGTTTTCCTTCTATTTTCTAGGCATGTTTTCCTCTTCTCCTTGGCTCAAAACGTAGGTTATTTTCTACTCTATGGCTACCATTTACATCATTTGTTGGGCATTTTTGTAATAGCCGAGAAAATATGAAGACCTTTGGGCTCCCATTGGTTTTGTTTCTCTTGCTATTTTGATTTTTTGGGTATTTTGTTATGCCATTAAAGAGAAAATTTTATGCTCTTCTTTAAGCTTTGATAGCAGATCAAAATCTGCAATTTCTAGGCACATTCTTTGCTCAAAAATGAAGATCATATTTTTCTCTTTTCTTAGTATTTTTTTTGCACATTTTTGCTACTATAGCAAACATTTGTGGCTCACAAAGGAGAAATCTAGGCACTTTTTGGTGTTGTAGCATGCATTTTCTACTTGTCTTCCTTGTTGGGCCACCATAAGAAAAGGAAATAAAGATAGTTTTGTTGGGCATTCTTCATCTACGACTTTGTTGGTATGGCATATTTTTCTAATCTTTTCCCTTTGACAAAATCTGAGACATTTCTTGTAGATATATTGCTTATCTACTATCATTTTTCTCAAATTTAAAAGCCTTTTTAAGCAGTAATCTTTTTTAGAAAAAGAAAAGGCATTTCTTTGTCAAAAAATTTGACATGTAGAAGCTCATGTACAGATTCTTGTTGCTCCATAAATGTCTATAGCTTACTTTGATATGTCATTTTCCCATTTTCCTTTTAAAAGACCATGGTCTGTCATGAGCAAACTTATCATTTATAAAACATAGTACTGCTACATATCATTCTGAAAGAAGCTCCTTTTAGCACTTAATATCTCTTGCCTTATCCTAATGGAAGGTTGTGAAAATGATGCTCCCATGTTGTGATGATACTAAATGCATCGCATGTCATTACCGTTGTTACCATGAGTAATATGATTGTTACATTTTCATTTAATGTTGAAGCTGCAATAATCATATGTATGCTTAATGATTAATTCCCACCATGGATGTCATATATATACTTGACATGTTGCTTTCATTAGAATGCTTCAAAAATATTTGAACGCCCTGCTACATTCTATATTCAATGGTAATTGACAATAGTAAATGTATTATGCTTCAGAATGTTGTCTGATCTGTGATATCTTTCATGTACCCCTCATGATCTTGTAGCTGCATTTTTGTAACACCACTTTCTTTTACTTTTGAATGCTTTCTTCTTTGTTGCATATATGTTGAGGCTTGAAATTGAGCAACTTCATGTTTATCTTGTTTCTAAAGAGTACACTAGGCTCAAAGACCCTTGTGGGAGCTTACTGTTATATATATATGTATCTGTTAGAAATAGGAAGCTACACAGTGAACAAACACGTTAGCAATAAAGATTTTTGATATGTTTGCTTGCTTCCTTTACTATTAGCATGCATTCTTATTTCATAAAAATATGTAGCATCTTAGGAATATGAAAGTGATGGAAAGGTGAGATACTAGCATTGCTTAGATCCATCAAATCTAATATTTTCCCTCTAATTATGCAGGATTTGGAAGCTTGGAGGGAACGTGATGCAGAACAACAATCAAGCAGGAATGAGAAGACACAACATGACCAGTCATACAAGAAATGACTAGTGGCCATGACCCTTTCCTTTCTCTTTTAGTTCTATCATGTTACTCATTTCCAAAAAGTAGGAACTTATAGCAGTGGTCTAGGGGCTACTCTCACAGTCATTTGTGTGAGAGAATAACTTTCAGTGCTACATTTCATTTCATCATTTGCAACTATCAAGTGTATTTATTTGATTGATGAAACAAGGACATTCTTGTATGAAATGATCAACATTATGTACTCTATCTTCACTACTTAAATTTTACACGTGTGCAAAATTTTAGTAACATTTTTGGTGACATCTGCTATATGTCTTCCTACTAGACATCAAAACTAGTAGCCTTACTGATCAATCCATTGGGCTATAGAGTCAATTCGGGTATGTGAGGATAAGTGATTGTTATTTTCAGCTCAGTGTTGTTTGTATTGCTTGCATCATTATAGGTTATGTTCATGACATTGGGCTAGAGGGAATGATGACATATTTTCGCATAGCTAAAACACAAATATAACATGGATAAGCAAAGTAGAACAGTATTGGATTTGTGTAGGTATTTTGGTCAGGTAATTATGTTGGTATGTATGTTGCATAGGAAACTATGACCTCTATTTAAAACAAAAGTCCTATGGCATATGTATGAGTGTGATTAGGTGGCTAAGGTAGGTGCTTGTTTGTAGCATTTATTTTCTTTACTCAACTCATCAAAAAGCTTGAAAACCCTTGAAGAATAGGAAACACTCAAAACTAAAGCAAGCTTGCACTAGAATAGCACTTAGGGAAAACTGGAAATCTAACCTATCCTAGCCAAACCAGCAACAAAATGCTAAACAAAACCATTTACTAGTTGGCTTAAATATTTTCCTTTCCTTCTTAGTTTGCAATGATGAATATGCATATTAGCAAATATGAAGAGATGGAAAAATAGCCAATATTTGGCCAGCTAGTGCAATACTTAATGAAGTACAAAAGTAAATGTACTTACTTCATCAAGAAAGAACAAATTGGCATCTTGGAATGAATTAGCATGTTTTGCTTTGCTCAGCTCATCAACATCTTTATACTTAGGTGCTGATATAACTGATATCCTCATACTTGTCTCAAACTAAGATAAATATTTGATTGGGTAGCCTCTTAAGAAGGAAAACTCAGAGTTTACTTTTTTGTTTTCTTTTTTTGGCTCTTTATCATAGTTGTCATGCATAATCAGTTGTCATATCATCTCCTCTTCTATAGTCAAAGGATCATCATCATCTGTTGGGGCAGCTAATAACTCATCAATAGGAAAATATTCCCATCTCAACACATTTTTTTCCATCATGCAAGTATTTAGCATATGAATGTCAATTTTCTCACAGACATTTTCAATAATGCCATCAAAAAGGTCCTCCATACTTTGATCAACTTTTATATCTTTTGAAGATACTTCTTCAAATGCATCTTTTATATCTTTCTCAACAAAGGATGGTAGTTCATCAACCAAAAATATGGCATTTTCTCTTTGATCCTCTATCATTACAGCTAATGAGGAGTTATTAGTTTCAAACATCGTCACCCTTTCAACATCTTGCTTAAAATATGCAAGCAACACATCCAATGAATCAAAACCAATAGCCTCATCACCATCATGTCTTTGCTCCTATGCCTCCTAGATTGGTTCTATCAACGTAGGATCAAAAATATTATCTTCTACTTCACCCCTTTGATCTTGAACTAGCTCAAATGGTACAACCTTAACAAGATTTGGCATTTGAAAATTAGGATAGTTGGTCTAAGAAGGTTGCCATTTCTATTTAATACTTTGAGTATTTAATTTAGGCTCATGAGATGACTGAAAATGAGATTTAGTGAAGTGATTTGGAAGGCTTTTCTCATTTAGAGGCTTATGTATAGGTTGTTCTACTTCTTTTGGGGCCTCCATCTTCATGGGTTGGTTAACAGATCCATGAGATTCTAGTTTGAAGCTAGGAAAACTAGGGGATTGGGTCTTTATCTCTTGAAGTCAAGAAAATAATAAACTTATTTGCTCTTCCTTTATAGATATCTCCCTTGCAAAATATTCATCATATTGCCTTTGTTGCAGATCTATCACTTGCTAATTTTGGTCAACTTGGTAAGCCCACTCATCCTACTGCATAGTACCTCTTGATGCCCATCAATACTTCTCATCTCCTTTTGAAAGTTAAACAAATAATCATCTAGGCTCATATTAGTAACATGCTGAGGGTGATTTTGAAAATCATCATGATAATTGGAAATAAACTAGCCTTCTTGGGGTTGCTAATGCATAATGGTAGATTTCCATAAGGCTTGAGCAAGGATGGGTGGGTGGAAAACATATTGAACTTTTTGGGTATTTGCTAATATAGGATTTCTAATTTTTTTTGGTTATAACCAGCATAATATGCTTCTTGACATGTTTGGTAGGATGTAATATGAGGAACTTTGTGGAAATGAGGATGATAAGATAAATTTGCATGATAAGAAGGCATGCTGAAACATTTATATAATCTAGAAAATTGCTAAAATTATTGAAAATCTAGAAAAAAATAGGTCTAATTTTCCACATACCAACACTTAATCTACTTATAACCATTTGATACTCTTCTAGAGTTGCCAGATGTATTAAAACCTTGCCTCCAAAGGCAGAAAATACTATTGTCCACACCAAACATTAGTCATATAAGGCTTGAAAGAACTAAAAAACCAGCACTTGGTCCCACCGAGCGTGCCATTATTTGTATCCCTATAAGTTGCACCCTAACTGAATCCTAAAACTTAGTCACTCCAAGAAACATGGAAAATACATATGATTATTGCAGCTTCAACATTAAATGAAAATGTAACAATCAGATTACTCATGGTAACAATGGTAATCACATGAGATGCATTCAGTATCGTCACAATATGGGAGCATCATTTTCACAACTTTCCATTAGGATAAGGCCAGAGATGTTAAGTGTTAAAAGGAGCTTCTTTTGGAATGATATGTAGCAACATTGTGTTTTATAAATGATAATTTTTCTCATGATAGACCATGGTCTTTTAAAAGGAAAATGAGAAAATGACATATCAAAGTAAGCTACAAACATTTATGGAGCAACAAGAATTTGTACATGAGCTTCTACATGTCAATTTTTTTGACAGAGAAATGCCTTTTCTTTTTCTAAAAAATATTACTGCTTAAAAAGGCTTTTAGATTTGAGAAAAATGATAGTAGATAAGCAATATATCTACAAGAAATGTCTCATATTTTATCAAAGGGAAAAGATCATAAAAATGTGCCATACCAACAAAGTCGTAGATGAAGAATGCCCAAGAAAACTATCTTTATTTCCTCTTCTCATGGCGGCCTAGCAAGGAAGATAAGTAGAAAATGCATGCTACAACACTAAAAAGTGCCCAAATTTCTTCTTTGTGAGCCACAAATTTCTGTTACAATAGCAAAAACGTGCAAAGAAAATACCTAGAAAAGAGCAAAATATGATCTTCATTTTTTAGCAAAGAATGTGCCCAGGAATTGTAGATTTCCATTTGCTATCAAAGCTTAAAGAAGAGCATAAAATCTGCTCTTTAATGGTAGAACAAAATGCCCAAAAAATCATAACAGCAAGAGGAACAAAGCCAATAGGAGCCCAAAAGTCTTTTTATTTTCCCAGCTATTACAAAAATGCCTAGCACATGATGTAAATGGTAACCATAGAGCAGAGAATAACCTATGTTTTGAGCCAAGGATAAGAGGAAAATGTGCCCAGAAAATAGAAGGAAAACTCTAGCAGAGCTTCTTCATTCTTCTACCTCCAAACCCTCATTTTTTCCAGCCGGCTAGAGCTCACATGAATACCAAAACAAATCAAATGAATGAAGTTTTTAGGTTACCTTTCCCTAATATCTTCTTTCCTTCACGTGAATGAGAAAGAGAAAAGGTTTTGCTTTTTTAATAAAGAAAAAACATTTCATTTTATAAAATCTCCTAAGTCCATAGTTCACGTGGATAGAAGAATAAAGGCCTTGCCTTTATTTTTCAGATTTGCTAAGTTATGCAAATGTCCAAAGCTTTAAAGTTCCCAATTTCCTTGATGTAAAATATCAATATTAATTAAAGTGATGATCTTATAAATCACTTTATTGTATTTGATATTAAAGCCTTATAATATTTATTAATTTTTAACATTATAAAATATTAATTAATTATAATATATTTAAATATTTATGAGAAATTTAATAATTACTATTAATAAATACATTATATTGACATTATTAATTGATTTAATGGTCAGTTAATAATATCAATATAATTAGTATTTATTAATAACAATTATTAAATTCTCATTTTGAATATTAAATATGTTATAAATATTTTTTATATTTTTATATGTTAAAGGTTAATAGATATCTTTGGTAAAATGCTAAAAGGATATGGAAGCAAGTTGCAGATATTTTCAAGCTGAGGAGAGTTATTTCATTTTAGAGAGTTATTTCATTTTAGAGACTTTTGGAGGTATTTTTGGGATAAGACTACATTAATGAGGAGTAATTATGATGATTTTATTAGGCCATGACTTTTGGGCCATTTGTACACTTTTTTGAAGTCTTTTTATGAGCTCAAACAGTGCCTTTTTGGCTGAGCTCACCCAAGGATTGAGTGTTTGGCATTTATGATACAATTGGCTATAAAAAGAATAAATATGAGCTTGAGGCTCATTTGTAAAAGGTTCCAAGTTTTGATTATGCAAGTAAACTTTTGTGACATATCTTTGTCCCTAGTATACTTTCACGGAATTTTCTAACTCAGTTTGAAAATTAACTTCATAGTGACTGAACCTTTTGCAGTTTTAATTTTCTTTTCTTTCTGTATCTTTGTATTCAATGCATGATTGATAAAAATAATTTGTGAATTTTTCATTCCTCATTGTTTTGTCTCAACCAGTACCTTTTACAGAAGTGTATGTTGTTTGCAGGTCATAGTTTGTGTCCACAATATTGTTAAGTAAAAAGTTTTTTTCATTAACTGATATTTTTAAGACCTGATTGTGAAATACTTATGCAAGCCTATATAGAAGAGAAGTTTTCACCTATAAGATAAAACCTTGCAAGATTGAGACCAGTTACCTATTATGTTGTCATTTTTGGTGTATCACCTTTCTAGTTTGTAAGTTCTTTTCATTCTCATTCTATCTCTTTCCCTCTTAAGTTTAAATCTATGTTTAAGGAGCAAATAGGTGATTATCCAATAGGAACCAGCCTAGAACTAGGAGATTCACTCCTATTTTTGGTATACCCACTACCCAAGAGTGCTTCCATGTTTCTTAGAGTGAATGAGTTGTAGGATTCAGTCAGGGTGCAACTTTTAGAGATAACACCTATCTCATTGTTGTGTCTCCTCTATCTCATTTCAATTTCAATCCCTAGGGGACAAAAATATATTATCATTGTGGCTAATTTATTTTTCTACTATGGCTATATATTTTCTCTTAATTTATCTACTTGTTTTGCTTGACATATTAATGCTCATCCTGGATATTGATATTGTTTATCTATATCCTAGTGCTCAATTTTACTGCTAACTAATTGTGCATCTAGGATCAGCTATCTCTCTGAGCTTTTTTTTTCAGATTCAAATCTCTCTATCAACTACTATCTTGATATCTTTATTCTTTGACATAATGTGTGTCCAAATCAATCACACATTAGTCAAAGAGGGGTAAATGTGATCACCCAAAAATGGTCATCTAGACTATAAGCCCCCTTTCTAGCATTTTTTCTTAATTTATCCATTGCTTTGATCAAATGATCAATTTTCTATTTATTTGATTATAACATATGGGTTATCCACTTCATTATAAGTCTTTATTTAATCGAGATAACATACTCCCTTTTGTTGTCGATAAAATGTATAATGTAGCCGACGGGTAGAGTAGTATCTGAATGGGCGCGTGACGCTTGAGTCACCCCTTCAGAAAGGCATATGTACACGTTTGAGATGGACTTTGGAATCATCATTGATCATTATAGTCATCATAATTGGATTGTAATCAGCAAGTGCATACATGAATAAAGTACATGTTCTGTATTGAGTCATGTTATACATGTGTTAAACTTATTACCCTATGCAGTAAACATTTGGCATCATTGTCGTTGACGGATGGTTAGAGAAAATTCAATAAATATTACAAGTAAGGACTATACACAAGAAAGGATTTGAAGTAGAAGCATTGTCAAGTAGGGGGAAAAAAAATCTTTAGAGCCATACTAGGGAATTTTATAGCAACCATACCATTAAAAGGACTAAGCCATACTTTTTCAAAGAAGCCATACTTTTCTAAGACAAGGTAGCCATACTAAGGAAGCTGTACTATCACTTGGGAGGCTGAATCTAGGCAAGCCATACCATTAGAATTGTTCACAAAATTTGAAGAAGTCATACAATATGGAAGCTAGAAAAAATTGTGTAAAGTAACTGCCATAACGGTGTGACATTTATTCACAAAATGACAAAAAGGTGACAGTTATGCAATCAGCCAGAAAGAGGGCTTGGAAGAGAAAAATAGACGAAGACATGAACAAGAACACAAAGACACTACCATTTGGAATTCGTGTGGCTGGAGGGACTTATGCAGGGTCCAATAATGTAGGTGCAAGTAAGAAGAAAGTAAAGCAAATGAAGCAGCTGGGAGAACTTCCTATAGTACAGAGTATCACATTTGAAGGGTTAAATGGTGCAGAGTGCCAAAAATGGTGGCAGGAGACTCTGGACAACCACCAGGTGAAGGCTAGTATCTGAAAAGCATAGGTGGAATGGGTAGTGCAAATGCCAGTATTTTGCATCAGAGACTATGAGGGGTTTTTGCGCATTATGATTAAAACATATGATAGGTTCTCCAAAAGCAGTACATTTGAATATCTTGGTTGCAAGTTAACAATATCATTTAGACCATCATATTTTACACGGGTATTTGGCATACCTAGTCATGCTCAGGGTGTGAGAAAAATAGAAAGCAAGCCAAAAAATTTAAGCTGTGAAGTGAAGATGAAGTTGATACAGCTTGTGTGCAGAGACCTGTTGCAGGTAGAACAGGAGGCTCTTTCAGACACATCCAAAGGTAGAGGACAAAAGAAATCTAATATCCAGGAGGGGCATTGGTGTTGTTTGATGGACATAGTTAAAATCCATCTCACAAGTTCGAGCAGCGCTTTAGATATCTCTTTTCCCCACGTAGCCATGATGAACAAAATTTTGCACAGTAGAGTTTATGATTGGGTAGCATTATTGGCAAAGAAAATGTCAAAGTTTATGACATTACAGCACAAAATGTTCTATATGCCACATTATTCTATTGGTCTATTTTTGGATGTGACGATGTAGATGATCCCGAATGATGCACTAGAGGCAAAATCGAGACCACTCATGCCTGGTGAACCACCTATAATGCGATGGAAGCACTTGGATACTCTCAGAACCAAAATAGTAGGACAAAAGAAACCAAGGCCAGATGGTGGTGACACAGATAGCAGCCAAGAGGAGACATCTTCAGAGGAGAATGGGTCTAAGGGGGAAGAGGAGGATGACAAAGAGGTAGAAGTGATCATAGCCACACCTTTGAGATTTCCACGGCCTATGCTTTTGGCTATGACACAATTGGTTCCTATAGGTATACATGGTATCCCAGGGTTTGGACAGATCAAACAGTCGGTAGTGATGATGCCAGTCTTAGCTACGATGCAGCCCATCGTAGAGACACGAGTTGTAGCAGAGTCACATTCAGCATTGATGGAGATAGCAGCTCTAGAGGCATTGATGGAGACAGCTCATGAGACTCTACTAGACATAGGAGGGACTGTGAAACCTAACATGGAGATGGAGATAGACACAAAGATAGGGGTGTTGGAGGTATCCGTAGGCCAGGAGTTGGGGGCATCAGGTGTCCTACTAGATGTAGTAGGATCTAATGCGGTGGTCACAATAGACATGGCACTGTTGGCATCACCTAAGCAGGACAACGAGAGAGAGGACTGAACCTAGAGGGTGATTGCTTTCTTGACTACAAAGTTCCACTGAACTCTGGCACCTTGAGTGACATAATTGTCGACACCCACGCGGGAAGTAGTTTCGAAGAACCCACTACAGGAGGTTGCCCAGGCATAGAATGAGGGAGTATCGCGTAGTGTTGTTGAGCATATGGCAGATGCAGTAGAGAAGGCTATGGGTACATAGTAGGAACACCCACTAGTGTAGGAGACAGCGATGACAGAGGCAATTTTTCTTGATGATGTCGTAGCTCTAGCATCTTGGGCTTGCCAAGTTAAAGATTCGATAAAGACATAGGCATTGGAGTCAATAAGGAAGGAGTTGGAAGGATTCATATCCTTCATGTGGATGGGATACCTAGCTGCCTTTACAATTTTTTTGTAGGAGAGGGGATGACTTGATGTGGAGACCACAGAGATGCAGCAGGAGTGGTCCATGATGAAGGAACCTGAGATGGAGAGTTGGATTGAGAGATAGATCCAGGAGATAGCGAAGTTACACAAGGAGATGTACTACACTCTTCAGAGGAGTCAAGCGGATTAGGTAGTAGCTAAGAGAGCTCAGGAGGAGTCAGCTATCAGGTTAGCCTTGGAGAGGGCAACCTAGGAATCTAAGAGGGTGGCCTGGCAATCGAAGAGGGAAGCCTTGTTAATGGAAAAAGAAAAGATGGCAGCAAAAAAGGAGAAGGAATTGGGAGAAGTCAGAGAGATGATGCAATCAGCCCTAGAGCTCTAGTTGGAAGTAGAAGCAGAGTTGAAGATCAAAAAAGAACAAGTCTAAAAGCTGAGGGCAAAGGTGAACGAGTTGCGGACGCGGACGGCCACTATGCCTGGGACGCATCCCTCTATCTAGTACTTATGCATTGATGTAATTTGTTAATGAAATTTTGTAATAGATTTTTGTTGTATTTTCATTCGGAGACAACCTTTCTTTTGCAGGGGATGATATTGTCGATAAAATGTATAATGTAGCCGATAGGTAGAGTAGTATCCGAATGGGTGCATGATGCTTGAGTCACCCCTTCGAAAAGGTATATGTACACATCCGAGATGGACTTTGGAATCATCATTGATCATTGTAGTCATCATAATCAGATTGTAATCAGCAAGTGCATACATGAATAAAGTACCTATTCTACATTGAGTCATGTTATACATGTGTTAAACTTATTACCCTATGTAGTAAACACCTTTTGATCAAATAAAATCTCCCAAATCCCACTTATCTTAAGTGTGCAAAGATAAACCATTATTCCCCTTTTTTTTAAAAAAAAGAAGGTATTTTGTCTCACATTAGGGGCACACTTTTCTATGTGAGAGGAATCTTTATTTTCAGAATAGCTTTAATTCTCCTCCACGCTTTTTTTTACCTCCTGAAATCAACCGTTGATCTTTCTTAGGTGAGATTCTTGTGCACATGGATCACTCAAGATGCATCATCCACCCTTGATTATGGCTCTTTCATCTTTTAATCTCAACCATTCATTTTTCTTTAAAAGGAGGATCTCTCATAATCTTACAGTCTCATGCTAACATTATGTTGTAGGTTTTCTTGGACATTCTTAGCTTATTATTTCTTTGTGCTCTAGATTAGCTAGCATAGTTTAATTAGGAGGATTTTTTGTTAGGATTAGCCCTTATTAGGATTAACCTCAAACAAAAATAATATTTGCACTCAAATATAACTAAAATCAGAAAATTGTAGATCACATAGAAGAGAACACAAGACACCAAGATTTAACATGGTTTACCCAATCCCTAGGCTACATCCACCAATAATAAGTACAATATTATTATTATCTAGTGATTACAATCTATAATCCCTTACACCTCAATACTGCTACAAGAAGCTACAATATCATCATTACATTATGAAATCCCTAACCCTGAGCCTTTTTATACAAGCTTTTGCCCAGAGACCCTAAAGGGGCACTACTCCCAAACCCCCATACAAATAATATGGGAAGAAAATCACACTGAATAAACCTCGAAGTCTAATTATGCTCCACATCACAACAATCTACCACTTGGAGACTGATCACACTCCACAATAATAACCTCCCACTTGGAGACTAAACATAGCACTTCAAAACCTATAGCTCCCACTAGAATATAAAACCACCTTTGACTCTGATGTTCTTTTATTCTATTTAGTCTAGAAGACCAACCAAAGCTAAAGATGAGTTTAACTTCTCCCTTATTACTACCTTGGTAAACATATCTACTATATTATCATCTGTATGTATCTTCTCTAGCTTTAATTGTCCATCATCCAAAACTGACTGAATGAAATGGTACCGCAACTGTATGTGTTTTGTCTTTGAATACAGAGTTGAATTCTTTGCAAGATGAATGGCACTCTGGCTATCTGTGAACAAATAATTATCCCTCCATGGATGTCCCAATTCTTCCATGAAGAACTGAAGCCATATCATCTCCTTGTTTGCCTCTGTAGCAGTAACATACTCTGCCTCTGTAGTGGATAAAGCATTAACAATCTATAATTGAGAAACCTAGCTCACTGTTGCCACACCAATAGTAAATACATAACTTGTAGTACTAACCCTGGTATCAATATCCCCTGCCAAATCCGAGTCAACATAGCCCTATAAATCAATAGTAGAGCCCCTAAAATGTAAACACTTATTGGATGTTCCTCTCAAATATCTGAGAATCCATTTAATTGCATTCCAATGCTCAATTCCTAGATGACTCATATACCTACTAATGACTCCCACTACATGTGCAATATTTGGCCTTATACATACCATAGCATACATCAAACTTCCTACAATTGAAGCATAAGGTACCTTGGACATCTTATCCTCCTCTTCTTGTGTCTTTGGACACATCTCCTTAGTCATTTTCAAATGACCAGGTAAAGGTGTGTTGACATCTGTAGCATTCTCCATAAAGAAACATTATAAAACCTTTGCAATAAAATTATCCTAAGATAATGTTAATTTTCTATTTTTTCTATCTCTCCAAATTTTCATGCCAAGGATTTGTTTTGCTACCCCCAAATCCTTCATAACAAATGAATGTGCTAATTGTTCCTTTAACCCCTTAATGTGATCCATGTTAGACCTAGCTACAAGCATATCATCAACATATAAACATAAAATAATTTAGTTGTCATCATCCAACCTCTTAAAATAAACACAATGATCCAAATGAAACCTACTATATCCATGCTCATGCATAAACCTATCAAATTTTAGATACCATTGCTAAGGTGCTTGCTTTAAGCCATATAAACTTTTTTGCAATTTGCATACTAAATACTCCTTACCTTTGACCTCAAATCCCTGTCTATGTGCCATATATATCTCTTCATCCAAATTACCATGAAGAAAGGTTGTTTTAACATCAACCTACTTCAAATGCAAATCTTCAATAACCACAATACTTAAAAAAATGAAAATAGAAGTCATTTTAACAACAGGAGAAAATATCTTATCAAAATCAATACCCTTTTTTTGTGCAAATCCTTTTACCAATAACCTAGCTTTAAATCATTTCTTACCTCCATCCTCTTCTTTCAATCTATAAACCCATTTATTCTATAAAGGCTTTTTATCTACAAGCAACTTTCATAAATCTCATGTCTTATTTTTAAGAAAAGAGTCCATTTCTTCTTTCATTGCAGACTCCCACTGAATCTTTGTATCCACCTGTACAGCTTCATCATAAAATTCAAGTTCACCAGAATTAGTAAGTAAAATAGAATACAAAGAAGGTGAAAATATTTCTAGAGATCTACTTAGCCTTGTTAACTATCTAACATTCATTGGGGTGTGTGGTATTTTTTGTTGAGGTTGTTGTAGATCATGAGGAACTGTTGGAACATCATCTTTGAGTATCATCCAATACTACATAATCATTTTCTTTCTTCTCATATTGCTGCAATAGATCTTTGTACAACACTTTCTCATTGAATATGACACCCCTACTTCTTATAATTTTACAATTTTCATAATCCCAAAGCTTATAACCAAATCCATCAATGCCATATGCAACAAATATATATTTCTTTGATTTAGCTTCCAGCTTGGTTCCATTTTCAAAATCTATATGAGAAAATGCTTCACAAATGAAGGTTTTATGAAAACAATAACTTACCTTCTTACCAGTCCATGCTTTCTCTAGAATACCATAGCCTAAAGGAGTAGAAAGACCTCTATTAATAAAATATATAGCAGTATTAACAACCTCCACCCACATGTTTAAGGTCAACCTTGTATGCAACCTCATGTTCCTTACACACTCCATTATAGTCCTGTTCATGCATCTAGCCACTCCATTTTCCTATGGAGTCCTTGGAATAGTTTTTTGTCTATGAATACCATTAGTGGAGCAATAATCTTCAAATTCATGACTACAATACTCACCACAATTATTAGATCTAAAAAATTTTAATTTCTTACCAGTCTCATTTTCAACCAAGCATTTCCATTTCTTAAAAGTTTGAAATGTATCATATTTCTATCTAAGGAAATAAACCCATACTTTTCTAGTTACATCATCAATAAATGTAACATTATAATGAGAGCTACCAAGGGAAGATACCTAAGTTGGTCCCCATACATCTGTATGTACAAGCTCTAATCTCTCACTTATCTTTTCCTTCCCACTCTTCACATAACTCACTCTCTTTTGTTTTCCATGCACACAACTTTTATAAAAATCCATATTAACACATTTTAGACCTAGTAAGGCTTTCTTTGAATGAAGAAATTTCATACCTTTCTCACTCATGTGCCCAAGTTTGCAGTGTCATAGCACTGTATAAAAATCTACAACATTTGTTTATTCTCTCTGCTCAACTGCAACAACTATTCTTGAACATTCATTTTTCTTTGAAATAATTAAAGTAGAAGGAATAATATGACCTATACAAAGATATAAGGTGCCTACTTTCATACCTTTTGCTACTACAAGGACACCTTTTGAAACCTATGTTGTGATGTGGACCCTAGTCAGACTCATAGGTTTATTCGGTGTGGTTTCCCTCCAAATTATTTCTACAAGGGTTTGTGGGTAGTGCCTCCAAGATGGGGTCAAGGGGCAGCACCCTGCAGGGTCCTGCGATAATGCCCCTGTGGGGTCCTAGGATAGTGCCCTAGATGCACTCCCTATCGCAGAATAGGATGGGGTTGAGGGGCAATGCCCCCACAAGGCTTTTCAGGGGTAGCACCCTCAAAGCCAAAAATGCCCTTATATTGTAAAAGGTGTCAGCTACTATTTTTCTATTATTCTAGCCCTAATTTTGTAAGCGGTAAAAAGCTTGTATAAAAAGGCTTAGGCTTAGGGATTTCATAATGTAATAGTGATATTGTAGCTTCTTGTGGTGGTATTGAGCTGTAAGGGATTGTGGATTATAATCACTGGATAATAATAATATTCGACTTGTTATGGTGGATGTAGCCCAAGGATTAGGTGAACCATGTTAAATCTTGGTGTCTTGTGTTCTCTGTTATGTGATCTATTATATTCTGATATTGGTTATATTTGCATGTAACTATTATTTCTGTTCGAGGTTAATCCTAACAACCTTCCAATTTTTATCATTAAAAGTAACTACACAACCCTCATCACTGATTTGTCCTACTAAAATTAAATTCCTACTTAGCCTTGGAACATGTCTAACCTCATGTAGTAGCCAATGATCCCCATTCTACAACTTAATCTTAAATTTTCCCTTTCCAACAATCTGATAGAGTTCATTAGCCCCTAAATAAACAAGCCCGAAATCCCTCTAGACATAATCAATTAAATAACCTCTATGGGGTGTAGCATGAAATGAAGCACCAAAATCTAAAACCAATGAATGATCAACACTTTCTAAAGAAAGAACCAAAGAATCCTCTTTGGATTTGTTACTTACCACATTTTCCTCCTATTTCCCTTCTGGTTTATCTCTTTCATTGTTCTTATGAGTCTAGCAATCTTTCTTCTTATGCCCTAGTTTACCACAGTACCAATAATCTCTTGGTCCTCTAGATTGAGACCTCTTCCCCTTTGACTTTCCTCTTGATTTACCATGATTTCCAAAATTATTTCCTCTCTCAGTCATTCTGCCTTTGCTTTGTGTGTTCAAAGCACTTCCTAATGTAGATCCACCTAAGGTTTTCCTATGAGTTTCCTCACTCAAAATAACACCAATCACATTCATCAAATCTTAGGGTATTAGATCTAGAAACATAATTACTCATAGCCATTACCAAGCCATTCCAGCTTTCAGGAAAAGAACACAAAATCAAGAAAGCCCTAATTTTTTCATCATAATTGACATTCACAGAATATAATTGACTAGAAATAGTATTAAACTCATTTAAATGAGCTACAACAAATCCATCTTCTACCATCTTCATATTAAATAAACACTTCATGTGAAATACCTTGTTTGAAGTGGAGGGCTTTTCATACAGTTTTGTTAGGGTTTGCATCAACTCTTCCATCATCTTCTATTTTGTAATGTTAAATTTCACCAATAGTACCAGACATAATCAAATGCTTCCAATGCCTTTCTATCTAAAATCTCCTAGTCTACATCTATCACAGTTTCCTGTTTCTTTGTTTTTCCTTCCAATGGCTTCCATAATCCTTTTGATAAAGATAGTCCTCCATTTTCATCTTCCATAACTAAAATTTTTTCCCATTAAAATTCTCAACCCTTAGCTTACCCTCATCTGCTATTGCTGTCAGTCAACTATGAGACCTTCCTATAGAGGATTGCTAAAACAAAACAAAAACAAAAAAAATGACAGTTTGGCTAAAAATGACGATCATCTAGCTCTGATACCACTTGTTAGGATTAACCTTAAACAAAAATAATAGTTACATGCAAATATAATCAATATCCAAAATAATAGATCACACAAAAGAGAATACAAGGCACCAAGATTTAATGTGGTTCACCCAATCCCTAGGCTACATCCATCAATAGCAAGTCCAATATTATTATTATCCAATGATTACAATCTACTTACAGCTCAATACTGCCACAAGAAGCTACAATATCACCATTAAATTATGAAACTAAGCCTAAGCCTTTTTATACAAGCTTTTTCCACTTATAAAATTAGGGCTAGAATAAGTCATCCAATAAGAAAATAGCAGTTGACACCTTCTACAATATAAGGTCATTTTTTGCTTCGGGGGCAGTGCACCTGGGGTGCTGCCTCCAAACCCCTGCAGAAATAATATGGGGAGAAAATTGCACTGAATAAACCTTCGAGTCTGATTAGGCTCCACATCACAATATTTTCAATACTCTCAATCTTGTTAGCTTCTCTTTCATTTAATTTAGCTCGGCAATTGCATTTGCAATGCATCCATTGTGGATTCTTGGATACTAGCATCCTTGTTTTTATCTTTGAACCTTCCATTATGTGGTGCACCTTGCAAGGGTTGCTTAATCTAGGTTCATTTGAGAGCCACCATCTCATTACTCTTACACATCATAGATAAGAAGCTATAAGTCATCTCTTAAGATGCTCTTCATCATGGGTATAATTGAGAATAGGGGCTTATAGAAGTGTACCCTCTTTTTGGTATATAGACATTTCATGTGGGATTGGAGAACATGTCATGCTAAGGACATTGATTATGTTAAACATTTTACTAGACACTTAAAAGAAACTAATTTACTATTTTGTTAAAACATATTACCATTAGTCAAAAGATCCATAAAACATATGACCACCATGTATTATGTGTCAACCTATGTTCACATCTTCAATGTTGATTTGTTAATTACAAATTGGTCCACACATCTCCATGTAGATATAAACATATACCTATAAGATTTTCATTTTAAACACCTATCTACTCATTTATCTCTATCTCTCTCCCTATTCTTCTCCATATCTTCCTTTATTTATATTGTTCCTCTCTCTATCATTATTGTCCTATCTTAGTGCAAGCTTGCATACTCCTCATGATGCCTCATTAATTTATTTATTAATTTTTTAATTATAAATAATATTTTCAAGGCCAAGTAAGGCTCAAATGACCATTTGAAATTAATTCAAATCACTTTGTAAGCCTATTGAAGTCGTTAAGCCCACAGTGACCTATATGGTCCCAATAAGGTCAACCATGGTGAAACCAATCAAATGTGGTCAAAATGAGTGGAAATAATGCAATTGGACTAACACTGTCAATTTTGGCATGTACTAGGGTTATTCATCAATTTTTAGGGCCATAGTGACAAGTTCTTAAAAAATTATTATATTAACAAAAAAAGTTGTTAATGTAAAAAATGCAAAAGTTATCAAAATTGAAAAACTAGTGTTTATATATATATATATATATATATATATATATATATAATGAAGGTAGGTTGTATGAATATTTAATAAGAAAAATAATAAAAATAAATTATTCCTTACATATATATTTTAAAATCTTTGTGACTATAATAATCAACAAACATGGCTTTGTACAATTCCAAATTTATCTATGAATGAATGGGGATGTTAGGAATTGCAATCATATTTTAATTGAATCATTTTTTGTTGTATTTTATGGGATGTTTTGAATAATTGATAATTTCTTTATAAATTGTCAAAACATGTACTAGGGTAAACTATGGGTCTTTGGAATTGTATTTCTCCTAATGTAATCATTTCAAAAATCTTTGAATTAGGGAAATGCTCATTTTTATATTAACTTATAGAATCTGATGGTGCAAGATCTAGGGATGAGTTTGTTTCCAAGATTCTATGATGCTCTAAATACTATTTTTATGTGTCTCGAACTATTAAGACAACAAATAAGGTGGACATAGTATTTTGAACGTGAATGAGACAACTTCCATGAAGAAATCAGTTTGAGTATGGTGGAAAGGTGTCTAAAGTACCTTCATATGCTTAAGGTTTACAACATCACAATGACTTGATTCATTTTGTTTCAATAGTTTTCCATGCTAAATGATGACAAATTGATTAATGTGTGATTGCCTTAGTTCGGAAACATTCCATGTTGAGTGGACACAAGACACTTGAGGGAAACATTTTAAGTATTTCATGGATGTCTTTAACGATGTTACATGATAGTTACTAGAATCATAAGTGTTTTATTCATTTATTTCTCTACTATGCTAAAATCAATATGTAACATTCAATGTAACATGTTACGAACCTTTTTTTTGTAATAATGGTGTTGGCCTCTTGAAAGTGCATAAATATGGTTGATCAATTCTTTTAAATGATGTTTCAAGCCTTGAAGTTATTTTGTTGAGATAAGATGTGGAGACCAAAAGTGTCCTATCAAGGAGGCCTACTGTGAGCCTAAAAAATAGTTTACCAGTCTCTATTTTGGAGTCATGTTACAGATAAACCTATGATCATTTGGAGTTATTTTTTAGATGAAATCAATAGGTATTTGGAGAGGTTTTTATGTGGTGAGTGTTACAAAACAAAGTTTTATTGTGTAACTTGATCATGATTTAAATCCTAAATGATGTGTGTCCTTATGTCATACTAAAAATATAACTAGCAAGTATAAGTATTATGTGTTATGATATCATGGTTGGAAAGAGGATGATTTGGGTAACACTACCTTCAAAGTGTTGGTTTGAGTTCATTTAAAAAATGAATGACCTTGAAGATCCAAGCGGATATGTATTAAAATTACCTTATAAGGAGATCAATTGTGTGATTTTTGCATGAGCCCAAGCCTTCACATTACATCTCTATCTATTTCTATAATACTCTCTATAATGTCCTCTATGTCCCTCTTCCTATCAATTCCTCTATATTAAGCTGGTTCTCTCTCTCTCTCTCTCTCTCTCTCTCTCTCTCTCTCTCTCTCTCTCTCTCTCTCTCTATATATTCCTATTTCTCTCCCCCTCTCCAATTATCTCTCTCTCTTCCTTCTATTTTTCCTCTTTCTCTCTCTCCCTCTAACAAAATTCCAACCTTTTAACCTCTCTCTATCTTTCCCTATCTCTCTCTTACTTGCTTCCTTGTTATCCTCCTAGAAACATACTTATCTATACTTCCCTCTTACTTTATTTACCTATATATTTGTACCTCTCTCTTTATCTCTTATCATTTTTCTCTATCTCTCCCTCTCTAATAACCACCATTCATGAATGTGTATCTATTTGTGTTATTTTTTTGTAAAGCTATCTCCCCCACCCCAATATGTAGACATTTCTCTACACATCTCTATTCATTCATCTGTCTCACTCTTCATAGACCTATATAATTATATTTCCATATTTTCATATTTATTCTTCAATATTCTAAAAATATTGATCTTGTTAACTCTCCATCTCTTTTTCTACCCATACAACTTTCCATGTGTGTGTGTATCACTTCTTATCTTTATTTTCTCTTTTACCATAGATCTACATCTCCTCATATTTATCTTAACTTATCGATATCTCCCAGATTCTCTCTCGCTATCTTCATTTCTCCTCTCCTCCTCTTCCTCCTCCTCCTCCTCCTCCTCCCCTCTCTCTCTCTCTCTCTCTCTCTTACAAATATAAAATGAACTTGTTGATAATGAAGCTTTAATTTATTCCATATTGAGAAGTTTCATTTTATTTATGTTTAGATCCCTTTAAAGAAAGGAGGTGATCGTGATCCTCCAAATACACCTCCCTCTTCTCCTTCTTCTACTCATTCTAAGTCTTCTAATGCATTTAAGGGTGGACATAATCCTAGAATAAAATTGGATGTAGATTTTGATTTACCAAAGTATTGTGGGGAGTTAAATGCTAAAAAATTAGATGACTAGATTCAACAAGTTGAAGTCTACTATAGAATCAAAAACCTTATAGATGATGCTGATAGAATTCAATTAGCTACTCTTAGTTAGGAGGTATAGCTCTAACCTAGTGGGAGAGTAGGAATTGGGATGAAAATTCACAACATGGTAGGTTAAATTTATCTTGGTCATAATTTTTTATTGCTCTTAAGAATTAATTCTATCCCATGGGCCATATGCAACAATTAATGATAAAATTGTTGGAAATATAAGAGGAATAACTAAGAGGGGAGGGGTGAATAAATTACCACTAAAATAAGTCCCAGATCCCTTAGATGTCAACACAAAACACAAAAGTTCACTAAAAGATATTGATGCTCGGTAAACACATAGGCACTCAGCTTACACTAGTAAATGTTGTAACTCAGTAAGCACTAAAATAGAAACTATAACTTGGAAAATGCTTAACATGAAAATCTTAACATATTATCTATGATTAACCTTGCTTAACTTAGTTGCATACACATAAAATAAATAGCATGAACACAAGTGATGCCAAGATTTAATGTGGAAACCCAATTTGAGAAAAACCACCAATTGCAACTAGTTACTGATTTTCACTTTTTTGAAGTGAGCCCTGTTAGAAGCCAACCCTATTAAAGGTTACAAAACACATTGTTAGGTGTGATCCTATTAGAGGATTTAATCACCCTATTAGGAGTGGCCTTGTTAGAGGTCTTTAGATACTTCAATCTAGAAATACCACCTTGTTAGAGGATTTACACATAGTTGTTAAGTCAACTCTGTTAAGAGATTTAGATCACTGCTACAATAGTTAGAGAGTAAGAATGAGATGACCTGATTTCTGATGCAACTAAATTGCTGATTATAGATCTTAATTCTGGCTTGCATACTTGATCCTTTTTTATTGAATGTATCTTTGTAGCACTACAAAGATATTTTGATTATCCTTCTATTTCTCTTCCTCTCAACATCTTCTATGTTTCAATTCACTTCTACACATTCAACCCTCAACTTGACCTTATACTTATACCATACACATTGTCAAGTTAGCTTGAATACAGCTTAGAATAATTAATATTCATCTCCTCAGTCGGCTAGAACCAACAAACAAATCTATTGAACTCAATATGCCAAAACAAGAAAATCCTTCATTAGCTAACCCTGCTCGATAGACACTAACTCAGAAATGATTTTCCTATGTTAACCAAGTGAACTCGGTTAACACTACATCTTTACAAAGTTCCTTTGGTAACTAAGTAAACTCAATTAACATTAGTTCCATCCAACTTTTCCTTCATTAACTAAGTGAGCTCTATGAACTTCTCTTTGTCTCCCAAGTGAACTCAAATGACACTATCTTCTAAACTTGAAAAACTCTAGAATGCTCGGCAGACATAGGAAATTATCTTCGTCACCCAAGTGAGCTTGGCATACATTGACTGAAAAAGATATGACATTTTGTGTAACATCAAAGATAATACACAATTAACCAATTGTATTCAACAATCTCCCTCTTTGGCATTGATGGAAACACAACATGTCATAATACAATGAAATTTTTAGAGCAAAATAAATTAAGGAAAATATCCTTAGTTTTTTATTCTCATTCTTGAGAACTCCCTCTATTAGTGTGAACTCTTGCCTTCAATTTCTCCATTTTTCAACAAACTCTATCTCTTTGATATCAGACCAAGTTCATTCTCTTTCTAACATCTCTACAAATAATTCTCCTTCATAAAATTTCTGTGAAATGTATACTTTCCCTCTTTAGAAAATTTCTATGAGATATGGAAACAAACTCTCCCTCTTTGACATCTCATGCCAAAGACAATATTTAGTGAATATGCAATATGCCCTTTTCAATACTACAACAACTGATTGATCTTCAATATGCTCTGGTTGATGCATCACTAAACTTCATTTAGTGAGCTTCAGATAGGGGAATGACCACTAAATTACCTCTTAGATAAAAATATTTATCCTTAGGTAATGGTTTAGTGAATATGTCTATAATTTATTCTTTAGTATTCACATATTCCAATCTTACCTCTTTATCTTACACCAATTCTCTCAAAAAATGATATTTTATAGCAATGTGCTTGGTTTTGGTATGCATCATAGGATTCTTTGATATATTAATTGCACTGGTGTTATCATAGAAGAGAACCACTAGATCCTTGATCTCTACCTTCATACATGCCAACAATTGCTTGAACCAAACAACATTGGAGCAATTAATTGTTGCTACCACATACTTTTCTTCTATTGTAGACTGAGAAATAAAAAATTTCTTCTTACTTGTCCAAGACACTAGTCTTTTACCAAGAAAGAATGCTCCACCACTGGTGCTCTTCCTATCATCAACACTTCCTACCCAATCAACATCTATGAAGGCCTTCAAATCCAAATTTCCTCCTTTCTTGTACCATAATCCATAATTTTTAGTACCCTTTAGATACCTCGTGATTCTCTCGATTGCTATCATGTGATTTTCTTTTGAATTTGTTGAGAATCTTGCCATCAAACCAACTGCTAATGAAATATCAGGCCTTATGTGCACTACATATTCCAATTTTCCAATCATTTATCTATATGTGGTTTGATCTACTTCCTTGGAATCATCATTTTTGGAAATATTTTGTCCAATAGACATAAGTGTTCCAACTGGTCTTGAGTCTTCCATTATAAATTTCTTTAGTGTCTCCTTGATATATTTGGATTGAGTAATGTAGATACCATCCTTCTTCTATTGAATCTGCAATCCAACAAAGAATTTTATCTCTCCAAACTTGGAAATCTCAAATTCTTTACTCATCTCTTCTGAAAAATTTTGACTTAAGTCATCATTTCCAGTAAATAATGTGTCATCCACAAAGATTTCAGCCAATACAATTTTCTTGTCTAGTCCTTCTTTGATATACAAGCTATTGTTATCATTTGTTCTTTGAAAACCAATCTTTATCAAGTAGTTATGAAGTCTTTCATAGCAAGTTCTAGGAGCTTGCTTGATTCCATACAATCCTTGTGCAGTTTACAAACCATATCCTTTTTACTAAGAGCTACAAAACCTTCTGGTTGTTCTATGTAAACTTCCTCTTCAAGAATTCCATTCAAGAATGCAGATTTCACATCCATTTGATAAATATTAAAATATTTATGTACAACATAAGCAAGTAAAGTTCTAACATTTTCTAATCTTGCAATAGGAGAAAAAGCTTCGCCATAATCAATACCTTCTTCTTGATAATAGCCTTTGCATACTAACCTTGTTTTGTTTCTAGAAACTTCTCCATCTTCATTTAGCTTATTTTTGAAAACTCACTCTGTGCCAATTACATTTTTATCCTTGGGTCTAAGAACAAGACTTCAGGTCTTATTCCTTTCTGTCTGATATATCTCTTCATTCATAGCTTCAATCTAACTTTCATTATCCAAAGCATCTTTAATTGATCTAGGTTCAAATTCAGTAAGCAAACATGTACATTTCAAGTTGTTTCTTGTCATTGTTCCATCTAACTTGTCTCCAATGATCTGATTAGGTGCATGGTACCTTAGAACATATTTTTCTAACATAGGTACTTTGGATTTAGAACTTGTTCCATTAGCCTCATCATGATCTTTTGTATTAAGTTGGGGTCCCACTGTCTGTGACTTGGGTCCATTAGACTCGGTTTGCTTTGGCAACAGTTTGGTGGCTTCTAACTAAGACTCAAGTCCTTCAGATTGTGACTTAGGTTTTACTATTTGCAACTCAATAGCCTTTGGAGATTTTGGGGACTTGGGAGGTAAAGTCTATTGACTTCCAATTAGATTTGGCAATGTATCAAGTTCATAGTAGACAAACTTCCTATAATCCTCAAGTTCTTTGTTGCACTCTTCTTCACTCTTTTTTGCAAACTCATCAATTCTCACATGTGCACTTTCTATGATCTTATGAGTGGATAAATTCAAACATTTATATGCTTTACTTCTACATGAGTATCCTAGGAATATGCCTTCATCACCTTTGACATCAAATTTACCTTTCCTAGATTCCTTCAAGATATAACATTTTCTACCAAATACTTTCAAATAACTTACATTAGGTTCATAGCCATACCATAGTTCATAAGGAGTTTGATTTGAGTCTTTCTTTAATTGTACTATGTTCAAGGTGTGCACTGCAATACTGATTGCTTCCTTCTAGTATTTGATTGCAACATTCTTTTCTATCATCAAAGTTCTTGCACAATCCATGATTGATTTGTTTCTTCTTTCAGCCATACCATTTTGTTGTGGTGTACCAGGGTTTGATACTCATCTTTTAATTACTCTTTCAATGTAGAATTCATTGAATTCATTGGAAATGAATTCACCACCTCTATCTAACATTCAACACTTCAACTTCTTTCTAGTTTCTTTCTCTACTCTTTCCAAATGCCACTTAAACTTTTGAAATGCTTCAGACTTATCTTTCAAATACATTACAATCATTCTAGAATAATCATCAACAAAAAGAATAAGATACTTATCTCTATTATATCTCTCTATTCCAAAAGGTCCACATAAGTTTGTATGAACTAGCTCCAAGACTTCTTCAGAATGATAGTTTTTGCTTTTGAAACCTATCTTGCCCATCTTACCAATTTGACAATTTTTGCATAGGCCCATATTAGGTTTCCACAAACTAGGAAAACCTCTCACTTTTTTTTTTGCTTATTTTAATCAAATTATCAAAGTTCACACGACATAGTCTTTTATGCTACAACCAACTTTCTTCTACTTGAGCAATGAAACATGAACTTTCACTAAGATCTAGGTAGAAGAGATTACCTATAGTTTGATTATCGAACCCAACTAGATTTCCTTTTCCATCTAGCAACTTGGCCTTTCCATCCATGAATTCTACCTTGAATCCAATGCTATTCAACTGTGCCACACTTAGTAGATTATGCTTTAGTCCTTCAACCCAATAAGCATTATCGCATCTAAGTTCATTGGTTAGTGAGATACAACCTTTTCCCTTTATGCAACATGGTTCATTGTTTCCAAATCTCACACTACCACCATCATAATGTTTCATATGTTCAAACTTTTCTTTGTCACTAGTCATATGATGTGGGAAACCACTATCAATAATCCATGTATCATTTTTGCTAACGTGAGAGATAAGTTCCATTTTATCTCCTTCATCATCAAATTCATCTTTTACAGCAATATAGACCATTTCATCATCTTCACTACTATCTGAATCTTTAGCCATAAAATAATCTTTCTTACCTTTGTCCTTTTAGTATTTAAAGTTCTTGAAATCCTTGTTGCCTTTGTACTTGTTGTGCTTCTTTTCATCTTTGTCTTCTCTATTTGGACACCTTGTAGCAATGTGTCCAACTTCTTCAGAAGAGAAAGAGATCAAATAAATTTTACCTTTGTACTTTCCTTTACCTTTGGGATACCTTCTTGTAAGTAATACCTCAATAGTTTCAAGATCGCTGTCAAAACTATCTTCCTCTTCACTTTTAGATTGTTTGGCTTTTCACTTAGCTTTCTTCTTGAGTGATAACTTGGCTATAAATGTAGACTCAAGATTGCTCGAACTAGGAACATAATTATCATAGTTATCTAGCTCAAATGTTGTCAATCTTTCAACTACTACATCCTATGTTATATCATTCTTTGGATTGCATCTCATTTCTTGAATTATTGATACTCTTATTGCATATATAGGAAGAAGTGTTCTAAGAAACTTACTTACCATTGTCTCATTTTCAATTTTTCCTTCTGAAGCTTTGATTGCACAAACACTGGCTTTTGTTCTGTTACTATATATTGCAATGTTCTCATCTTCTCTCATTTTTATTTGATCAAATTTTCCTTTGAGACTTTCATCTTTAGCTCTTCTTACATTATCATCTCCTCCATAGATGTCTTTTAGCTTGACCCACATTTCATGAGCAATTCCATAGTCTTTGACTTCATCAAATTTGGCATAGTTGAGAGATGAAGCAATATCAATCATCATAATGTTATGACTCTTCTTTTTTGTAATTTCTTCAATAGTCATAGTTCTAGTAGGTGTCATATATTTGGTGTCTAGGTACTTCAGCCTTGAATCTCCAATGGTTTCCAAGTACAGCCTCACAAGTTCCTGTCATGCCTTGCAATTATCTTTATTTAGCTTGGGAATCTCTCTTTAGTAAGACATCCTAATCTTTAGCTTAAGTCCTTGAAACCTTCTTTGCAAGCACCGAGAAGCTATGATACCAATTGTTGGAAATATAAGAGAAGTAACTAAGAGGGGATGGTTGAATCAATTACCACTAAAATAAATCCTAGATCCCTTCATGTCAACATAGAACACAAAACTTCACTGAAAAATACAAATGCTTGGTAAACACATAGGCACTTGGTTTACACTAGTAAATGTTGTAACTAGGTAAGCACTGAAATAACAACTGTAACTTGGAAAATGCTTAACATGAAAATATTAAAATATTATATGCAATTAACCTTACTTAACTTAGTCACATATACATAAAATAAATAGCATGAACACAAGTGACACCAAGATTTAACGTGAAAATCCAATTTGGGAAAAACCACAAATAGCAACTAGTTACTAATTTTCACTCTTCTAAAGTGAGCCCTATTAGGAGCCAATCTTGTTAAAGGCTACAAAACACACTGTTAGGTGTGACCCTATTTGAGGATTTAATCACCCTGTTGGGAGTGGCCTTGTTAGTGGTCTTTAGACACTTCAATCTAGAAATACCACCTTGTTAGAGGATTTACAAATAGTTGTTAAGCCAACTCTATTAAGAGATTTAGGTCACTGCTACAATGGTTAGAGAGTAACAATGAGATGACTTGATTTCTAATGCAAATAAATTTTTGATTACAGATCTCAATTTTGGCTTGTATACTTGATCATTTTTTATCGAATATATCTTTGCAGCTCCACAAGGATATTATGCTTATCCTTTTATTTAACTTCCTCTCAACATCTTCTATATTTCAATTCACTTCCACACATTCAACCCTCAACTTGACCTTATACTTATACCTTAAACATTGTCAAGTTAGCTTGAATACAACTTAGAATAATTAATGTTTATCTCCTCAGTCAGCTAGAACCAACAAACAAATCTATTGAACTTAATATGCCAAAATAATAAAATCCTTTGTTAGCCAACCTTTCTCAGTAGACACTAACTCAGAAAATATTTTTCTTTGTTAACCAAGTGAACTCAGTTAACACTACATCTTCAGAAAGTTCCTTTGGTAACCAAGTGAACTCGATTAACACTAGTTCCATCCAACTTTTCCTTCATTAACCGAGTGAACTCAGTTAACACTCAATATTGTACGAACTTCTCTTTGTCTCCATGATGAACTTGGTTGACACTGTCTTATGAACTTGGCAAACTCTAGAATGCTCAGCAGACATAGGAAACTATCTTCATCACCCAAGTGAGCTCGGCATACACTGACTGGCAAAGATATGACAATTTGTGTAACATCAAAGAAAATACACAATTAACCAATTGTATTCAACACAACTGACAATATTTTATGCAAGGGAAAGGTCAATCTATCCAATAATACACCCATAAATTTTGTAAAAGGGTTATTTCATTAAATGTTCCATTGTAAACCCAAGATACTTTACTAAAGTACATAGATGGTCTTCACTCTTTCCTTAGACTCTCTATTTTGGTTTTGAATCCATGTAATTTGGATGAAGTATGTGTATAAGAGACATATTTAGAGTCAAGGGGTAAGGGTACTTTCATTGATAAGTTGTTTAAGAAGTCATCGAAGTTTGAAGGTGAGTCCAAAGACAAAGGGAAAGGGGAAAGATAGCTATAGTAAAGAAAGAAGGTGAAAAATACACATTCTCACATTGTGAGAAAAAAGGGCCTAATGATTCTAAATGTTGGAAGATGCATCCAAAAAAGAGGCCAAAAATATATGTGGAAACAAAGGAAAACAAAAAAAAATTGTTGTAATTCAATAGGATCTTGGATTTGACTCTGGAGATAAGACAGATATTGTTGCTATTGGGATTCAAGGTAAAAGGATAGGTATATCTCTTTCTCCAGCTACAAGTTCTTCTAATGTAAGTACAAGTACAAGTAAATAAACTTCTCCTATGAATGACAAGAAAAGGAATGAATTATTTCATATTTGGGTTGTTATCAAACATACTAAGGTTGATACTTTGTTTTATATAGGTTCTCAAGTTAATTTGATATCTAAGAAGTTGTTAAAAAGTTTAACTTGACTACAACACCTCATCCAAAACCATATCCTCTTGGATGGTTTTGCAATGATGCACAATTATGAATAAATAAGCAATGTAAGTTGAGGTTTTCTATCACTGCAAACTTTTATAGATGAGGTAGAAGTTGATGTAGTCCTTTTAGATATTTTTAGTCTTATGCTTGGGATTCCATACATGTATGATCAAAAAGCTATCTTTTTATAAGGGGGAGAACAAGTATAATCTTTTTAAAGATAAGATTAAATATAGTGTATGAGTACATAAGATAAAGGCTAATCTTGCACTAGTTAATGTTGTCAGATGAAAGGTTAGTCAATTTCAATAAGAATTATGTATCAATGCTTGTAAAAGCCAAAGAAGATGAAACATTTGAGGCATTTAGAGGGTTTGATCCTAAACATAAGTCTAAAATGGTCAAGATTGTTTCCGCTTATGATGACTTATTTTAGGAATAGGAAGGATTGGCTCCTAAGAGAGAGATATAACATGCAATTCAGTTACAGTAGGATGTGTTGCTTCCTAATATGGGCATGTATCATTGATCAATTCTCAAAATGAATAAATTAAAATGAAAGTTCAAGATCTGGTTGAGAAAGGAATTATTTATCCAAGTACTTCTCCTTATGCTTCCCCTATTGTGTTGATTCCAAAGAATAATGGGAATTAAAAAACGTGCATCAACTACAGGGCTCTGAAAAAGATAATAGTAGATAATAGGTATCCTATTCCTAGAATAGATGATTTACTTGATTAGTTGAAACATGCAATTTATTTCACTAAGTTAGACTTGCATAATGGATATCATCAAATTTTTGAATTGTAGAGAATGGTATTTAGAAAATTGCTTTTAAGAAAAAATAATGACTATTTGAGTGGCTACTCATCCCCTTTGGGCTTTGTAATGCACCAGCTACATTTATGAGAGTCATGAATGATGTCTTTCATCTCCTTATTGATGATTTTATCATAGTTTATTTAGGTGATATCCTTGTATTCAATAAGTCTTTGGATGATCATGTAATTCATATTAAAAGAGCCCTGGATGTATTGAAGAAAAATTCTATGTAAAATGTCTAAATGAGAATTCATGAAGACATCATTATTGTGCTTAGGCTATGTCATAAGGAGTGATCAATTGAAAGTAGACCCTGCGAAGGTTGAATATATTGTAAAATGGCCTAATCTAAGTATAGTTACAAAATTTAGGAGTTTCTTAGGTGCAATTTAGTTATGGATGAAGTTCATTGAAAACTTCTCCTATATTGCATCACCATTGCACACATTAACCAGTACAAAGGAATCTTTTCAGTGGGGAGGTCCACAACTAAAAGCTTTCGACACTTTGAAGGAAAAGTTGAGCATTGCACTAGTTCTAGCTTTTCCATATATACATTAACCATTTGAGATTGATAGAAATGCAAACGGGTTTGTCAAGGGAGTTGTACTAATGCAAGGAGCTAAACCATTCTACTACCACTTTGAAAAAAAATTAGGAGTAGTAAGTAACTATCTTGCTTATGATAAGGAACTTTATGCTTTAGTTAAGAGTGTTAAGAAATGGAAACACCACTTAATGGAGAAAGAAACTATAATCCACACTGATCACCAACCACTTCAATATTTGCACACACAATCTAAGTTGCAACAAACTATGCACTCTAGGTGGATGGGTTTTCTACAATATTTTTATTTGGTATTAATTATAAGAAAGGTACCCATAACAAAGCAGCACATATGCTCTCTAGGCCTCATGTTAAGAATGCTTTAGTAATCCTTCAGAATAGTTCTATGGTCCATGAAATTTTTTAGGAACAATATGTTAATGGTGAGAATTTTAAGGACATCTATGCAACTTTAATTTGTGGTAAAAATGTAGAAGAGAAAGATTACTATGTGTATGATAGCTTGTTGCACCACTTGCGAAAACTATGCATTCCTAAAGATGAACAGACCCATGTAATTTGAGAAGCACATACCTCTTTGATTATAGGACATTTCGAGGTAAGACATTGGCATCAATTGTAGAAATATTGTTATTGGCCTCATATGCAAGAAATTATCGCGAAGTATATAAAAGGATGTGTAATATGTACAACTAGCAAACCAAATAACAAGAAATTGACTTTGTACACACCTTTACTTGTACCATCTCATCCATGGGAAAGTGTGTCTATGGAATTTTGGGGGGGTTTACCTATGTCTAGGAAGGGTCATGTTGATTTATATGTAGTAGTTTATTGGTTCAAAAAATTGTGTATTTTGATGCCTTGCAAAAAGTAAGTCACTACTGAACTAGTAGCTCATTTGTACTTTCAATTTGTATGGGTTCATTTTGGGATACCTACTTCTATTTTATCAGATTGATATTCTCAATTATTAGGGTAATTTTGATCATCTTTGTGGGGACTAATGGTTCATCTACTTAGAGGTTACTATAGCAAGCATCCTAAGTTATCAAATGAAAATCTTCACTATGTGTAGCATGCTTACAACCATGCGAAACACTCTTCTACAAAGAGGTCTCTTTTTGAGACTTGCTTCGAATACTTGCCTAAGAAACCTATGGAATTTTATTTTAGGAAGGATGATGTTATAGATCGATGCCATGATGCAAAAAGGGATTTAAATTTCATCCAAAAGGTCCAAGCAATCTACTAGGTAGTAGAAGTATAGTTGGATCAGAGCCAAGCAAAACACAAGGCTCACCATGAAAAGCATCGCATTGATCACCATTTCCAAGTTGGTGATAGAGTTTGGTTACATATCAATAAGGAAATAATGCAAGGTGAAGGAAGGAAGCTCAAACTAGTCCTTTTAAGATCTTAGAGAAGATTAGTACCAATGCCTTCTACCTTAATCTTCCTCCATACATGCAAATTTACTCAGTTGTCAATATTGAGAATCTAAAGCTATATGGACCTCCAATAATCTTGGATGAAGACGCTAACATTAAAGTTTCATCTATTGATGATCTTTCACTAGATTGCATGTAAGACTTTCCAAAAGATGTTATACTTGACAAGAATGTAAGAACTTCACCAAAAGGACCAGTTGACTACCTTTGAGTGGGATTGAAGGGGATGCATCCAAGAAAGACAAGATCAATGGAGATTGGTAAAGTGAGGGAAAATTACCCTCACTTACTTTCCAAGTAATAAAAATTTGGGAGGTCCAAAAGCTCTCTAGTGGGGAGGCTTGATCCAGGGGGTAATTTTTAGTGAAATTTGAAGTATCTGCAATGCTCCATAAATCAGCTCCAAATTGAATTCTTGAGAAATTTGACTAAATGCAACTTGAATAGGTGGAAAAGGAGTCCTTACATCTAAGATATGGCCAGTCAATTTTTTGGTCAAACTAGGTATAGAAAACCAATGAGAAAAGGCAAAAAATCATCATCTCTAAAGTGGTCAAAACAAATACCAAATTAAAGAGCTTCTCAAGAGCTTTCAATTGTTCACTTCATAAAAAATAGAGTTCATATGTGAAAGTTATGCTCATTTGAAGTTGGAGAGAAAAGGCTAATGCTGATGACATCATCAGCCTAGTCATCCTGATGATGTGGTAGAGCAAGTAGCGTGGCACCAAGAGATAGTATTCAACTCTCCAAAATTATAGTGGTGAGATTTGAACTCACAACCACATTTCAACCAACTTCCTACCACTACACCTCTCATGATTTTTACTATATTTTGGAGGGAAGTTAATTTTAAACTTAGTAAAGCTGCCAAAGGAGGTAAATATAGGCCAGTGGGTGTTAAACCACTGACTACTAGCCTCCCAAAATTAAGGGTCACCACTGCACTATTTATAGCATTTGACATTTACGCAGTTCATATTCTATTTGAATATTATGTTAACCACAAAACTTTATTTAAATAAGTTTATATCATTAAAAATGACCCCTAATTTTGAAACAAAATCATCACCCAAAAATGGTACAGGGATGAATATGAAGATGAAGTTGGTTAAAGAGGATTTTCTTGTAATTATTTTTTTTAACCTAATTGTGGCTAATTTCATATATATAATGGGGGTAATAGGCCTTTGTAAGGCATCAAGGTGATGAAGGTGGAGAGAATTTTTTGAAGACATGTTGATTATAATCTACATAACATAGGATAATGGTGTTTTTGTGCTTGAAGGGAATGACTTGTAAACACTTGTAATTGATTTCTTGGAGCTAATTAGATTGGTCACCTTATTACAGAGGGACCTAGATACATAGTTCGACACCCGAATGAACTTTGTTATCAATTGTGTTTTGTCTTCTGTCTCACTACTCTCTTTCTTTCAATTCATTACCTCATTATGGTTTGTTTATTTAAGCATTTCAGTTACATTCATTTTCTTATTTAAAGCCTTGAATTAACTTTATTTAATTATGATAAGCATTCCTCTATAATTGTCCTAGATCCTAATTAGATCAAAAACCATCTCCCAAACTCAACCAGTATAACAATAACATATGCACAAGGAGATAACAAAAGATAAACCTTCTCTCAAATGAACCCTCCAGAACTAACTCATGTAGCATAGCTCAAGATAGATAGCCATGAAAGATGAGCATAAATATAATGCACCTAAGAGAAATAATGGGATATACCTCACAAGTAAAATAGTTAAGTAGACCAAGAGTTGGGAATGAGAATGCTCATCAAGATATCCAAGTCTCCAACTAAAACTAATTTAAGTACAATCTCCTCTCAAGTCCATATCAAGTGAATGACCCTCAACTTCCTATTGAAACTATCAAATATCCAAACAAATGCATCTCTAATACAAGAGCAATCAACATCATCACCATCTCTAAATGCTCCATATGGAAATACCATAACATGTCAAAACTCTAAATGTATATCAACACTATACGGTGACATAATAATGAAGCCATCATAATAGAATGGCGAGTAGGAGCGGACAAGGAAGAGGATAGGGAATGCACCTTTTCAAAATTTTAAACCTATCCTAAGTGGGATTCCTTAGGGAGGAGGGAATTGAAAGTGTAGAACACAAGAGGGGGTTGAAGAGTGTCAGGGGATAGTAGAAATTAGAGATGCAATAGAGAATGGAGATGGGGACCCATGTGACAAGAGCAACGGTCTGGACAAGCCTTTTCCACCATCCAAGGTGGATTGGTCTAGGGTACTTTCAACAAAATGGTCGTCTTGTTTTGGAGTTAAACCTACTAGTAAGTCTTCTTTTGCACCGGTTAAAATTCTATCTAGCTTGGAAAAGTGTTCTTATGTGATTGCTATTCTAGATGAGTTGGTAGATCATAACATTGCTTCAATGGCTTCTACACTGGTGGGAAAGTTTATTGGGCAAAGGCTGAACATAGATATTGTAAGATCTTTCACTCAGCAGAAATAGAACCTTAAAGGATAGGTCAATGTAACGGCAATGGCAAAAGGCTTCCTATCTTTTAATTTCACATGCATTGAGGACTTGTCAAACATCCTAAGTGAAGGGCCTTGGAGTATAGGTCACTCAACCCTAGTGCTCTAGAAGTGGTCTTCGAAGCTGAATTTGAATGACTCATTTTTTGTGCAAGCACCTGTTTGGGTAAGACTTCTAGAGTTGCCTTTAGAGTTCTAGAATGAGGATGTGTTCGTTGGGGTGGCAAATTCCTTTGGTGAGCTTTTGTTAGTAGACCTGTTAATGGCTTCTAGAAGTAGACTAACGTATGTTAGGATCTGTATTAAAGTGAGGGAAGGGGATGATATGCCAAAAGTTGTGTGCTTTCACTCTAAGCTTGGAACACATACTCAAAATTTGGATTATGAAAGTGTTCCTTTTGCTTATTTTCACTGTCTAAAAATTGGGCATAAGGTGAATCAATGTCCTAAGGCTAAAGTTGAAAAGAAAAGGATTCCAATGTTTTCCAAACCTAGAAAGGAGAAAAAGATCTAGAAAAAAAAGGATATAAAGGAAAGCCAAAAGACGCAAGAGAATTTAGTGGAGGTCCCAGAGGCCCATATTAAAGGAGGAACAAAACAACCTAGAATGAACTGAAGGTAGACAAGGAAGTGGATAAAGTCTTGTCTGGACCAAAGATTATTGAGGTGGAAGACCAAATTAAGATAGTGGAAGGCCCTATTAAAGGAGATAATAAGCTAGACCATAGTGACTCAAAGGTAGACAAGACAATGGATAAGGTTTTGTTTGGATCTAAGTTAAGTGAGGTGGAAGAACTAGTCAAGAAACCTGGATTCCCCGATGTCAAGGAGGTGGATTCCCTAGCCAAGGTGGCTATTTTGGCTTCATATCAAGTGGAAAGGAAGGAGAACAAGATAGACAATGATAGTTCATCTCAAGAAATTATTTTTTCAGCTAGCCAAAGGGAGAGAAAGGGGGAGCGAGTGTTAAATAATGAAAGGGAGTTAGAGAGGGATAAACAAGAGGAAGTCTTGGGTATTCCTTATTCTTCTAGGAAGGACCAATTTGTTTCATGTAATCTGGAAGAGAGATTTGAGATGGGCAATTCCTTATCTCCAGTTAAGATGGAAAGGGTTGATGATAGTTTGAAGGAAAATAAAGGAAAGTCTAAAAAGAAAATAGCTAAGAGCCCTCCCTGACTTCTCCAACACAGACTACGAGTCGTGGAAGACTAGATGTGGAAGCAAGGTCAAGGTTAGTAGGAAGGAATCCTGTTAGTCAAGTCATACAAGATGAGGCCAAAAGGAGTTTGGCAGATGGGAGCCAAATAACTATTTTAGAGTGTACTTCTATTTTGAAATGAAGATAATTTATTTGAATATTAGGGGCCTTAATGGGGCCCATAAGGAAGAAATTCTTAGGAATATGATTAGAGATCAAAGACCTGATATTTTGATGATTCAAGAGACAAAAATGAAGAAGGAGATTCTGGGTAAGATTTCCTTTAGCAATAATATCGTTGGTGAGGCTTTAGACTCTGAAGGTGCATCAGGAGGTTTGCTTACTCTTTTTAATAATAAATAGTTCAGATTTACTTCCTTGTACAATGATGGCAATATTCTCTTTTGTAAAGTGTTTCATTTTCATTCCAATGATTATTGGTTCCTTTTGAATGTCTATGCCCCTAATTCTGAAAGGGAAACGAAGAATTATTGGACTAAGATTTGTGATCTAGTTCAGACCAGTAATTAGAATAAAGGTATATCATTATGGGGGACTTCAATACTCCTCTAATGGATGAGGAGAAATCGGGAGGTTTGGCCCCAGATTGGGAAAGCAAGATGAATCTCTCCAATTTTATTAATACTTTGGCTTTGTTGGATGTGGATCTTTTGAGTGGAACTTACACTTGGTCCAATAAAAGAATTGGAAGTGATTGTATTTAGGTTCAGTTGGATAGAGCTCTTATTTCTCTAAACTGGCTAAATTATTTTTCTTGCAAGCTATCCCTACTCCTAAGAGTTGGCTTGGATCACTCCCCAATATCCATTGCAGTTATCTCTCTTGAACCTAGGAGGAACTTCCCTTTTTGGTTTGAAAAGATGTGGACTTCCCATCCTGATTTATTGAATAGGATATGCTATTGGTGGGGTATGGAAGTGGAAGGAACAACTATGTTTAGAGTTGTTAAGAAGTTGATCAATGTGAAATAGATGATTAAAGTCTGGAACAAGATGGATTTTGGCCATATTTTTTATGACAAAGAGGATTTATCTGTCAAGCTCACTTCAATTTAGGACACTATTCAACAGGATGGGTGTAATGATTTGAACAGGAACATTGAGATGTCTATTCTGACTGACTTGCACAATATTATAAGCAAAGAAGAGAAGTTTTGAAAGCAAAGATCAAGAATCAACTGGCTTAAAGAGGGGGATCAAAACACCAAGTTTTTTCATATTTCTACTCTTAAGCATAGAGTAAATAATAGAATATTAGGTTTAAAAAAGGGGCAGGATCTTTTGACTAGAGAGAATGATATTTTTGCTGAGGCTATTTCTTATTTCTCTTCTCTTTTTTCCTAGGATCCCTTGTTATCAGAGGTGGAATAGAATGCAATTGTCTCTTGTCTCCCACTGATTATTCAACCCCATCATAACAAAATGTGGCAATCCCAAAAGCGTAGTAAGTTAAAGAAGATTTGTTTTCTTTATCTGCTAACAAATCCCCTAGACCAGATGGTTTTCCAACTTTCTTTTTCCAAACTTGTTGGGAGGTGGTTATGGAAGATGTGGTGAAGGTTGTTTAGGAATTTTTTAGAGCAAGAAGCATTCTAAAAGAGATCAATTCTACTTTCTTAGTCCTCATTCCTAAAGTTCCTGGGGCTAATTCTTTAGATAAGTTTAGTCCTATTAGTCTTTGTAACTCTTTCTACAAGATTATCTCAAAGGTGTTAACTTCTAGAATTCATAAAATTCTCCCTTTGATTATATCTAAACAAAAAATGGGTTTTTTCCTTGGAAGACAAATACTGGATTCTATCATGATGGTTCATGAAGTGATTCATTCCATGGAAGTAGGAAAAAGAGAAGGTATGCTTCTTAAGCTAGATCTTTCTAAAGCCTATGATCGGGTGGACTGGACTTTCCTTGGTTTGGTGCTTCAGGCTTTTGGCTTTGATCAGAAAGTTTGCAAGCTTATAACTCAACTTATTTCTACTTCTTCTCTTGCAATCTTCATAAATGGGGCTCCCTCAGATTTTTTCAAACCTTCAAGAGGGTTAAGACAAGGGGACCCTCTCTCTCCTATTTTGTTCATTATCATGGCTAAATGTATTGGAAGCTGATTGAGAAGAATAAACAAGAAGGGAGACATAGAGGGATCAAACCGTCTTCAAGGTGTGCTTCTTTTTCTCATCAACAATTTTTGGATGATACTATTATGGAAGGGGAGGAATCTATTAAGGAGGCAAAAGTGATGAAGGATATTCTAGATATGTACATCAGAGGATCAGGACAGCTTATTAATTAAGAGAAAAGCTCTATTTTCTTCATTAATACTTCAGAGGATAGACAAAGGAAAATTGCAAGGATTCTTGGGTGTAGAGTAGGGAAGCTTCCTTATACTTATCTTGGTCTCCTTATGGGTACTAAGCCTCCTAATTCTTTTTGGAATGGGATTCTTGACAGGTTCAGCAAGAAGCTAGTGGGGGTGGAAAGGGGATTCTCTTAGTCAAGCAAGAAAATGTCTTTTGGTTAAATCCACTCTTTAGAATCTCTTGATGTATGCCCTAAGTCTATTTGGGATACTGATTAAGTTTGCTAACAAAATGGAAAAAATCTAGAGAGATTTTCTTTGGTCTTGCCTTGAGGGTTGGAAAAGATATCCCCTTGTGGCTTGGGATAATGTCTATCTTCCTAAGAGGAATGGAGAGATATTTTGTTAATAAGTATGTTAGAAGACCTACTATTCAGTTCTTACTCAATAATGAAGTCATCCTAAATGGGTTTGTCATTTGGAATGGTATCCTTTAGGCAAGGGACCTGGCAAAAGCTAAGATTAAGTGGAAAGAGGGTAATGGTGATGACATTCTCTTCTGGCATGATAATTGGTTGATTCAAGACCCCCTTATAAATAATCCTATCTTTGAAAATTGGTCAAATATTTTTATTAGGAAATTTGGTTTGAAAGTTAGTGATTATAAAACAGACTAGGGTTGGAGAGACCTATCTTTTATTTCAGATGACATCAAGTCGGTTATGATAATGTTGAATTCTATGATTCTTAATAACAAAAGGGATGAATTAATATGGGGAGACAACCCTAATGGTTGTTACTCAGTTGCATTGGGATATAACTCTCTTTAGAGCTTGAATTTGAAGCCCCCTTGGGCTAAAGCCTGGTTACTTGGTCTTACCCCAAAGATTATTATTATTTTTTGGTTGGCTTTACAAGACAAAATTCTTATCCAAGATAATTTAATCAAAAGAGGACATTATATGCCTAATAGATGTATACTATGTAAATGTCAAATAGAATCGGCTAATCATATGTTTATTCATTATCTTTATTCAAGGGAGGTTTCGAATAGCTTAACCAAGAACCTTGGGGTAAGTTGGTGCAAGCCAGGTAATGTACTAGATTTTATTTTTCAATGGAATAGTGTGTTTAAGGGTGAAAATTTGCAAGAATTAAGTACCTGGTCTTTGCCTCATTTATGTTGGGGAGTCTGGAAGGAAAGAAACAATAGAATCTTTAGAGATAGAGAGGAACCTACTGTTGTTCTAGTGGAAAAGATATATAGAAACATAAATGAAAATAACCAAATTAGAAAGGGGGGAGATATTGAAAATGGTGGTAATCAGAAGGAGAAAGATAAGGACGGGAGGACTAAAAGATAGGAGGTAAAATGGTTGCTCCCTCCTGAGGGATGACATAAAGAAAATTTTGATGGTGCGGCTAAAAGAAACCCTGGACCTTCAAGTTGTGGAGGTATCATTAGAAATAGCTATGGTGGAGTGGGGTGGCAACTTTTTCCCACCCTTTGGGTTATTAGACAAACCATTATGTCAAAGCCAGTGCTACATGCCACATGGTGAAATTAGATTTGGACATGGGAGTTAAAAAATTATTGTTGGAGGTGGACTCAAATAACATCATAAGGTGTATTAAAGGGGTCACCCAACCATCATGGTCCATAGCTAATATCATTGAAGAGATCCACTCATTTCTTGGCAATTTTGAAAGTGTCCACATCACCCATGAATACAGGGAGGCTTGGTAGACTGGTTTACCAATGAAGTAGTTAGTCAAGAAAAGGGGACGATTTGGAATTTGGGCAAAATTTCCTGGAAGAATTGAAAAGCTTAATTAAGCTAGAAAAAATCTAGGGAGATACGATGGATATCTAATTGTAATAATGGTTATTAATGAGAGTTTGGGTTTGAGTATTTGTAATTATGGTATTTACAAAAAATGCAGTTAGATAAGGTTATTAGTGTCAAATTAACACGTTTCTTGGGTCAATTTTTTTCTCTTCCTTTACCATTTTTGGGGTAAAGAAAGACATATCTACTATTATCAGAGAGGTGGCCATCAGGGTTTTCAGAGGTTGGAGAAGGGATATCAAAGGTCAGAGTTTATGAGAATAGTTAGTGTTGAAAATATAGAAATGGTGGGGGAAAGAAGTAGGAAGGAACCTGTTGGTGAAGCAGATAAATGGAAGCAAAGGACTAAAGTCTAGGAAAAGTTAGAGAAGGGTGGTATAGCCAACTATATTTCTAAACTTCATGGTTTCATCTCTGTGATCACTAATATTATGGTTGATTCATGGAAGGACATGAAGGTTAAAGTGGATGGGGTTTCGTTTCAAATCACTAAGGAAGTCATTACTCTTGTAACTAAAATTCTAGCAGAGGGGTTGAAGTTTTATAGAGATAAGGTGTCAATGAACGTTGTGAAGGATTTTGCAAAGAATACTGAGGAGAGAAATGAACTGGTAAAGTGTGAAACTTACTATGAAATGGATTCAATCAAGAAGCTATGGAGGTATGTTTTATGGGCTATTATAGAGTATATTTCTTCAGACACTAGATTTGATAGAGTAAAAACACACCATTTTGTTTTACTCAATCACTTTCGCTATGGTGTCAAGATTTTGTTCCCTTTTTATTTATACACTTCAATTTGTAAGGGTATTTCTGGGCAAAAGAAGAAATCCTCTATGAATCTGGCCCTACATGAGGGGTTATTACTTCTAATTTATGAGCATTTCAAGGCTTAGACCATAATCAAAACCCCCCTGCAGGGCGTGGATGCATCTGTGGATACGAGAAGTTCTAGCTTCTCATCTAATATAGAGGATGTCCAAAGTATTAGTTCAAAGAGTGAAGAAAATATTTTTCCTGGAAAGAAGGCCTAGGATTTAGAGAAGAAATCACCCTTATCGATTAAAACCTTGAGCAAGAAGAGCCCTATAGGACACGGGTCTAAAGCTTTAGGCTAGGGAGATGAAGAGTACAATGAGGAAGGGGAGGATATGAAAATTGATGAAGAGGATGATGAGGAGGTGGATACTAAGAAAGAGGAGTCAATGGCTAAAAAATAGAGGAAGTCTAAAGAGAACGATGCAGAGGGGATTTTGGATTTTGGGCTAGAGCTCTCTACCATTCCTCTTTCCCCTATTCATCCTTAGGAACAGGACAAGGAGAAGAAAGATGGTGAGGGAGGAGATGCAGTAATTAAGGATAGGTGCATGGCCTCGAGAAATTTAAATGTAAGAACTTCCAAAATGGGTATTGTCCAAGAGGCTATGAACCCCCAAATTCTAGAAGAAAAATAAGGTCAGCTCTAGTTAGAGGATCTCATTGATGTAGCAATGGTGGCTATTATGGATAACGCAAGGGAAACTGGCATGAATTTGCTTAATATTGCTAGAAATAGTATGATTAACAATTTTAGGTCAATCAAATGGCTTTACCATGAATTGGAGGAGTTCAGAGAAAAAATAGGCCAGTTGGAAAACGAAAGGAAGATGCCAAATTGTGGAAATTTAAATGAACAAGGGGATTGACTCAGTTTGGCTAAGAAGAGAATCCAAAATTTGGAAAACTACAATCATAATCTAGTAAATTAGATGATATCCATTATGACTTCTATCAATGATAATATCTTGTCCCTTACTGGAATGTTGAAAGCTAGAGGTCTTCTGGATGAAAATGAGGAAAAGGATAGAGAAAGAGCCAAAATGAAAGAGGATGTGATGACTGACATTGCCTTCAATAGCATGGATTGAGATGGTCAGAAGAAGCAAGAGCAAATGGCCTATGAAGCAATGGAAAGGATGCAGGAGCTCGAGAGAAAGATAGAGGATTAACTTTGGTTTTTCTTTTCCTATCTTTTGGACTGTTAGACTGTTGTAGGTTTTTGGTTAGTTGGCTTTTTATCCATCTATTGTATTAGCCCTTTGGTTGGCTTTCATTTTTTGGCTGGGCTTTAACTACTTATTATCAGCCTTTTGATATATTTTAACTCTCAGGTTTCAGGATCCCTATAAAATGTATTTTTCTTATAAAAAACATGTAAAATGAAAGCATTAACCACACCTCTACCAAGAACTCCATGATTCTTCAAGATGAAACCATCTCCACACACCATTAAAATAACCACTAGCAACAAGTGCATCATGCAAATGTCAAAGATGATTTTGTAGCAACATAATCTAAGACATCCTCCAACATCTACAAACACTCAATAAATATATGAATGCTAATAACTCCCACTCAACCATGGTATTGAATCACATATGGCATCATAATGTCTATCTCACAAATGAAGATCCTCCAAGTCTACAAGTACACACAACCAAAGTGTCAGTACCAAGTGAAACCAAGATCTCCAAACCAAGAAAATAAAAACTAAACTAGGAACTAATGTTGGTTAGAATACATAGTCTGGGGGCGCAAGGGAGGGGGCTGAAATAGTTATCCAACTATTATCACAATTATCAACCTTATTAGCTCTTAACCTTATGACCAATACAACTCAGAAGCCATAACAAGATACTCATGCAAAATAACACTAGATATGTTAACTAGGGAAACCCTTGATCGGAGGGGAAACCCTGGTAAGAATGGTACCTACAAGATCATGTGCTAATATAAATATTCATTGTTAGAGAATGGACCCTATTAGAAGTCTATAACAACATTCAGTACATATCAGTCCTTGTTAGGAGACTTTGGATCCCTGTTAAGAGATTCCAACCTTGTTAGGAGTTATGCCAACCCTGTTAGGAGCTGTAGAATGCAGATGAACCCATTGTCCAAACAAATTCAAGGGTAAGACCAATGAACCCACTGTCCAAATGATCTTTTTATTATTCCTTGCAAAATAATAGAACTGTATTGCTCCTTCCTCTTTCTTTTTCCTATTAACTAGACTTCTTATGATCTTGATACCTAATAAACTTCATACTCACAAACACTCTACTCTTATTCACAGTTCCTTAATCACTTTGCATGCTCCATACATCTTACAAACAAGGAAAATACTTTCCTTTATACTAAGTCGTCAAAAAAATTCCTTGAATTGGCCTTGATGCTTTCCTAATTAATTAGAATAGGACCACAATAAGATAATTAATTATTTTGTAATTACAATAAAACTATCAGCTCACAGTCTAAACAAATCTTCACATGTGTGACTTCATGACTTGTGCACTCACTGATGTCATGGTAAAAATTTCCTCTATCACTATCTAACTATTCATCTCCAAATTAAATCTCTATTAGAAGATATAATATGATCATCAAAAATTGCTTTCCATGTACTATGTTTCTACACTACTCTCTATAAATCACTTATATCTTCCATGCATCTTTGACTTAGACTATGCACATTTATCCTCATTGTTATGACATAGTGTGGAACATGTCCTTAACCATGCTTCACCTGAACATCAAAACTATATCTGTACAATTATGATCTCTATCTGCTACTCTATCAGTCTTCACAAAATTACTGCTATGTTGACATCAATGACAAACATAGTCATGAATGCAACATGTCAATACTCTCCAATTCTAAGGATACTCCCTCAAAGGAATACCATCAACATTCATGCTAGAAATCTCCCCTTTTGGCATTGATGGCAACATAGATGAAAAACATCTAAGTTTCAAGAATACCAAACAATAATGTGTTGTTGTTGTTGTTCTCATCTTTTCAAATCCTCTTCATCAATCAAATCTGAAATCCTCTAAAACACTACTCTGTGTTGCATCTTCTAGGATTAGCCTTAGTTGCTCACATATTAAACCAACTCTTAGCTTCTCCCCCATACATCAAAATTCTTCATGGTACATATCTCCCCCATAGAGATATTCATTCTTCTTCTTTAAATGAATCTTTCTAAATCTCCCTAATACCATACACACTTATATTCTACCTCATTCATGCTTAGGAGATGTTTTTCATGCATTCTCTCCCCCATTGACATCAATGACAAAGGCCTCATTATGTCAATAGTCTGGTCCAAGTTTTCAACCAGCTCAAGTGTCTAAGGAGACTATTCAAGACCAATTACCAAGATTCCTTGGTGACTCTTCTCATCACACATAATCCCCATATAGGAAGCATCATCTATTGAGATCTGATTAAAAAGATCATTGTTGAGAGAGATTATTGAAAGAGGGAGATTGTTGAAGCAGACTATGTGTTTCAATCATTGTTTTGTTACTAATGTCAAACCTACTATTTTTTGGTAAGATAATTGCTTATAAGATTCAAGTACTATCACTTAGTTGATTGATGAAGAGGATTTGATCAATAAGATGTAACAAAAGCACCTAGAGGAAAGGTTGAGTTATGATTATGTAATGAAGTAAAAGAATCAATTAAGATAGTGATGACATGATGTATTAATAATCTACATAAGGTTACAAAATTCTAGCTACACTTAGAAAGTTTAGAAGAACAAGTTACACAAAGTTTGTGTACCAAGCTTGAATGAGTGGATAGTAGGTGTTGAGCAAAGTCAATGCAAGCCAAGAAGAAAGTTAGTTGGAGTAGAGTAAAAGAAAATTCTAGTGGATGTTGAGCAAGGCAGTCAATGTCGAGTAAAGTGTAGTTGATGTCAAGCACCAGTAAACTTTAGTTGATGTCGAGTGATTTTACAATTGATGGCAAGCAATGCAAGATGTGTTGAGCATCAAAAGGTTGATAATGCCAAGTTGTTGCATTATGTTAAAGATCAAAGATTCTCCAAATCTAAGTTGACAAGTTTATTTTCTTAAAACTTGTGAATGAGGAGGAAGATAAGGTTGATGAGCTAGTGGCACAAAAATTGATGTAAATTATTTTTTAGGTGAATTCAAATGGATTCTAGGAGAAGTTTTTAGAAGAGATACAAGATATGGGGTAGATACATTGTATCCTACCTAATCCATCTGAAACCTAATTTTGGATGATGGAAAATGAGTAGAAAAATATCCTAATTTCTTATTTATAGGAATGTTTGGTCATGAAGCAAATTTGATATATGTGAGAACCTAAGGAAGAGGAGTTAAGGGTTTTGCTTCATCAAGTGACCTAAGAGAAGAGTTTGCAATGGCATGTTAAGCAAGAAAGCTTAAGGAGATATACGCTTGAAGGGTGAACAAGCTATTAATGTTGCAAAGTATAAAGGCCAAGTAGAATTGAGGAGTGAATAGGAGATCTATAATCTACAAAAGAAGTTGTAAGTTGTATCAGATCAAAGCTCTATTGTTACTCTCTAACAATTGTATCATTCTAGGGTAAATCCTTTGGATTAAGGTTGACCTAACAGTCATTTGTAAATCTTTTAACTGGGTGGCATTCCAAGTGAAGGGCCTAAAGTCCTCTAATAAGGCTCACTTCTAACAGGGTGATCAAAATCCCTTAACCAAGTCACATTTAATAGTGTGTATTGTAACCTTAATAGGGTTGGCTTTTCACAGGGCATCACTTCAAAAGAGTGAAAAGGAGTAGCATGTTGCTAGTGGTTTTTCCCAAATTGGGTTTCCACATAAATCATCATGTCAAGTGTGTTGATGAATCTGTTATGTTTCATGCTTTACATTTTTGCAACTTGATTTGAAAGTAACATGCATGTTTTAGGGATTGCATAATCTTAATGGATGCATGCAAGGGTATGAAAGTTTTATGGGTTCACTAAGTTGTAAAAAGTTTTATTTATACATTTGGACATTGGATAATGGATTCACCCCTCCTCTTAGTTATTCTAAAGCATTCCAAAAATTGGTCTTAGAGTCATCTACTTAAGAAGACTAGTTTCAAGGTACTAGAAGCACAAAGATTGAGATATCAAAAAGAGAAGTACCCAAGCTCAATAGAGATAACTTTCCAGTATTGCAAATTTTGATGAAGCTACACCTTTGAGGACTTGAAGATCATGCACAATCTACCATTACAGTGGAACATGTTGATCCAGCTGGAGCCCTAACTGCTAAAGATATGAAGAAGAAGAAAGAACATAATTAGGCGATGTCGGAGATTGCCTCTACTCTAAGCTATGTTGATTTAATGATATCAAAGGATATGACACTGGAAAGAAAATGTGGGATGCCCTACACACTATCTATGGAGGAGACAAAAATGTTCAAAGAGCCAAATCTAAAAGTCTTTGAGGTAAGTTTGATGATATGAGAATGGAAGAAGGTGAGAATATTGCTTAATATGTTGCTAAAATAAAAGAAGTTGTTAGTGTAATAAGAAGAGCTTCTAGTCATATAGATGATGATATTGTGTTAAGAAAAGTTTAAGAACACTAATACCTATTTACACTATTAGAGTTTCTATAATTCAAGAACTGAGATGTATTCCAAGAAATGATTTAACCCTTGAAGGTTTGGTAGGTAGACTCGCTACTTTTGAGCTATCTAACTTTGATAATTACAAACCTGAGAGTCTTGAATCTACTTTCACAGCTAAGTTGTTACTAAAGGACTCTAATGAGGTGAAGCAAAAGAAGAAGAAGAGAGAGATAAAATATGTATCCAATGACAGTGATACAGATGAGGAGGATGTTGAACAATTGGAAGCACTGCTAAAAAAAAAATTCACAAAGGCAAAGGCAAGTTCAAAGGTAAGTTACCTATCATTTGTTTCAATTGCAATGAGGTTGGTCATATTGCTACAAGATGTACATAGAAGAAGAACTATAGAGATGGAAACAAGTACAAAAGTAGAAGAGAAGATGATAGCAAATATTACAAAGACAAAGGCAAGAAGTCATGCTACATTGCTAAAGAAGAAACTAGGGATGATTCTAATGAAGTGGTGTATGTTGCAATGAAGGACAAATCTGATGAAGATGAGGCAACTGCACTTATTACTTGTATGAACAAAAATGATAGATGGATCATTGATAGTAAATGCTCACATCACATGACTGGAGACAAAAGTATGTTCATTACCTTAAATTGTTATGATGGAAATAGTGTAAGATTTGGTAATGATGCACCATGTTTGATAAAAGGAAAAGGTTCTATCAAACTCACAAACAAGATTTTATGTGTCAATGCTTACTATGTTGAAGAACTAAATTATAATTTGTTGAGTGTGTTGCAATTGAATAATTTGGGATGCAAGGTTGAATTTGGAAACAAGACTACTAAGATATATGACACAAATGGGAAACTAATTGGAAAAGGTGATCAAACTAGAAGTAATATATTCTATCTTGATATAGAGGATGCTACTTGTTTTGTTAAAAAATGTGATGATGTATGGCTTTGGCACAAAAGGTTATGTCATATTAATTTTGATAACTTGGTTACTATCAGTAACATGAAGAAAGTTAGAGATTTTCCAAAGTTGAAGAAGCCTGATAATGTAATGTGCAAACAATGTCAGCTAGGAAAAATGACAAAGTCAAGCTTTAAGAGTAAAGTTTATACTTCTAAAGAAATACTAGAGATTTTTCATACTGACTTGTATGGACCAATTGAAGTGCAAAGCTAGAGAGGAGATAAGTACATAATGTTGTTTGTTGATGATTATTCTAGGATGATGATAGTTATGTTTTTGAAATAGAAATCTGATGCTTTTCAAATGTTTAAGTGGTACTTAGCAAGAGTTGAGAAAGAAACAGGTAAGAGTATGAAATGTTTGAGATCTGACAGAGGAAGAGAATTCACATCAAATGAATTTTAGATGTTTTGTAATGACAGAGGAATTAAAAGACAAACATTCACCCCTAGGACCCCTCCACAAAATGGAATAGCTAAAACAAGAAACAAATCTATAATGGACTATGTTAGGACACTCAAGATGGAGAAGAATGTTGCTTCGAAATACTAGAGAGAAGTTGTAAGTACTACTGTATATACCCTGAACTGTGTGCAAATCAAGAAATGTACTCATTCAACCCCTTTTGAATTAGGGTATGGATATCCACCCAATGTAAAATACTTTAAGGTATTTGGAAGTAAGCGTTACATTCTTAAATATGCTAGGAATGAAAAGCTTGATGCAAAAAGTGAAGAAGGTATATTCATTTGCTACTCCACAAGAAGTAAAGCTTACAAGTGTTTGAATACTAACATTAACAAAATTATGGAAAGTGTGAATGTGAATTTTGATGAATATACATAAGTACATGAGGCTGAACCTATGAAAGAACTAGAAGAATACAAATCATTTGTATACTTTTATGAAGGAATGTCTGCTAAAGAAGATGTTGCAAATCAAGTTGCAAACCAATAGCAAGTTTCAGTGACTATCAAGTCACATCCTATAAATGCCAAGTTGCATTCAAGAATTGAGCTGCATTCATATGCCAAGTTACAGAATGAAGTAGGTGCACATTTTGATTTTGAGATTAGTACACATGAAGAAGACGTTGAGATACATGATAGAGATGTACATAGTGATTCTGAAGCTTAAATACAAAATGAAGAAACAAGAGCTGAGCCAAGATTGTCCAAAGATGTCAAAAGACATCATCCTGTTGATAAAATCATTAAAAACAAAGATGCTAGGCCAATAACAAGAAATAGATTGAGAAGTGAATCATGTTTGCTAAGCATGAAGGAAACCAAAATAGTGAAAGATGCATTTGAAGATGTTGACTGGTATAAAGCCATAGAAGAAGAGATTGAAAAAATAGAGAAGAACAAAACTTGGAGTCTAGTTCCTAGACCAAAAGACAAGAATGTGATTGGCACCAAGTGGGTATTCAAAAACAAGCTAGATGAGAATGTTGAAGTCACAAGAAACAAAGCAATATTAGTTTGCAAGGTTTATGCACAAGAAGAAGGAATAGACTATGGGGAGACATTTGCCCCTATTACTAGAATGGAAGGAGTAAGAACTCTACTTGCTTGTGCTACATACAAAGGTTTCAAAATTTATCAAATGGATCTTGAATCAGCATTTCAAAATGGCATATTAGAGGAAGAAGTTTACATAGAACATCCAGAAGGTTTTGTTGATAATAACAATAAGAACATGGTATGTAGACTGCAGAAAGCTCTATATGGTTTAAAACAAGCACCAAGAGCCTGGTATGAGAGACTTCATACTTATCTTGTGAAGATTGGATTTGAAAGGACTGATGATAACAACAATTTGTACATAAAGATAGAGAAAGGAAAAGGTATTTTGTTATCTAAAATATTTGTTGATGATATCATATTTGGAGGTCAAGATGCTTTATGTAAGAATTTTGCAAATCAGATGAAGCAAGAATTTGAAATATCTATGATTGGAGAGATCAATTTTTTGTGGGCTTGCAAGTCTATCAGATGAAGTATGGTATATACATCACCCAATCAAAATATGTCAAAGAAATATTGAAGATTTTTGGATTAGAAGATTCCAAACTAGCAAGTACACCTATGGTAACATGACACAAGTTGTCAAAGAATGATGATTCTACTGAGGTGAATCAAACATTATACAGGTCAATGATTGGAAAATTGTGATATGTAGTACATAGCACACCTGACATTGCATTATCTATAAGGATAGTTCCAAGATTCTCTACTAATCCCAAGGAGAATCACTTAATAGTCATGAAGAGAATAATGAGATATCTAAAAGGAACATAAGAGTTTGGTCTATACTACAAGAAAAATGAAAAGTTTGAACTGAGAGCCTACATTGATGTTGATTGGGCTGGAAACACTAATGACAAAAAGAGCACTAGTGGAGGAGCATTTTTCTTAGGTAAGAGACTAGTTACTTGGACTAGCAAGGAACAGAGTTATACTTCACAATCTATTGATGAAGCTGAATATGTTGTTGTTGTTGTAAATTGCACAAGCATTGAATGGATCAAACAACTACTCAAAGGAATGAAGGAAGAGATCATAGAACTAGTGATACTTTATTGTGATAATACAAGTGCTATCAATATATTAAATAAATCCAATGATGCACACAAAGACAAAGCACATTGCAATCAAGTATCATTACTTAAGCGAATTAGTTCAAGATAAAGAGGTGAAGATGGAATACATCAACACAAAGGAGAAAATTGTTGATATCTTCACAAAACCATTACCTAAGGATGCTCATGAGTATCTAAGAGGTAAAAAAGGGGTGATACCCCTATCAAAGGCTATTTAAGTAATAGAAGGAGTGCCCTACATCATAGAGGATCTTACTTTAGGAGCTACCTAAAGCAATCATAAAGTTGAAACTTCAAATTAGTCACAAGCAAGGTGACAGAGGGAGAAACTGAAGAAACTGCAAAAGCTTATATCTACATATTTTAAAGATGACAAGTTTTTGGTATGTGTCTTTGGCATTGTTGTCAAAGTGGAAGAAAGTACATTAAACTGATCATCATCAAAGGGAGAAAGTCTTTAACTAATCTATTGATCAGAAGGGAGAAAGTCCTAAACTGATCTATCAATCAAAAAAGGAGAAAGATCATCATTAGAGGGAGAAAAGTATAAAAGCTAAGAAGTGTTACTGATCTTAGAGGGAGATTAGACAATTGCTGAAGTTACTGATTAAGAAGAGGACGCATGTATGATGATGGAGATAGAGAATAACGTAAGAAAGAGGGAGAAATCCTAATCTACCTAGTAAGAGGGTGATACAAGAAGGAACTCAGTGGGAGTTATAAGAAAGAGCTTTGTAACCTAATCAAAATATGGAAGTGTTGAAATTATAGATTAAGAAATTGAAAGGGGGGGTGAATCAATTACCACAAAAACAAATTCACAGATCCCTTAGATGTCTTTAATACTAATTTACTGTTGATACTCAGTAAACACTGAATGAATGTTGTAACTCGGTAGATTAACTAGTTACTGATCATCTAGCATTCATTAATATGCATGCAAAAATAAAATGAACAAAAGAGACGCCAAATTTAATGTGGAAACCCAATATGGAAAAAACCACCAAGTAACTAGCTACCAATTTTTTACTCTTCTGAAGTGAGCCCCGTTAGGAGCCAACCCTGTTAAAGGTTACAATACACACTATTAGGTGTGACCCTGTTAGATGATTTAATCACCCTGTTAGATGATTTAATCACCCTGTTAGGAGTGGCCTTGCTAGAGGTCTTTAGAACAATTCAACTGAACTGTCACCTTGTTAGAGGATTTACAAAATGGCTATTAAACCAACTCTGTTAAGAGATTTGAAATCACTGCTACAATCGTTAGAAAGCAACAATGAATTAACCTGAATAAGATGCAAGTGAATTTGCTGACAACAGGTCTCTATTCTGTATCATTAGATCCTCCTTGATCAAATATGGCTTTGCTATTCCTCAATGATCTTTGATCATCCTTCAAATTCACTTCCACAATAATCAGTCCTCATTTCTCATTAATTCCACACTTGTTTCTCACACACTTTTGAATTCGCAACTTCACCTCTTAATTATACCATTTAGATTGTCAAGTTGGCTCATTCATATGTTACATTTACCAATAAACCATACATCAGTTGGCTAAAAATATTATTCTAAACAAATAAACGTTTATTTCATAAAACGATGAAATCCTTTGCCGGCCGACCCTGCTCAGTAAATACTGCTACCAAAAATTTCTTGAGTTAACCTTCTTAACTCGGTTAACATTGCAATATCTATAAAATCCTTTGACTATCAAGTTTACTCAGTAAGAAATGAATTCCTTCATGAGAGCTGGGTACGAACTACTTCTACCACATTTCCTTTGATGATAGAGTGAGCTCGGTAAAAACTAAATTTCTTTGATTACCTTGAAAGCTCAGTAACAACTATTTACTCGGTAGATACTGCAAGTTCTCTTTTACTAACCTTTTGAGCTTGGTAGACATTGTTCTTTGCCTTGCTAACCATCTAAGCTCTATAGACACTGTTCTAATGACCTGATATGACATTTGTGTGACATCAAAGACAATACACAATTGAACAATTGTATCCAATAGGAAGTTGCTGATAGAGGGAGAAATGTTGATACAAGTTTTCTTTTTGGTATTGTCTTATTGTTTTAACCCAATTATTTTGGTTGAACAAGATGTTAATTATTTGATTGACTTGGTTGATTAGTTTGGTTTTCCATCAATGCCAAAGAGGGAGATTTTTGATATATGATTGAAACGATCATTATTGAGAGAGATTATTGAAAGAGGGAGATTGTTGAAGCAGACTATGTGTTTCAATCATTATTTTGTCACTGATGTCAAACCTATTATTTTTTGGTAAGACAACTGCTTATAAGATTCGAGTAATATCACTTAGTTGATTGATGAAGAGGATTTGACCAATAAGATGTAACAAAATCACCTAGAGGAAAGGTTGAGTTATGATTATGTAATGAAGTACAAGGATCAGTTAAGGCAATGATGACATGATGTATTAATAATCTACTTAAGGTTACAAAATGTTGGCTACACTTAGAAAGTTTAGAAGAACAAGCTACACAAAGTTTGTTTGCCAAGCATGACTGAGTGCATAGTAGGTGTCAAGAAAAGTTAGTGCAAGCCAAGCAGAAAGTCAGTTGGAGCTGAGTAAAAGAAAATTCTAGTGGATGTCAAGCAAGATAGTTGATGCCAAGTAAAGTTTAGTTGATGCCGAGCATTAGTAAACTTTAGTTGATTCCAAGTGATTTTACAGTTGATGCCAAGCAACAGAGTATGTGTCGAGCATCAAATGGTTGATAATGTCAGGCTGCTACATTATGTTAAAGATTGAAGATTCATCGAATCTAAGCTAACAAGATTGTTTTCTTGAAACTTGTGAACTATAAGGAAGCTAAGGTTGATGAGTTGGTGGCACAAAAATTGATGTAAACCATTTTAGAGGTGAATTCAAATGGATTCTAGGAGAAGTTTCTAGAAGAGATACAAGATATGGGGTAGATACATTGTAGCCTACCTAATCCATTCGAACCCTAATTTTGGACGATGGAAAATCAGTGGGAAAATATCATAATTTCCTATTTATAGCAATGTTTGGTCATGAAACAAAGTTGATATATGTAAAAACCTAAGGAAGAGAAGGAGTTAAGGGTTTTGCTTCACCAAGCGACCTAAGAGAAGAGTCTACAATGGCATGTTAAGCAAGAAGTTTAAGGGAGATATATGCTTGAAGGGTAAACAAGCTATCAATGCTGCAAAGTATAAAGGCCAAGTAGAATTGAGGACTGAATAAGAGATCTGTAATCTACAAAAGAAGTTGTAAGTTGTATCAGATCAAAACTCTATGTTACTCTCTAACAATTGTATCAGTCTAGGGTAAATCCTTTGGATTAAGGTTGACCTAACAGTCATTTCTAAATCCTTTAACTGGGTTGCATTCCAAGTGAATGGCATAAAGTCCTCTAACAAGGCTCACTTCTAATAGGGTGATTGAAATCCCTTAACTAAATCACATTTAATAGTGTGTATTGTAAAATTTAACAAGGTTGGCCTTTCATAGGGCATCAATTCAAAAGAGTGAAAAGGAGTAGCATGTTGTTGGTGGTTTTTCCCAAATTGGGTTTCCACATAAATCATTGTATCAAGTGTGTTGATGAATCTGTTATGTTTCATGCTTTACATTTCTACAAGTTGATTTGACAGTAATATACAAGTTTTAGGGATTACATAATCTTAATGGATGCATGCATGGGTATAGTCAAACAATAGTTCTTTGTACCACTAGACTGATTATCTTTAGGTAAGGGCTTTGTAAAGATATCTATAATTTTCTCTTTAGTACTAACATACTCCAATGTTTCTCCTTTGTTGCAATCTTTTCTCTCAAACCATGATACTTGATAGATATATGCTTAGTCTTAGAATTTAGTACAAGATTCTTAGACATACTTACTATGCTTGTATTATCACAATATATAACAACATGTTCTGAGAATTCTATCCCAATATCCTTTAGCATCTACTTCATCCATATGACTTGACTGCAATTGTTTTTTGGTGCTACATACTCTGCCTCAACTATACTTTGTGAAATACAATCTTGTTTATTGCTTAGCCAAGAAACCAATCTTCCTCCAAAAAATAATGCTTCACCATTGGTGCTTTTCCTATCATCCATAGTGCCTAGCCAATCTGCATTAGTATAAGCACATAGAGTGAAATTACTTGATCTGTCATACCATATCCCATAATCATATGTTCCTTTCAAATATCTTAATATCTTTTTTACTGTTACATAATAATACTCCTTAGGATTAGCTTAAAATCTTGCTACAATCCCAACTGCATTTGCTATATCTGGTCTAGTGTGAGTCAGATATTGCAAACCTCCAATCATGGATCTGTACTTCTTATATTCAACTATAAGTGTCTCATATTTTCTAGATAACTTGTGACCAACTATTATTGGTGTACCAATAGGCTTACAACTTTCCAAACCAAAGCTTTTCAACAAGTCTTTCAAATACTTGGCTTGTGAAATAAAAATGCCATCACTATTTTGCACAATTCACAAACCTAGAAAGAACTTCATCTCTCTTATCATACTCATTTCAAATTCATTCTTCATTTATTCTAAAAATTATCACTTGCTTCATCATTGTCTCCAAAAATTATGTCATCAACAAATATTACTATTATCAACAAACCATTCTCAATTGCTTTCAAATACAAGTTACTATCTGTAGTACCTTTAGTAAATCCAAGCTTTGCCAAATACTTGTCTAACCTTACATACCAGGTTCTAGATGCTTGATTTATACCATACAAATCTTCCTTCAATCTACATACCATGTCTTTTTCTTTTGTTAAAGGGAAACCTTCAGGCTGATCAATGTATACTTTTTCTTCAAGTTTTCCATTTAAGAGTGTTGATTTGACATCCATCTGATACATTTTGAATTTCTTATTTGTTGCATAAAACAAGAACATTCTTACTACTTCCATTCTGGCTACAGGGGCATGTGTCTCCTCGTAATCTATTCCTTCTTGTTGTGAATATCCTTTGTACACAAGTCTAGCTTTGTTCCTTACAACTTTGCCTTGCTCGTTCATCTTTTTTTTGAATACCCAATTGGTTCCTATAACATTCTTGTCTTTAGGTCTAGGAACTAATTCCCAAGTTTCATTCTTCACAATCTAATATAATTCTTCCTTCACTGCTTAAATCCAATGATCATCTTTACATGCTTCATCTATGCTCTTAGGTTCAACTTGAGAAATCAAACATACTTCGTCATTAACTACGTTCCTTCTCATCATTCCTTTGTCTTTGGGTAATTCTTTGTTAAGTTCTTGTTAGAGGCAGGAGTTGCCAATTTAATTATTATCTCTTTTCTTGGTTCAAATCTTTGTTCTCCTTTTTGCTCAACAATTTGCACATCATTCTGTGAATCATTTTTAGTCTCAAAGAAAACTTCAACATTTTATCTAACAATTTCTTCTTCTTCATCAGAATTGTAATCCATCATATTTGCCTTAATTCTAAACTTTTCATCAACTTCTTATGCTTGCAACTATTGTCTTAGTTCTATGATTAAAACATTTGTAAGCTTTACTTTTCAACGAATGACCAAGAAACATACCTTCATCACTTCTTGGATCAAACTTACCGACATCATCATCTATCTTTATGTAACATTTGCTTCCAAAGATTTTAAAATACTTCACTAAAGGTGAATGACCAAACCATAATTCATAAGGTGTCTTATTCATACCTTTTCTAATATGTACTCTATTCATGGTGTACATTGTTGTATTAATTGCTTCTCTCCAAAATGTCTTGGATACATCATTCTCAAACAAAATTTCTCTTTCTACTTCTGATATTGACCCATTTCTTCTTTCTATTATTCCATTCTTCTTAGGAGTCTTAGGTGAAGACAATTGTCTCTTAATTCCATTATCTTCACAAAACTCTTTAGAGATGAATTCTCCTCCTTTATATGATCTCAAATATGTTATCTTAACACTAGATTCATTCTCAACTGTATTCTTAAATATCTTAGACTTCTTAAATGTTCACATTTATCTTTAAGAAATGCTACCCACATCATTCTAGTTAGATCATCTGCAAAACTCGTAAAATACCTTTCTCCATAGAATCCTCTTGTCCTGGTAGGGACACTCAAATCTATGTGAACAATCTCCAACTTCTCTGTAGTATTGAACTTCTTAGTGGGAAATGACACCTTCTTTTTCTTAGCCATGATACATTCTTTGCAGACAACATTAGTAGGCTTAATTATCTTAGGAAGATCTCTAACTGCAAATGTGCTACTAACCTTCACAATGTTATCAAATTTTATATGACAAAATATTCTATGCCATAGCCAATTGTTATCCACTTTATCAACCAAACATGTCATCTCAGTGGGATTCAACTAAAATACATTGCCCTTGGATCTTGTGCCTATTCCAACCAATTTTTCATCTTTGTCTTTGATATTGAAGGTCTTTTAAGTGAATTACAACTGATAACCTTTATCCTCCAACTTTCTGGCACTCAATAAGTTATGCTTTAAACCATCAACAAAGTAAACATCATCACTATTAGTCTTTCCATCGAGAGTAATAGATCCTATCCCTATAATGTGACAAGTTGCATTGTTTCCAACTCTAACAATACCTCCATCATGATTCATGAATTTAACAAACTTGTTCATATCACCAATCATGTGATGTGAACATCCACTATCTATTATCCAATTAGATTTCTTTTCAACCTAGGAAACTAGAGCTTTATCTTCTCTAATTTATGTGTTAAGACCATCTTCTTTAATAGCTATGAATCCTACCTCATCATCACTTTCACTCTAAAAAATTTCATCAAATTCTTCATCGTCATTTACATACAAACAATTTCTAGGTCTTCTAGGCTTAAAATTTTCCTTATAATTTATCTCTCTCTTAGGACATTTTGATGTGTAATTACCAAATTCATTACAATTCCAACATTTTAAAATATTCTTACCATCTGGTTCTCTTCTTACAATAAGGGCTATACCTTCTTCAATCTTTTTATCTTCATCAAATTTGGTTCTATTGTTACTAGTGAAATCTCCATGAGTGCTTGCACTTCTAGACAAACTTGGTTGAACACTTAAGGCATTGAGAGCTTCCAATATTCCAAGCAATGTTTCTTGGTGAACTTCTTAGTACAGGGTATCAACAGTTAAATCATTTGTGCTACTTGCTTGAATGGCAATTTCAAAGTTTTCAAGATCTTCCACATAACCTCATCTTCTTCCTTGGTTCCACCATATGATTTGATTCCTACAAAAATCTCATATGTCCTACCAACATAGCTTCTTATTAATTCATCTTTCATCATCTTAGCATATTGAAATGTATGTATCCAATTCTGAAATCTTATCCTTTTTGTATGTGCATCTCCTTCAAAACTAGATTCTAATGCTTTCCAAATTAGATGGGATGTTTGAATTGACTTTACTTGATTGTATTCATTCTCAAGAATGATTGTTAGTAGAGATTTTTTGGCTCTCATATTGCACATGAACATATCTCTTTCTGCTTCACTACATTCTTCAAGCTTATCTTCTTTCACAATCACCTTGTTGTCTTTTGTCAATAGCTAGTAACTTGGACCCATACATAGCATATGAGTCTTCATTTTCTCTTTCTAGATATCATAGTTGACTCCATCAAATTTAGGGCTATCTTTTCTAAAATGACTCATCATGGATTTCCCCAAGTCGTTAAGCTTTCTCTTCAAGGACCTGAGGCTCTAATACCAAATGTTAGAATATATAGTCCACCAATATAACTAAGACGGGGGGGGGATGAATCAGTTATCCAACTATTATCACAATTATTAACCTTATTAAATCTTAACCATATAACAATACAATCAAAAACCATAACAAGATACTCATGCACAATAACACTAGATATGTTAAATAGGGAAACTCTTGATCGGAGGGAAAACCCTAGTGGGGATAGTACCCACAAGTTGGTGTACTAATATAAATATTCATTATTAGAGGATGGACCCTATTAGGAGTCTATATCAACATTCAATACATAAAATTTAAATGAACCCATTGTCCAAAAAAATTCAAGGGCAAGACCAATGAACCCATTGTCCAAATGATTTATGTATTATTCCTTGCAAAATAATAGAACTGTACTGCTCCTTCCTCTTTCTCTGTCCTTTCAATTGGACTTCTTCTGATCTCAATACTTGATTAACTTTGTATCCAATAATCCCTTGGATCACTTACTTGCAAACACTATGATCTTAATCGCACTTCCTTGATCACTTTGCATGCCCCATACATCTTACAAACAAGGAAAATACTTTCCTTTATACCAAGTCTTAAAATAAAAAAAATCTTGAGTTGATCTTGAGGCTTTCCCAATTAATTATAATAAGACCACAATAAGATAATTAATTAATTCACAATTACAATAGCACTATTGGCTCACAATCTAAAAAAATCTTCATACATGCAAATTTAGGACTTGCACACTCGCTAATGTCATCATCAGACTTTCCTCTATCATTGTCTAGTGGCACATCTCCAAATTATATCTCTATTAGAAGATATAATAGGATCATTAGAAACTACTTTCCATGTACTATGTTTCTGCACTGCTCTCTGTAAATCACTTATAGCTTCCATACATCTTTGACTTAGACTACACACATTTATCCTCATTATTAGGACATAGTGTGGAACATTTCCTTAGCCACGCTTCACTTGAACATCAAAAAAATTTTTGTACAATTATGATCTCTATCTGCTACTCTGCCAGTCTTCACAAAATTATTGTTATGTTAACATCAATGACAAACATAGTCATGAATGCAACATGTCAATACTCTACAATGTATAGGATACTTCCCCAAATGAATACCATTAGCATTCATGCTAACATGTTGCACTGCCACCTCATTACTATCACAAGCTCCCACTAAAATATGTATCCAAGATATCCATGAAATCATGATGTAAAAAATCCTCTAATCATAAGAATCAAGCAAGGCATTAAACCATTAAATAAATTGAAGTGCACATGATGAGCTCCTAAAAAAGAAATTAAATAACCATGATCATTGACCAAGAAGATATACTACTATAACCAAACTAGGAATCCAAACCAATGAACATCAATAAAGTACCTATATATCTAATCATGTCATGCCAAAATCCATGGTACCATGATCACATCCATAAATTTTGAAACTAACTCTCAAAGTATCTAACCTATCAGCATAAAATAGTTAACCATAATCCTCCACCATGACTATGCCCAATAACAAAATCTCATATCCTCTACATAAAGACAAATTAGAAAATCATGTGACTAAAGATATAAACAACCTGAATCCAATCCACCAATTTGAATATGCACCAATAATGAAAGATGAATGGGCAAATACAACCCATATCTAAGTCATAAATGCAATTTGTAAGTATAGATCACTTACAACACTGCAAAACTTGTAGACCCAAAAATCTATCATCATACATATCCAAATCAAATAATGATAACTATATCATCGTGAAACAATTTGAATACATCTTGAGTATATAGTGACATCATAATCTAAATCTCAAAAATATACCATGTCATAAACTCATAATGTTACCATCGTTAATATAAATCATAAATAGTTCAAATCAATATATTACTAAATAAACCATGTCAAACCTGCACCAAATCTAAAGCAATGTATATAGCTCTCCAAGAGATTTTTGTTGACTATTTGAAGTCCAAAATTTGACTCCTTATGCTCAATTTAAGTCCCAAAATATGCCAAAAATAAATAATATGTAAATTATGATCTCATAAAACTTGAAAAAATGTCTATATTGTAGAATCAAGCCTATATCAAATTGTAGTTCTTTGAATTAGCTTTCAAATGACTATAAGAAGTCTAAAATCCAACATCGAGAGTGAAAGTTATGGTTTTTTTACCAAGACAACCTTTTCATTTATGTAAACCACTTATTTGTAATTTTTCGGTGACGAAACATTTATGATTGGGTTAAAATTGACGATTGTCATGGCTTGTGATAATTTATCCTTTTACATTTTCTCCCAACTTGACCAGACCAGGGCAAATTATATATCAAAATTTATGGAAAATCCAACCTGGATCCAATAATGAGGTATGTTTTTTCCCAAGACGTCATTTATGTAAGCTCCCCCTAAAATCCTCATTTAAATGAAACATCTAAAAACACCTTTTGACAAATAATATCACATGCCCAAAATTTGTCAACAACCCATCATAACAACAAACCTAAACCCTAAAATTTGTAATAAATAACCTACGAAACCCACATCTCTTTCCCTTTCTTTAATTCTTTCATGCATTCTTTTGTATTCAATCTAGGGTTACAACAAAAAAACCATAGCTCCGATACCACTTGTAAGGAAACTTACAACCAAAAATATTATTGTTTCCACATAACCCATGATAGATTTAAAATAAATAAGCACTTAAAATCCATGTGCAAGAGAATAGCCAACATACCCACAAAAATTTAACACAACATATAGTCCATTCATAAGTAGTTTTGCAAAAATAGTACATCCTCTCAATAATATGTTGAAGTGAGGTATTAAGATTGAGAGGATAGCTAAGGTAAAGAAAGCATTCGAGGATACTAAAATAGCAATTTCTACAGTACCATTCTTGGTGACTCTTGATTGTCAATTTCCATTCAAAGTCTATTCTTTTGCTTTAAATATTCATGTGGAGGAATACTCACTCAGAAGAAGGATGGAAAAAATAAAAGGCCTATAACCTTTATGAGTTTTCCTCTTAAGAATGTTGAGATTATCTACCCAATTTTGGATAAATAGTCCTTTTCTTTTGCAAAAGCTATCAAGAAGTTCATAAATTATATTTTATAGAGTAAAATAATCTCCATTATGCTTGATCATGCACTCAAGTCAGTACTTGTGAAATGAGTTGGGAAAGTGTAGAGACAAGTGGATGGCCATATTACATGAATTTGATCTAGATATTGAACCAATGAAACTCATCTAGGGATAGGGTTCAACTAGGATTATTTCTCATATAGAGTAAGTGAAGGGACTAGTCTCATACGTGTACACTTATGAAGGAATCATTTCAAATATTTGGTACCAAGACATAGTCTACCATTTGCTACAAAATAGGTGTCCCAAAGGAATGAATAGTTCATAACAAAGAGTGTCAAAAATTAAATGTGGTTCATAAATGCAAAAAGTGTTGGAGTTGATGTTCCAACATTAGTAAATAAGTGATTATTGCATATGTGGTAACCTATGTTTGAGTTGTTGGCAACATAAGTTTAGTTCAAGTGTATGAGTCATAGAGTTTGAGTTGTAAACAATGACTAGTTGTAGATGTTTCTCTTATATCCATTTAAGTGTCAAGTTTATGTCTATGTTGTCAATCATGAAGTAGTTTGTTGTCAATTTGTTTAGCAATCATTTAGGAATATTGGTGGGTCAATTTATTGTAAAAATATGCATCTATTATTCTATATTAATAAGCTTTGTGTTTAGTATCTCTATTTATAAATATTTTATTCTATTTCTCTAATATGGTATCAGAGTCATCTTCATGTTAAATTGTGTGTCTCAGAGTATCAAGGAGATGAGGCCTAGTGAAGAACCACCAGATCTTGATGTTGATTATGATTGCATTAAAGATGAAATAATTATTCTATTTTGAAGAAGGTCAACACTTTCAAAAATATTAGAATGTTGTAGACACTAGATAGATGTTCAATAGTCAGAGGTGCTAATAGATCATAGAAATTATACCTCATTGGGGTTATGAGACATACATGTGTGAATTGGTGTCCAATAGTTTAATGAGGTCTAAAAAATCTAAAAGCTTGGCATCATACCTTTACAAGGGCTATGCAACATTTCATGTGGAATTGGTATCCAATGGTGGCTTAAGTTGAATGATAGTTGCATTACTATGCTAGCAGTTGGGATCAACTTGAGGAATCTTACTGGTTTATGAACTATTTTCAAAGTATAATTTCTAAAAAATATTTTCCAACACATGTTTGAGTTGTTGGCAATATAAGTTTTGTTCAAGTGTATGAGTCATAGAGTTTGAGTTGTAAATAATAACTAATTCTGTATGTGTCTCTCATATTGAGTTAAATTCCAAGTTTATGTGTGTTGTCAGTCATGAAGTAGTTTGTTGTCAATCTATTTAGTAGTCATTTAAGAATATTGATGGGTCAATCCATTGTATAAATATTAATCTATTATTCAAGAATAATAAGCTTCATGTTTAGCATCTCTATTTATAAATCTGTTATTCTATTTTTCTAATAGAAAGATGGACATCTTTACAAATATAAATATGAGGGGATATATTTGAAATATTTAAATAATAACGAGAGAAAAAAATGTGTTAGAACAATTTCATGATAAATATAGTATTGGCCCTTAGGCATGGCTTGACAGAGGTTACAACACATCAAATTTTGAGATTAGGTTATTAAATTGGCCTACACTATTTAAAGATACACAAGAGCATGTTTTCTCATTCCATGTGTTCCAAACTAGTGCAAATAGAGAAAGACATCTAAGAATGCCATTATATCCTATATATGAGGTTCACCCCTTCGCTAAGTGGGGGATTGATTTTACTGGGCTTGTGAATCCATCATCTTTGATGAGACATAGGTACATTCTCACAACCATAGATTACTATACATGGTGGACTAAAGATGGAACATTTCACAACTACACTACCCAAATTGTCATTGGTATCCTTGAAGAACACATCAAAATAAGGTTTGGAATACCCTTTTTTGTGGTATGTGATAAAGGAACCTCTTTTGCATCCTTAATTCTCAATAAATGGGCATTAGATAATTAGGTAATTATAAAGTTTTCTTCCAATTACTATCTACAAGGAAATGCACTTGTTGAGTCTATTAATAAATTTTGGTTACTATTGTAAAATATTTGCTAGATGAAAATCCAAAAGATTGGCAATCACAGTTGAAATGTGCACTATGGACTAATAAGGTCAGGGTCAAGAATGCCTTAGGTACCTCCCCTTACTTGTTAGTTTATGGTAAAGATCCAATATTTCCTATGAATTCTAAAAATTCTCATGCTAAAAATTTTGTATGTGTGAAATGAAGATAGGGTTCAAGTCAATTTGATCAAATTTTTCGAACTAGATGAAAGAATAACTCCAACATTGGAACTTGTTGCTAAGTATCAGGCTATTATATCTAAATTTGAGGCTTTTAGAATCTTTGACTTGGTCCTTGTGTGGGAGAATGTGAAAGAAAAACCAAGCATTCATACTAAGTTCCAATACTCATGGATTGGTCCCTATCAAATTGTAAAGATCTTGGGAGAACACTTTAAGGTTGAGTTCACTAGATGGATATTTGGTCCTATTTCCTGTCGATGATCAATTCCTCAACCATTACTTTGAAGCTTGAGAGTAAAAATAATACTTTTCTAGTATTTTTTTTAGTCTTTTGAGTCTTTTATTGTTTTGCATTTTTTAATTTTTCTTTTGAATTTTTGAGTCTCAGAGTCAATATGTTTTTTCAGGGCTATTCTCATCATGTGGTCCATCCCGTGAACTAATCCTAATATCTGGAAGAGGTATTTCTTCGTCAAAGTACTTGAAGGTCTTGTCTTGCAAAAACCTTTATGGAGATATCATAGATGGAAATGTTGGCCTTTAGTTATCAAGTTAAAATATAATGTTGATCATTCTCATTATTTCAAATACTTAATCATGATACAAAAGGTTGTTGGTGGTTTGAGTGAGAAATGGTTGGGATCAGTCTAAACTTATTGGTATGAGTGGCTATGGTTCATGAAACCATTCTTTATTTAATCCTTCGCGTGTGAGTTTCCCAAATTTCAAAAAAAGAGTAATATAAATAATGAAAGTCAAAGAAAACAAATAAAATTAAAATATTATAAGTGTTGGTTAAACATTTCCAAATGGAAATAACAAGAAAGAAAGAAATCACATAGGGTGGCATTGTCTAATCACTGCCCTAAAGACTAAAAGAAGAATCGAGAAGCAGTCAAATGGAAACGTGAAATATCTCTTGAAGGCTAAATCATATTTTTCAAGGAAAGAAGATGTTGACTCATTAAAGAGCCTTCTGAATGGATTCTTATGTCTAGTTAGAGTGATGGAGATTGGATTTAGGTCTATTGATTTTTTATCGATTAGCAAGGATTGGTTTAAGTTACTATTTATTTGACATTATCCTCACCTAAGAATAAAATGAATAAAGACATGTACCCACACTGAACATGAAAGTTGAGGACGTGAACTTATTGATTGATGACACTTCATTCTTATTGGAAATAATTATGTTTGGTTTTTTATTGATTACATCGAAAGAGTCCCTCTTGATAAAGAAATGCCTTTGTCGTTTCTTCCTTTTGTCAGGTTTATTTGTTGTGGTTCCACAACACACACCCCATTATTTATTTTAAAAATTAGGGACACCCTTTTTATTTTCTACATCCTTTCCTCATAACTCATGCCTTTGCAGTGTGTTAGATAGTGGCTACTTCTGAGTGCCCTTGATTGTAAAGAAGTATGTTTCTTGTTAGGGTTTGGATTAGGTGTCTTGCTTTTACTTCATGTTTTTGAGTCTCAGTTCTCGAGTTTAAGTTTTTTTGTAATTTCATAGTTTACACATGTGCATCAATGCACAATCTTTCTTTTTCCCTAAACATTTTTTGGAGCTATAAAGTTGCACACTTGTACACCTTCATAGCTTCACGAGTCTGGGGTTGACATTAAACCATCCTAGAGTCTATATATGAGATCTTAGGGACCATTTTTCTCATTTTGTGTCATTTATTCTTTCTCACTCATTTCTTTCATGTTTGGGTTGTTGTCATTGCATCTTGCAAGGAGTTTTCGTCGGAACCCCTTGCTTTTGGGCTTCATTATCTGGTGAGCCTCATTTTGGTTTCACTGAGTGTTGATCTTACATTGATTTGTTTTGTATGTGGTGTCTAGGGTTTAGTTTATGTATATTCACCATGTTTGGTTTGTAGCATCAGTCATGTTCTTGGGTCATCTTCAAGGTTTGTGTGGGCTAATTTGGCTCACTCTTCTATTAGTCATATTTTTCCTCTTTATTTTGTCAATTTTCAATCACCTTTCAATTTAGGAATTTTTTATTGGCAGTTGTAGTTATTTTTCCAAGTCCATGGTTTTTTTTGCATTTTCACATCTTTTCAAGTGTGTGGGTTCATAGTCTTTCTACTCACACAAAATTTATCTATTTTATTTTTTAGCCAACTCTAGGTTTCTTGCATAGGTGTCCAAGAGTGAAAGTGCACATTTCCACCATTCCCCCTTCTTACTTACAACTTTTTCATTGGTTTTGATTCCTCTAGAAGCTTTGATGACACTCATAGCTTCTTCGATTCAATTGACATATTGAACAATGTTTTCTCCGTCTTTCATCCTCATCTCATCATACTTGCCTCTAAGACTTTCTTCTTTGGCTCTAAATTCATATGGATATCCATTATGCACAAGTATTAGCTTGTTCTTCTCTTTAGTAGTAGCACAATCTTTGACATCATCAAACGCAACATTCTTTAGTGCAAAAGCAATCTCAATCATTAGAATATTGTGTTCTTTCTTTTGGTCCATCTAATCAACAGTCATAGCAGGGTTCGAAGGGGTGTACTAGTTGTCCAGATAATATAATGCATTATCTCCAATCCTAGATAGATGTAGTCTCATCCTTATTTTCCAAGAAGATAAGTTCTCCTTCTTTAGCTTTGGTACTTCTTTCTTATACATCTTTGAATCTTTCGCTTAAGTCCCTTCAAAATTTTCTTTCAAGAACTCAACTTTGATACCAATTCTTAGATAACTAAGAGGAGGTTGGGAGGGGGAGGGGGTGAATTAGTTATAACCAATTATCCTATAGGCCTTACAATTATTTTTCACCAATTCAAACACTTTAATCTTTCAAATCATTAGATCGGTAACTAGACCTAACATCAAAATATAAACTGATATAAACTTTGCAATAAACTGTCAACTTAATATACCAAGTATAATAGTTATCTTCCAACTTATACCAAGTTGCAACATTAAATAATAAACATGAAATAAACTTGCAACAACATAAACATCCACACAAATTTGACACCAATATTTAACGTGGGAACCTTGTAAAGGGAAAACCACCTGGGAAGCAATAACCCAAAATTTTCTATAATGCCTACCCCTAATTTACTTTTCATGTTATTTTGTCAAATTCTTTTAGGCCAGCTTTATGGTTATGTTTTATGATTAGTGGTACTTGGTTACCCAATTTGATTTGGATATTATTTCATACTCAATTGATATTTTTTATGAGCTACTTGATACTCACTTATTTCATGTGTTCACGATTACTCTTTCAATGATGATATACATATGTTCATATAGTGATTGTCAGTTATTTAATGATAGTGGATAGATGGATGATTCTATGCAATTTCTACGGTTACTTACCCCATACTTGCATGTGTACAATGTACTTGTATGTTTTACTTTACGTTTGATGTTTCTAATGTGGTTGAGGGAGGGAGTTGTAATCACCTACTATTCAAGATCTGCACCATGCACCACTTTTCGCCATTTCTTGTTTAGTTTAGATTTATATGTATATGTACATTCTCAGATTTTATGCAGATTGTAGGTATCGAGCATCGACTTCCCTCAATTGGCAAGATGAGCATGCCCTATTGCAATATCTCAATGGTAAGGAGGGGCTTGAGTCCAAATCCTAACCCTAAGCCAATTGTCTTAGAAAGTAGGACAAGTTTTTGAGTTATTCACCCTTCTAAATTTGTCAAGTGACGTGAATTTGAGATTTTGACCCTTGAGTTTCATTTAGTACTTTGTCTTTATGATGGGTTTTCTTATTTGGATTTATGGGTCTATTGTGATTTTCAGTTACAATTAAATCAAATTCAGAGAATATTAAATGATTTAATTTAGTGAAAATTTTATAAACAAAAATCAATTTTTAATTATATGTAATTAATTGAGAAATTAAGTAAATAGAAGAATTAAATTTAAAAGATTTAATTAAAGTTCTGATTTTGGAATAATTATATTTATTTAATTTAATAATAATTTATTTAGGAGTTTCAATTTCAAAATAAACTCTAAATATTATTATTAGTTAAATTAATAAATATATTATTAAAGATGTTTTGTGATTCGATAAAAGAGAGAAAATAGATTTAATAAAGTTTATTTTAATTAAAATGCAAAAATTTGCACATGAAATTAAAATAAAATAAAATAATAAATAAAAGGGTTTGCGTGATTGTAAAACTAAAACCCTAAAGGGAAAAAGCTCTTTATTAAGAAATTAGAGCTCATTTCTCCACACACAGGTTTGGAGGAGCAAATTTTCAAGAAAGAAGGTTTTCGAGAAGACAATAATTTCTTGTGAGCTCCGAGTATTCATCTGGTTAGCATCAGATCATGGTAGGATCTTGTTGAGTTTTGAGCAGTAGTTTTTCCTTCAAAAAAATTTTGTCTACTCTGTGTTTGTATGGATCTGTATTTAGAATTTAATTCAGGATAAAAACCTTGTGTAGAAATTTACTGTTCTTTGAAAATGTCTGGGAATGAATTTAAGCTTGGAAACCTTTGTTTGAGAAAATTTGGCGATTCGTAATTGGATTGATTGGATCTGGGATGGGATTTGGAAAAGAATACCAATACTTTAATTTTTACCAAATTGATAGTTTGTATTTGTTTTCCTATTAGATGAATACTGATAGATTTGTGTTATATATATATATATATATATATATATATATATATATATATATATTTATGACATGTTTGAGATTTCTTTTTACCTTATATTTGAAATCGTGCTTGAATTTGGAGAAGGGGGCATGTTTTTTTGTTTTTTTAATATATATAATATTTTAAAAAGGAGAGGGAGATCAAAGGCACAAACCTTCCTCATCCCCCTCCTGTGTTGCATCACAGCTCGACTGCAAAGGTAGCCAAGGCTATAGATAACAGTCGAAGTTGTTGTTAGCACCAAGCCCATCGACCTTTAAAAATGTAAGTTAGGTGATTTGATTTTTATTATTTTTTTGATATTTAATAAAAACAATTTGATCTTTATTATTTTTTTTATATTTAATAAAAAAAAATATTAAGTAAAGTTTTAATATATAATTTTAATAATTATTATTATATTATTAAACTAATAATTTTTTTTATTAATAAATAAACAAATATTATTTATTTAATAATTATTATTTAATTTTTTAAATAATATTTATTAAAAGAATAAGTTTTTTTTATAGGTAATATTTGTATTGTATTGATAATGAGAGTACATTATGGCGATATGGTTAAGAGCCTTACAGTTTAAACTACCCTTACCCTACTCGTAAAGATGTCATTAGATAAGCAAAAAATAGAGTATAAACACTCTTAAAGTACAAACCACCCACTCATACATTAAATTGAACAACCAAGACAAAAAAAGGCACCACCACCCCCATTGTCAGCTACTTCTTGAACCCATTCATTGCTTCCTCACAAGTGAAAGTTGGGGTTCAGCAGTCATCCATCATTGAGAACCCCTGGCTCACCCTGTGGCGCTTTGCACTGCCTTTCCCCTCATCAGAAAGTAGAGAGGCATCGACCCAAACTCCCTTTGTTATGGACATGCTCTCATGCAAGTGAGATTTCTTTGCAACCCGATGGCAATTTTTTTGTCCAAGGGCTAGTGTCTCTTCCTCAGCGTGGCCTTCATAAATCCTTATTCATGCTCCTTCTTCACCCAAATGTGCTCAGTTAGGTATTCCAAGATCATTTTCCAACCTTGTTTTGCTTTGGGGATATGAGCGCCTTGCGGATTTGAAGAAGGCCACACCACCAGCAGTTGAATGGAAGAGTCCCCTCAACTAATTAGCCTTCAAGGCTCAATACCCATCTCAATTCCAACACCTAGGGCAACTCTCTCAATAATGTCATCCAATCCTAGAAGCCATTTCTTATCCACACTTTTGGCCATGACCCGACAAACCTCTTCTTTTGATCCCCCCACCATCAACGTGACTACAACAAACAAAAATGCCACATCCAAATTTGATCTCCTCTTCCAAAATGCCTCTAGATACTTTGGCCCTAAAAATTGTTGAACACCCTTCAGAAAGCCTAGGTCATAAAAAAAAAGATATGTTTCAGATGTCATGTGGATATTCGACCTTCATAGGTCTGTATCTGAGAATAAGAGCTGAGAGCAAAATTTGCCTCTATTTTTGACTCAAAGAAAGCAAATGAAACTTTACCTTCCTTTAGCCTAAATATAACTGCCTTAGAACTCTCTGAAATAAAGTACTGAAGAAAAGAAAACACTCCTTTTGACACACACAAGGGATATCGTGGAATGATTAATGTCATCATAAGTCAAAATCATGATGCCATTCGCTTGAGACTCCAAATTGAAGTACCATGAGTGGATTATTAAGTCTACTGACCAAATAGATATGCTCTCCTTAATTAACACCAAGGTGTTGCAAGTCTTCAAAATTTTCATATTGAGGATCCAATGCTAAATTGGCACCTAAATTGGCTAGCCAATTTGCCACTCTTTCACTTCTCGAAAGTAATGTGAAACCTTAAAATCATCAAAGTCCAGAAGCAACTTCTTAATTTACCGTATACATTGATCCAAATGCCAGCCTCCATCTTTCCTCTCTTAATGCTATTTATAATGATCTTCGAGTCTCCTTCCAGATGTATACATTTGCATCCAAATTTTGCTCCTAATCCCAAAGCTTCCTTGGTAGCAAAATATTTTACAATATTATTTGTACCATCCTACAAGTGTTTAGCTACAAATGCAAGTATGTTGCCCTTATGGTCTCTTGCCACGCATCCACACCCTGATACACTTGGGTTTCCCCTTGCCGCCTTGTCAAAATTAATTTTTAACCATCCCACATCTGGAGGTATCCATGACATCATCTCCCTTTTTGAAGTTGGATTAGCCCCAATACACCCATGAACAAGTTACAACTTGATAGTTGGGAAATCAGATTGTAAATAAGCATCATGCCTAGTGTATACTGAGTGTTGGGCACTATGGGTTGATGATGTAGAGGATATTACCTCTGCAATCTCCCTTTCAAGCCTCTGTCTAAACCTTGGCCAAACTTCTTCCTTTTCCTGAAAAATCCTTCTATTCCTCTCTTTCCACAGCGCCCATTGGGTTATAGATAGAATGATCCTCCATGCAAACCTGAACACTTGTTTATTCTTCTTTATTGGTCAAGCTTCCAAACATCCTTTTAAAGTGGATGATAGTGGGCTTGCCCACCCTAGTTTTAATTTTACCATATCCCATGCCTTTATCACAAAATTGTAATGGAGAAGAAGATGGTCTATAGTTTCTTCCTCATTTTTACACAGAGCACATCTAAAAGGACCTTGGAAGTCCATTTTTTGCAATCTCTCTCCTGAGAGAATCTTTCCATTACCTGCCAACCATGTGAAGGCTCCTACCTTGGGAAGGAATGCATTATCCCAACACAAATTTTGTTCCCATGGGATTTGATTATGAATCCCTTTGAGGATCTGATATCCTATTTTGATTGTATATTTACCACTCTTAGAGCCACTCCAAATTAGATGGTCTCTATTTCCAAAAGGAACTAATATTCTTTCCTTGAAAATCTATAGCAAGCTAAGTTTGTCTGTTGGTTTCAGATTTAATTCTGACAACTCTTTCCATTTTCCTTGTGTTACTTTGCCACTAACCAGAATCTCAATGAAATTTTCAACTTTGTGCCCCCACTATTGCCTAGTAGTATCTACCAGCTGCTTTGAGACTCCCAACTTGTCTAGTTGAAGGCCCCCATCCTAGAAGTCCCTCCAAAAATCTACCAACTTCTTTTCCCCAATTTTCCATTTCAAATGATCTATGATTATAAATCTACACTCCAAAAGGAAGTTCCACATAATCGAGCCCTGGGGGGATCTTCCACTGTCAAGATGTGATCATCTTCCATACTATCAATGTATATAGTTTGGATAATCTTAACCTATCTTTGATTACCTATGCTATAGATCTGACAAACTAGTTTGGCTCCAAGAGCCAAGTTGAGGAATGACCAATCACTAATCCCTGCACCCCCCTCCCTCTAGGTTTGTAAACTTTTGACTAAGCCATGAGAGGGACCCTTTCACCTTCCTTATCCCCATTCCAAAGGAATTTTTGCATACTTCACACAATTGAAAGAATTATTTTCTTAGGGATTTTAAAGCAAGCCATAGAGTAGATCGGCAAGGTCGATATGACTGCTCTTATCATTTTGATTCTTCTTGCCAAAGTTAACCATTGTCCCTTCCAACTCTCCATCTTTTTTCTTGTAGTCTTCAGTCAACTTGTACCACATGTGCCCTTTACCTACCCCACCAAAAAGAGGTGTACCTAAAAATCTCCCTAGTAATGTGCCAATTCTTACTCTAAAAAACTCTACAATTTCCCTCTGGGACCTCACTTCGGTGCTGAAAAAATAAATTTTTGATTTCTCCCAATTGACAAATTGCCCTAAAGCCTTGTTGTATTCAGTTAAAACCTACTACATGCATTTTTCCTCTACCATAGAGGCAACCCCAAAGAAACAAGTGTAATTAGCAAACTGGGAGTGGATGGAGGCCCCAATTCCCTGAGTGATCAAAATGCCTTTCCACAATCCTTGGGCCCTTTTCCTTGAAATAGATCTGCCCATGGCTTCTGCCAAGATAACAAAGAAGAAAGGAGACAATGGACCTCCCTACAAAATTCCTCTACTAGTTTTGAACCTGTGGGCTACCATTCACTAGCACTAGTGCTTTGAAATATGAGATCATACTCTTGATCCAATTCAACTAGTCATCTTCAAAGTCGAACCTCTGTAAGACTTCCAAAAGAAAACCCCTATCAAACCTGTCATAAGCTTTCCTAATATCTAATTTGAGCATCATTTTTCTTTCCTTCCTTTTCTTTGCTAAATGAATTGCCTCATGGGCTACTATAATGTTGTCCACAATGCTTCTATTAAGAGTGAAACCACTTTGCTCTGGAGAAATGATGGAATCTAACAACGACTTTAACCTATTTGCAGCAATTTTTGTAATAATTTTATAAATTGTATTACAAAGTGAATAGGCCAAAATTCCTCATACCTGGACGGGTGTGTTTTTTTTGGGATAAGAGTAATTAGCGTATTGTTGAAGTCTTTCAAAATGAAACCTGCACTTCTTGATTCTTCCACAACTTCCAACAATTCATCCTTCATAAGCTCCCAAAAATTTTGGTAGAAAAAGGCCTAAAAACCATCTGGACTTGGAACCTTCTCTCCTTCAAGACCAAACACTACAACTTTCAATTCATTCATTTTGATTGGTTCCAAAAGAATTTTGTTATCTTCTTCAGAAATAGATTGTGGGATTACACTCAAAATCCGCTCCTACGCCCTACCCCTATCCACCTGATCCTCCCTTCACAACTCCTCAAAAAAGACAACAACCTCCTTGTTAATGCTATCCATATCCTCCATAAGAACTCCCTGTTGATTCTCAATGGACAGTATCTGATTAACACTTCATTTAGTCTTCATCGAGCTATGAAAAACTTAATGTTTCTATCTCCAACCTTAAGCCAGTTCTCCTATGACTTTTGATTAAAGAAGATTTCCTCTCTTTTTAAAACTTGTTGGTAATCACCCAAAAGATCTTGCTCCATTCTAAATTCAACATCATCCATTCCTACACTCATCACTTTTCTATTTAGAGCCACAAGGTTAGCTTCAATACCTTCCCTCTTCTAAAAGATATTCTCAAAATGAGTCTTCTTCCACTCCTTGAGCATGGCCTTAAGATGTTTAAGCTTTGAGAAAAACCAAAAGGCAGCATTACCTTCAATTGGTAGGGCACTGGCCCACCAATAAAGCACTTTATCAAAAAAGCCTTCCTATCTAAACCACATTAATTCAAATTTGAAAGGGCACTTGATTGGTATGCCATCATTTTGTACCACCATTGAGACCAGATAATGGTCAGAGCCTGATAATTCCAAAATTCTTCCTTTAAAGACAACCAGTAACTTCTACCATTCTCCTAATAGGAAGATTCTATCTAATCTTTTTGTAATGTGAGAGAAGCCTTTCCTTCTATTTGTCTATGTAGTGTCCACCTTTTGTAAAAACTTCCCAAAGCATGTTGTTTTGTATGAAAAGATGAAAGTATTCTTGTACAGAACCTAGAGATCGAACCCCTCCCCTTTTATCTACCACAGTCAAAGTGGAATTAAAATCACCTGCAATAACCCTAAGCTCATTTCCTAGAGAGGCGCAAAAAGTAGAAATCTCCCCACAAATAGCCTTTTTATCTTTTATTTTAGTGGGCCCATACACGTTGAATCAAAACCCCTGAAAAGTTAATAGTTTATGAAGAGAATCTAAAAGCTTACCAAAATCTTGCCTTTACCAAAGGATCTCCCTTTAGAAGTCTTGGATTCCAGAGAATACCCAAACCACTCGAAGCACCAATCACCTCAACAAAGAACCCAGACCATTTTTGTCTAACTCCAAAAACCTTTGCATTCTCCCCTACTTCCATCTTAGTTTATTGAATGCATACAATATCTACTTTTGCTTGATCAAGCATCTTTTTTTAGGAGTATTATAGCCCTTGACATTCCACGTAAGGAATTTCATAGTCTCCCAGGAGAGACAATGTCCCTCCTGGATCTCAAGTGGGTTTGACCTCGCATATTCCCTGCATCTCCTAATAATTCCAAATTGTTTTTCCTACCTTTTTTCTTTTGCAACCCTCTTGACTACTTATTAGCCTTACTTGATTTGGTCTATGAAATAGTGTGTAGCTCTACATTCCCCAAGCCTTCCTCTTCTATCGAGTCTCCATCTCCCAACCACTCCTCAATCTCTGAGATGCCTCCAAGATAAGAGACCCCCCTTTTTTTGGGTGAGGAGAGTGTGTTGATCCCATCCTCAACCTCATAGGCCTTTAAATCCTTAGAAAGTTTGTGTAAAGAATTCAAATTAGTCCCTTCCTCCCCTTCCTGATTATCCAAATCCGTGTGTTCTTCTACCCTAGCCTCCATAAACTTTGAAGAATCCTTCTGAGAAACCTTCAATACTTGCTCCCTATCAACACCCTGGCCATCCAAAATAATATTTTATGTACCTCGATAGTTAGGTTCCAACATTTCCTCATTAGCAACACCTTCCTCTACCATCAGGCAAGTCATTTCGAGACCCAAGCCATGATCCAAAAGGAGCTCAATTTCCACTTTAGCTCGGATAGGTTCTTTTCTCATTGTACCTAAAGGGCCAGGGTCCATTCTTAACTGCAAAGGTCCTCTCTCCACCAATTCCTTAACTTTCTTGTTAACATTATATTCTTCTTCTGTGTTTCCCCAAATCTTGCATAGTTTACATCGGTTGATGGCTTCCTCAATCTCTATCTCCTGGCACCAATAGCCCTTAGTTGTCATGATCCTAATATCATGAGGGAGAAAAGGATGAGGTTTCCACATAATACAAATCCTAACATATTGGCTGAAATCTTTCTATTTAATGGCTTCATCCGCTTTAATGAAAGATCTCAGTCTATTCCCTATCAATTTCAAAATATCCTTGTTATAGTATTCATCAAGGAGATTGTACAACCTAATCCAAATTAGAACTTCCTCCACCTTTTCTTGCTTAGGGTTGAAATTAGCAACCCAATCTTTAATGAAGAAACCCACTCTATCCATCAAAAAGGGACCGTGAAACATAACCCTAGTTTTCTCTAGTTTGGACTCCATAATGATTAAAAAGAAATTATTTTTTAGGGTCTTGATCATTGTTTGCAGACCCCAAACATCTAAAATCCATTGTTTCGTCTTGGCCAAAGATGGCCATCCTCCCCCCCACTTCATAAAGAACATCCTTTCTCTCAAAAGAGATATTGTGGATTCTCATTCCTCTGAGTCAATTCAAATGTTGATCACCTTATTGTTAACTATCTCTGGGGAGTCCTTTATTAAGTAAACTACTTCTGGCCACCTGTTGACATCTTTTCTGATCCATCTCCCTGTATCTCCTATCCTCTTGAGCTTGGGGGGAAAGCATCCCTTTGGTGACCTCATTTGTGTGCCAATGTTCATCTTTCTAAATATCCCTATGCCCTTCATGTTTATCAAGCTAAAATCTGGGTGGTCTCCATGGAAACCTAAAGCCTATATGTCGATCTCTTCCCTGTTGCACATGGTGCCTTCCACCGACATCTTGAAACCCTAGTTTGCTTCTCCTCTCCACCATTTTTTTTAAGCCCCGTGGGCAATAATTATTAATATCATAAAAGAATTCATTTTATAGTTATCATTAAGTTGTATTATTTTAAAAATTGAAAAAAATATTTTAATGAAGCTTGTATTTTATTAAGTGATAGTTCATTTTTATATTAAAAAAGGGTTTTTATATTTAGATAATTTTAAGGAATTTGTTGAGTCTTTTGAGATTCTTGTGGACTTGAAAAGCTTAGAAAATCTGACACTTGAAAATGAGAACTTGAACCCCATTTTTAAATCAAAATCTTATATTTTCAAACCTAACAATTATTAAACTACACTTGTTGTGATGGACATTTTAATTTTGTGCTAGGTTTGGGGTTGACTCAGTATGTTGACAAATTTTGGATGTTTACTAGAGGCTTGGGGAGTTTTGTTCAGTGATGATGTTATGTATATTTTAGTCATGATCTTTTATACCCGACCATTGTGATGTATTCACGTATTTCTATGATGAGCTTTGATTAGTTATTTGTTAGTGCTTTCTAGTTGCTTGTATAGAACTGAAGTGAATGGTGTGATTTTCCTGGTGTAACCTTTGAGTTTCGATCAATTATCTTTTGATGCTTTCCAATTTCTTGTATGGAACTAAGGTGAATATTGTGACTTTCTTGCTATAACCCTTGAGATTCAAATAGTTAGCTTTTGGTGCTTTCTAGTTGCTTGCATAGGTCTGAGGTAAATATTGTGAATTATCTTTAGGTGTTTTCTAGTTGCTTGCATAGGACTAAGGTGAATATTGTGATTTTTCTTTAGATGCTTTCTAGTTGCTTGTAAATGATTGAGGTAAAAATTGTGATTTTATGAGTTGTACTTTTTATGAGCTTAGGGTAGGTTATCTATGTGTATGTTGGAAAGTGGCTTGCAATGGAGGTTGGATCCCTAAAGAGGCTACTTGGGTAACCCATTGTATGATGTTTTACTAAGTGATAACATTTCTTCAAATGGGTTTAAAATGAATTAATAAGAATCGATGTTTTTCCTCACCCATGCCTTGATTGTTCGTACAGGCTAGGATGGGAGTAGAGAGAATGCTTGGTTGCAACTTTGCCTCATTAGTATGCCTTGTATATACAAAAGGATACTGATGGCGCATAGAGACACTAGGAGGTCAAAGTCCAAAAAGGTTGCCAAGGTAACCTTAGAGTTGGCTCATGCGATGACACTTGCCCACTTACATAGTATATTTCTTGTGTGTCTTTGTTGCCTCTAGGATTATATGTTACTTGTGTCTTGGTACCTTTGAGATAGATTGCTATCAGGATTTCCTTGACCTAGATGTTGGTTTTAACTTTTGGGATTGATATCTGTATGGGACTTGAGATTATCTCCTTAACATAGTGGGAGTGGGCCATTTAGGTTCCACAAGGTCGGGTAGTACTATTTCTTATACCATTAAGATCTGACAGCTGGATGTTGTTGTTGGATGTACTTGTGTAGTTGTTCTTTTCATTCTAATATTGTGTTATGTTGGATGGTTATATTATGTTGTATTGTAATTGATTATTTGGAGATCTTTTGAGATGATGTATTTATTCATGATGTTTATTCTTTGAGCTTTTCATACCCTGTCACTTGTACAATGAATGATTATGCATTCTAGTGATGCCATGTGGCATCTTATGTGATTATATAATATTTAATTGGATTCATACTTGTGGTTATTCTATGACGTGGATTTGTTATGTATTAGATCTAGTATTAACAAAATTTATATGTGATTCAACGTCATGGGACCCTTAGGAGATGTAATCTCTTTATGATGGTTGTATGTATGTGAGTTATTGCTACCATTATGTTATCTCTCATTGTTTTAATCTTTTCCAAAAAAATATGTTTGAAAAACTTAGTGATACTTCAGGTTAATTTCTTTTGTTCCTTGGCAGAGCATTGTTGTGATGTGAAGCCTAATCACAACAATAAAGGCAGAATACTACAGGTTATGTATTTACTATTGGTGGGGTAGTAGTGAGCTAGGTTTCTCAATTACATAAGGTTAATGCTTTATCCACTACAAAGATAGAGTATGTTGTTGCTATAGAGGTAGCCAAGGAGATGATATGGCTTTAGTTCTTCATGGAAGAATTGGGACACCCATAGAGCGATAATTATTTGTTCACAAATAGCTAGAGTGCCATTCATCTTGCAAAAAATTTAGCTCTGCATTCAAAGACAAAACACATATAGTTGCAGTACCATTTTATTCAGTTAGTTTTGAATGATGGATAGTTAAAGTTGGAGAAGATGCATACATATGATAATCCAACATATATGTTTACCAAGGTAGTAATAAGGGAGAAGCTGAACTCCTCTTCAGCTTCAATTGGTCTTCTAAACTGAATAGAATAAAAGAACAACAAAGTCCAGGGTGGTTTGATATTCCAGTGGGAGTTACAAGTCTAGTAGTGTTATGATCAGTATCTAAGTGGGAGGTTATTGTTGTGGAGTCTGATTAGTCTCTAGGTGGGAGATTGTTGTGATGTGGAGCCTAATTTGACTTAGAGGATTATTCATTATAATTTTTGCCCCATATTATTTCTACGGGGGTTTGGGGTTAGCGCCCCCAAGATAGGGTCAAGGGGCATTACCCCAGGTGCGCTCCCTATCGCAATACAGGGTGGGGTTGAGGGGTAACACCTCCATGGGGGTTTCAAAGCCAAAAATAACCTTATATTTTGAAAGGTGTCAGCTACTATTTTTCCTATTGGATGACTTATTCTAGCCCTAATTTTGTAAGTGGCAAAAGCTTGTATAAAAGGCTTAGGGTTAGGGATTTCAAAATCTAGTGGTGATATTGTAGGTTCTTGCGGTGGTATTGATTTGTAAGGGATCACAAATTATAATCATTGGATAGTAATAATATTGGACTTGTTGTTGGTGGACATAGCCCAAAGATTAGGTGAACCACACTAAATCTTGTTGTCTTGTGTTCTCTTCTGTACGATCTATTATTTTTTGATAATGTTTATATTTTCATGTAACTATTATTTCCTTTTTAGGTTAATCCTAAAAGGCATTACACCTAGTATCATAGCTTGAGTTTCTACATTGGGAGCTCTAGATATATTGGAATTCCACTAGATGAAAACTAGTCAAACTGAAATGAAACTTGAACTGCTAAATGTATCTATTGCAATATGAACACTTTGAACTTCAGACTTAAATACTTGAACATAGAAAAAGGCAAAACTTGAATAACTCTTGAGTTGGTTTTCAAACATGTATTCTTATGATTGTGCTTTAAGGCGGTATGCCTTTATTGACTTTGGGAGCACTTTGTTGTTCTTGCTTGGGAATTGTAAGAGGATGGTGTCTGAGACTAGATCAAATGTTAAAGGTCATAGTTGAGGCCAAGGTAGAGGTCGTGGGAGACGTAGACATGATAGCCCTCTTCTTACTCATAAAGAGTCATGTTCATGAAGAAAATAAGGAGGTGAGTCATAGAGAAGAGCATGTTGACTTAGGAGAGACTAATTTGAGATAGATGATGAAAATGATCTTAGAGCACTTACCTCCTCCAAAGGATTCTGATAAGGAAAAATCACATCATGTTGATAATGAGGAGAGGCAGAGATCTTGGAGTCCTCGAGGAGACCTCAATGGTGATAGACAAATGTTAGCTAAGTCCACTCAGATGAAGGGCCTAAAAGGTCCAAGATTAAACTTTCAACAGAGTTGGTACAGGATATGTGGCAGAGCAGTGGTTGATAACATTAGATAGATGTTTTTTATACAAGACTTTGACTCTAATTTCAAAGTGAGGTATGCCATCACCCACCTGGAACTCTTTGGGGCTACATGGTGGAATATTGAAGAAAAGAAACTAGGTGTGAACATGAATACTGCTACATGGGAGTTATCCCTGAAGAACTTCCATGAATGTTTCCTACCAAAGGAATGGCACTAGAGGGTAGTTGAGTTCCATAGTTCGAGGTAGTATACTATGACCATGGCTAATCATGAATGGAAATTATATGAGCTCATGCCTTACATAGGAATAACTGATAGTTCAACACTTCATTTAGAGTCTGAACAATTGTCTCATTGGGGGTGTAAATGTTTTCCAACCTAAAACCCTAAAGGATGTGGTACGTTAGGCTATTCTTGTAGAGAAAAATGTCCCTTGAGGACATGGTGGTTTTGTGGGAACACCTACAACATCAAGGTCCAAAGGTAATCAAGGAGCGGGTAGTAGTGGGAAGCTTCCTTCTTCGCAAAGCACTCATCTGCAACAACAAGGAGGATCTTATCCTCCAGTACAGAGTGGTGGTAGTGGTTCACACTCTAGGGATTCTCATTATTCTCAGTGCAATAGGCATGCTTAGTATGACCAACTAGCACATAGTACTCATTCTTTTGCTAATGAGGGAATTTTTTAGTAGTCTAATGCACCTAGAGAGCAAGGGCATTTTGATAGTGAATGTTTTTCATGTAGACAACATGGACACAAGTCATCCCATATAGTTTCAAAACCTACACTTGGAGATACAGGTAGATTGAAGATGGTATTTTTAGTGGAGTCTTATCCTCCTACGGGGGGAAGGGGCAATGGGAACCACACAACCAGTGCTTTAGTATTATTATGCTTGTAGGCTACCAGGAGTAATCCTAAGTCTAGGGGGGTGGATGTAATGCCTATCCCTAGTTTACTTTTAATGTTGTTTTGTTGAAGGCTAGCTTTATGGTTATATTTTATGATTAGTGGTACTTGGTTACCCGATTTGATTCAGATGTTATTTCATACTTAGTTAATATTTTTTATCAGCTACTTGATACTCAATTATTTCATGTGTTCACTATTACTCTTTTGGTGATGATACATGTATGTTCATATAGTGATTTTTAGTTATTTTATGATGATGGATAAATGGATGATTTTATGTAGTTTCTATGGTTACTTACCCCATATTTGCCCATGTATGGTGTACTTGTATGTTTTACTTTATATTTGATATTTTTTATGTGGTTGAAGGAGGGAACCGTATTCACCTGCTAGTCAGGATCTACACAATGCACCACTTCCCATCATTGTCTATTTAGTTTAGATTTATATGTATATGTACATGCTTGAATTTTATGTAGATTGTAGGTACCGAGCATCGACTTCCCTAAATTTCCTGGATGAGTGTGCCCTATCGCAGTATCTCAATGGTAAAGAGGGGAGATAGTTCTTGAGTCCAAATCTTAACCCTAAGCCAATTGTCCTAGAAAGTAGGACAAGTTTCTAAGCTAACTACACTTCTGAATTTGTCAAGTAATGTTAATTTGAGATTTCAATGCCTAAGTTTGATTTAGTACTTTGTCTTTATGATGGGTTTTCTTATTTGGATTTATGGGTTCGTTGTGATTTCTAGTTTTAATTAAATCAAATTAAGAGAATATTAAATGATTTAATTTAACAAAAAGTTTATAAAGAAAAATTATTTTTCTAATTATATTTAATTAATTGAGAAAATAATTAAATAGAAGAATTAAATTTAAAAGATTTAATTAAAGTTATATTTTTTGTGTAATTATATTTATTTAATTTAATAATAATTTATTAAGGAGTTTCATTTTTATAATAAACTCTAAATATTATTATTAGTTAAATTATAAATATATTATTAAAGACGTCTTGTGATTTAATAAAAGAGATAAAATAGAATTAATAAAGTTTATTTTAATTAAAATGCAAAAAGTTGCACATCAAATTAAAATAAAATAAAATAATAAAGAAAAGGGTTCGTGTGATTGTAAAACTGAAACCTTATGAGAAAGATCTGTATTAAGAAATTAGAGCTCAAGAAAGGAGGTTTTCGAGAAGACAAGATTTTTTTGTGAGCTCCAAGTTTGATCAGTTATTTGTTAGTGCTTTCCAGTTGCTTGTATAGAACTAAAGTGAATGGTGTGATTTTCCTTGTGTAACATTTGAGTTTCGATCAGTTATCTTTTGATGCTTTATAGTTGTTTGTATATAACTAAGGTGATTATTGTGGCTTTCTTACTGTAACCCTTGAATTTCAATTAGTTATCTTTTGGTGCTCCCCAGTTGCTTGCATAGGACTGAGGTGAATATTGTGATTTATCTTTAGGTGTTTTCCAGTTGCTTGCATAAGAATGAGGTAAATATTATAATTTGTCTTTAGGTGCTTTCTAGTTTCTTGTAAAGGACTAAAGTAAAAATTGTGATTTTATGAGATGTACTTTATATGAGCTTAGGGTAAGTTATCTATGTGTATGTTGGGAAGTGGCTTGCAATGGAGGCCAGAGCCCTAAAGATGTTGCTTGGATAACCCATTGTAAGTTGTTTTAATAAGTAATAACATTTCCTTAAATGGGTTTAAAATGAATTAATAAGAGTCAGTATTTTTCCTCACCCATGTCTTGAGTGCTAATACAGGCTAGGACGGGAGTAGAGAGGATGATTGGTTGTGACCTTGTCTAATTAGTATGCCTTGTCTATACGAAAGGGTACTAATGCTGCATAAAGACACTAGGGGGCTAGAGTCTAGAGAGGATGCTAGGGTAACCTTAGAGTTGGCTCATGCGATGATACTTGCCTACTTAGATAGTAGATTTCCTACATGTCTTTGTTGCCTCTGGAATTAGATGTTACTTATGTCTTGGTACCTCTAAGATAGATTGCTATCAGGTTTTCCTTGACCTAGATATTGGTTTTGACTTTTGGGATTGATATCCATATGGGACTTGAGATCATCTCCTCAACATAGTGGGAGTGGGCCATTTAGGTTCCATGAGGTCAGGTGGTAGTGTTTCTTATACCATTGAGACATGATAGTTGGATGTCATTGCTGGATGTACTTGTGCAATTGTTCCTTACATTCTAATCTTGTGTTCTGTTGGATAGTTATATTCTGTTGTATTGTAATTGATTATCTAGAGATCTTTTAAGATAATGTATTTATTCATGATGTTTATTCTTTGAGTTTTTCATCCCTTGTGACTTGTACAATGGATGATTATGCATTCTTGTTATGTCACGTGGCATCTTATGTAATTGTATATTATTTAATTAGATTTGTACTTGTGGTTATTCTATGATGTGGATTTTTTATGTATCAAATTTAGTATTAATAAAATATATATGTTGATGAGACCAAAATTTGCCTTTATTTCATAATAGTTTTAAGATACTTTGTTTTATCTTTGTCAAAACATTTGTGAACCTATGTTTACTGAACCTATGATAAACCTATGGGTAGAAACTATGCCACCTTTTTGTTAGTATTATATATGTAGCGCACCAAAAGCCATGACTATTAGTGAACATGGAACACCACATAATTAACCACCTGTGGGCAGGGGAGCGCGTCGCATCACCCAACAATCTCTCCCTCGACGCGCATACCAGGTGCTTACATGGGTCGGGAAGGCACCAAGGAGATTTGAACCCATGACCAGGCCAAAACCAGGCTTTGATACCAATTGTAGGGCCCATTTGTCGTTGCACCAAAAGCCATGACTGTTAGTGAACATGGAACACCACATAATTAACCACTTGTGGGTAGGGGAGCGCGTCGCATCACCCAACTATATATAGTATGTAGTATTTCATATAGTTATCAAAATGTACGTTCTTATGTTTGGATTTAATTTGATAAATGTTTATTTGCAAACATGTCTTTGTATTGAAAGTAACCTGTTAATGAAGATTGAAAGATGATTGGATGAATTCAAAAGTTGAGCGCCAATAGCATTCAAGGAGAAGAGAACGCTAAGGAGCAGCCACAACGGAGCAAAGTTGCAATGATTCTAGAAGACACAACAATGAGTAAGGAGGAGCTATGAAGACTTATTACCTTCTCTACATTTATTCTATGGTGAGTGGATGTTCAAAATTTATTATTCCTGCCTCAAACCGTTATTCCTTCTTCCCACCTTCAATTGTTATCCTCCTATTTTCTCTCCTACGGATTTAAAGCTAGGGCATTTACTTTTCTATTATGGAATAAGTGTTGATCTCCTATATATATAGGAATCGACCTAAGTGTGTTAGTTTTTAGCTAGTTAGAAGAAATAGTTTATGAGAACAGATTGTTGACTTTTATAGTTGTGTTTTTACAATTTTGTGTTATGTAATGAATTTTTGAAATCTAATGAAATAGTTTTTAGCTTCCATCTTGTGTTAGTAGTTTAGTGAAGCTAACCAAGGGGGCCCACTTGGAAGGTGGATTAGATTAGGATAGAATAGATTTATTTCCAAGCATTCTTAGTTTCGTAAGTAGAAGTTGTAAGGTCCTTCCTATAGCATTGCACTTTATTAATGTTCCTACAACATATGTGAGAATAGTTAAAGTGGATGAACCAAGTTGGAATATTTGTTATCCTTTCATTTTATTTCCAATATTCATAGAGTTAAGTATGTTAGTTTCTTGCAGCAATAGTGTAAGTTATTTTCCTTGCATTTTACTTTCTTGCAACATAAGCTTAGTGACTCATTAAGAGACCTAGTGCACATACTCTACCGACCATTTCAAGTATACGTCCTTGGGTTGACAAGATTAAATGCATGTCATAGTGGAAAAAATAGTCCTTAGTTTGAATATATTATTCCTGAGCATGGCCTTGAGCATGACTATGATACACCTATTGTGAGGTAGACCATTTTTGGTGCCATTGCCAGGGATGGTGTCAAGCTAGGAGCATTTTTGAGTCATAGTTTTTAGATAAAGTTTTTTTTAAGAAATCTTCAGTTTGAATTTTCTTTCACTAGTGTGAAAAATTTAATTGCATGCATCAAAAGGAAGATGACGAGATGAATATGGCAGATTTCTACCATGGGAGTCTGTTAATTTGAACGAAGAAATTGAAGAAGAAGAAGTTGAGTTACCTTTTGAAGACGCAAGCCCTATTTTTCCCACAACATCATCATCAAGAGCTGAACCAATAGATACAAACAGTCTTCAACCTTTTATTGAAGTATTGGCCAGTTTTCTTGATAACACTACCCTGAATCCACCAGTTGTTAATCATCCAATAGCCAATGTCCATTTTTAGCAGCAACCTCATAATCTAATACCTTCAGTCATGGCACAACCTACTTTTCCATTTCCTCTTCCAAGCCTTGTAGCTACTAATAATCTCAAGAATATACCTACAACTACTCTTCCAAAGTTCTATGGCCTTGCAACTAAAGACCCTGATACTTTCTTGTTCAAATTTGACATACTTTGTTGTAGTTTTGACTACAACACTGATGCCCATAAGTTTAAATTGTTTCTAGCAACATTGAAAGAATCAACTCTACAATGGTTCATGGGCTTAGGAGCCAATGAAGCAGGAAGTTGGGATGAGATGCAAAACCTATTTTTGGATAAGTACAAAGAGTATTACAAAGCATCTAGTTCAAGAGGAGATGATGTCTTCAAGATATCCCAGAAGGAGGAAGACACATTATAAGACTATGTTTCTCATTTTTTATATACACTACAAAAGAACCCTCAACATGTGTTGTCTGAGGATTCACAAAAGCTAGTCTTTCTGAGAGGTGTGAATGATGACTGTCTAGAAGCATTGGACTTGATAATTGGTGGTGACATGTATCAAGCTTCTTGGGATGACCTCAAGAAGATCTGTTAGAACTATTCAAGGTCAACCATAAAGAAAGGTCGAGGACCTCATTCTACAGTCACTAAAGGAATCAATCAAGGCATTTCAAAGCTTGAGATATCTGATGTATTGTCAGATTTCAAACAAGACATCATCAACAATGTCGCTACACATCTAGACACAATGACTGCAAAGAAGAAGCAAGCCAAAGTTGAGTTGCAACTAACTGAATACTGCCCTCATTGCTGGAAGCAAAAGAAGGATTGCTAATGTAAATTGGTCGCAAGCATGGAGAACCAACATCTTCCAACTGAATACATCAAGATAGATGGAGATGATGAGCAAGTATTCTTCATTGCTCAATGTCGACCATGGGCTCAACGTCAAGGTACGCCTCAAGATCCCTTGCAAAATTCAAATTCATATGGTAATCAATGGCAAAACCATAATCCTCAAGTTCCTCCACAAAATCAACCCAATTGGAACAATGCTAGGCAAAACAACCAACAACAATCCCAATGGCCTCAAAATTCCAAACCACCTTGGCCTAACCAACAAAGTAACCAATGGTAGAACCAACAGAACTATTGGCAAGACTAGCATAACCAATGGCAACCACCCTAAGGGAATTGGCAGTCTACAAACCAATGGAGGGGATCCCAAAAATGGCTTAACCAAAATACTAGTACTCCACAATTACCACCACCAGTTCAACAACCTGCTCTAATTCCACCACCTGTAAATTGTGGACCTCAAAAGCAAACATAGTTACCTGCACAACCTCAGCCAAACCCAAATAGCCAACAGCCACAGCAGCCCACGTATAGTGTTGATGCTCAACGATATCCTACTTACACTTTAGGTATTGTAGATATACACCTGAGATCTGGTATGACTTTACCAATGCCTAAACTGCCTCTTATAACTGAAATACCAGACTCTTCTGCAACATTAGAACCCTCAGTTGCTAAAACTGTTGACTCAATCAATGTTACTATGTCAACCCCAACTCAACTAGTAGTGGAACCTTCTTTTCCAGAAAAGCTGATACAAAAGAAATCTAAACAAATAGAAGAACAACCTTTTAATATTGTTGATCAGTTGAAAAACATACATGTCCAAATACCCCTATTTCAAGCCATTAAGAATGTTCTAGTTTATGGAAAAGCTATTAGAGAAGCTTGCTTGAAGAAACATGGAAAGAAGAAAAAGGACCCCACCATAGTCCATGTTGTGGGACAATTGGCTGACATCATGCTAGGGAAATTGATTACACCAAAATATTCTGATCCAGGAAGTCCAGTAGTGAATGTCAATATAAATGGTCAATTTTTCAAAAATGCTTTAATAGATCTTGGAGCTGCTATAAATGTTATGACCAAGGATACCATGAAGAAGTTGCAAATAGAAGGACTAAGGGCTACACCAACAATTCTACAACCTATTGATAGTTCTATTGTTACCCCTGATGGGATGATAGAAAACATAGTTGTAACTCTAGATTCTCTAGAATATTTTGTAAACTTCATGATTTTATCCCCCAAAGTTAATCTGTCTGGTTACCTTGTCATCTTAGGTAGACCATGGTTAGCCACAACTAATGCAAACATAAGTTGCAAATCAAGGAATATGACCATCTCAAATGGCCAAGCAACAAAGAAATTTGATTTATATCCTCCAGCTCAACCATTACCAGATTTAAGCACATCTGTTTGGCCAAATTTAGGGGATGAAAAAGAAGAGTTAAATTCCATAGTACAGCTCATGATGTTACATAGATAGTCTTTTCTAAAATTGCAAGAGGAAGATTCAATACTTTAGAGTATCCTCACTAACAGTTGTGTGGTAGAAAAAGATGTATCTAAAAGTTCTGTGTTAGAATTAATCACATATGAGGAATGTGCTAAGAATTGTACTTTGCTCAAAGAACCTTAAATTCTTTATCCACTTTTACCTTGTGAATTAGAAGCAAGTCCAATCTTTGAAGCTGCAATGATCAAGTCCACCACCACTCTTGAATTGACTAAAGGTCATAATTTCTATGTTAATCCCAAATTAACACCCACATAGATGGAATAGTTAAAAGAATTGCTTCAAAGGCATGAAAAGGCCTTTGCATGGGACTATACTAATATGAAAGGGTTGAGTCCTACATTGTGCACTCATAGGATATACATCAACAAAGGCTATCTACCACTCTGTCAACCCCAAAGAAGTATAAATCCAAGCCTTAAAGAGATAGTTAAAACTAAATTGCGAAAATTACTTGATGTTAGTTTTATTTATCCTATATTTGATAGTAGATGGGTGTCACCCCTGGTCATAGTGCCTAAAGAAGGAGGAAAATAGAGAATTTTTGTAGATTATAGAGAGTTGAAGAAAGTTACCAAGAAGGATCACTTTCCTTTACCATTCATAGACCAAGTTCTGGACACACTAGCTGGAAAGAAGTATTTTTCTTTTCTAGATGGGTATAGTGGTTATAACCAAATCAGTATTGCTCCTGAAGATCAAGATAAAACCACATTTACGTGTCCATGGGGTACTTTTGCATACTCTATTTTACCATTTGGTCTATGTAGTGCTCCTGCAACATTTCAAAGAGTAGTTATTAGCATCGTTGTTAATATATCACATGATTGTATGGAAATATACATGGATGACTTCACAACATTTGGAGTCACTTTTGAAGAAGCAATGGTAAATCTTGAAAAGGTTTTGGTAAGATTTCAAGAACATAATTTGGCACTTAACAGTGAAAAGTGTTTCATGCTCATGCAAGAAGGTGTAGTACTTGGTCATTTCATATTAGTTGCAAGAATACAAGTGGATCCAGCTAAGATAGAGATAATTCAAACATTGCCCATACCGAAAAAGTCAAAAGATGTAAGATCTTTTCTAAGTCATGTTAGATATTATAGATGGTTCATATAAGATTTCAGCAAAATAGCTAGTCCCTTGTATAAGTTACTCACAAAGGAAGTTGAATTTAGTTGGATGTCCAAATGTAATGAAGCCTTCCTGTAGCTTAAGAAACTTTTGACTACAACCCCAATCTTACAAGGCCCTGATTGGAACTTACCTTTTCATATATATACAAATGCCTCTAATTATGCCATAGGTGTAGTCCTAGCAAAACAATCCCAAAATCTTGAAAATGCAATCTATTATATTAGTAAGAGCCTTCATGGACTAGAGCTAAACTACACTGTGATTGAAAAAGAATTGATAACAGTAGTTTATGCCTTGAACAAATTTCAGCATTACATAACTAGCTATTCCATATTTGTTCATATTGATCATGCAACAATTAAATATCTCATGAACAAACCTACTATAATAGGTAGGTTAGCAAGATGGTTACTATTGTTGCAAGAATTTGATATAATTATCGTTGATAAGCCTGGAAAAGCCAATGTTGTCACTGATTATTTATCAAGAATCCATCATGATGATACTGACACCACTTTGGTAGATGATGCATTTTCGGATGAACATTTGTTTCATATTGTTGTCCAAACTCCATGGTATGCAGACATTGCTAACTACATTGCAGCCAATAAAATACCAAAACATTTTTCTTACAAGGAAAAGAAGTTGCTCGTATAAAAAAGTTTATGTTTCTTCTGGATAGACAATCTCTTACTCTACACAGGACTTGATCAAGTTATGAGAAGATGTGTGAGAAAGATGAGACATATGACATTCTACATGCATGTCATAATGAACCATGTGGAGGACATTTTGCAGCAAAAATAACAGCTTTCAAAATCTTGATAACTGGTTATTATTGGCCTACACTTCACAAGGATGCAATCAAATATACATGGAAATGTGACAAGTGTCAAAGGATGGGTCGACCAACAAGAATAGATGAAATGCCTCTTAATCTTCAAATGGCATTAACACCATTTGACAAATGGGGCATGGACTTCATTGGTCCAATTGATCCTCCATCTAATGGGAAATCTTATATTCTTGTATGCACTGATTACCTAACAAAATGGGTTGAAGTTAAGGCTATGAAGCATGCTCGTGATGAAAAAGTTGTTGAATTTTTGTATGAAGAGATCTTTACTCGCTATGGTGTACCCAAAGAGCTAGTCACTAACCACCTCTAATTTGATCTCAGAGTTGATGAAATAGTATAATATGAGGCACTGGAAATCCAGTCCTTATCATCCTCAAGCTAATGGACAAGCAGAGGTCACAAATAATGAGCTAGAGAACATCTTAACAAAAATAGTCCATTTGCACCGAAGGGATTGGACCAACAGATTACAAGAAGTTGTTTGAGCTTACAGAACAACCTGGAAAACTACTATAGGATTCACACCATTTGAGCTCTTATATGGTAAGGTAGCAATGCTTCCAATTGAATTTGAACATAAAACTCTAAGGACAACATTAGCATTAGATATTGAACTTCTTGTACCACAAAGACAATGTCTTCTACATCTTAATTCTCTGCATGAGATGTGCAAAGCTACTTTGGAATAGACTGAATTGGTATAGAAACAAAGGAAACAATGGCATGATTCTCATATCATCAGTAAACAATTTCAAGTTGGTGACTGGGCACTACTATATGATTCCAAATTTAAAGATATGCCAGGAAAGTTGTAGACAAGATGGCTAGGACCATATGAAATTAGTCATGTCTTTGATAATGGAGTTGTTCAACTAACTACCGTTGATATGATACCTTTCAAACTGTTAGTCAATGGTCACCGATTGAAATTATACAAATGGCCCTAAACAAAACAAAACTTCTTGCAATAGTTTAAATAGTCAAATTCAAAAATAAATCAAGTAACTCTTTCTCCTGCCGAAGATGTCAACCTTCTGACTACCACCCTTCAACATTAGTTTCTTTGTTCATGCTCATAATAAAGACTTTATGTTCACATAAAGTTCACTTTTCTATTCACTTTTTCCTTCCATCTCATCTCTCCACCTTCCACCCATCCACCTCATCTCATTTCTTTATCTTCCATCCATCCACTTTCCACGTTATCAATTTTTCATGCTTTCAATAAACCTCTCGAGATGCTGACGGATGTTGCCAATCTTGATATCACTTTTGCCACCTTTTTGGTACGTGTAATAATTAGAATGATAGGTATAAAATTTTCAAATTATCATTCACTTACAATCCACAAATTTCGTTAATTATATTTAATACTACATAATTTATATGATGGTGGTGTTATGCCAGTCCCTTACCCGTACTAGGTCTGACAAGTGTGGACACTTGTCCAAATTTAGCAGGGGGCAGGGGAGATCACTAATATCCAATGGTATTTCTATTTATCCATAAAGATTTTTTTGAATCTTCACATTTCCTTCATTAATGAAAATTAATTGCCATAAGTACACAAGTGAGGTGTCGTACTCTCTATTTTTGAATGATTTCCTGTGTCAAGCTGTGATGTGACTTATGTTTAAAAAATTTTGTGATCCGAACCTCGTTTTCGGACGATTCTGACACATATTCATGACTTTCCTTCATTAAGAGTCATATTATTGCACATAAAAATTTGTTATGACATTAATTGTCTATTAAAATAAAGAAGTGTGAGTTAAGTCTGTAAAATAACGAAACAACTTGAAGCTTGAATTCAAAAAGGGAAAAATAGAGTAAACAAAGGAAGTGCTAAGAGAATGGGTGGACAGTTGCAGAGGAGAGAACCAATAGAACACACTATGTTACTCTCGGACATAGAAGCTATAATAAGGTTTAATGCATGTGGATGGCTAGGGTATTTTTTGAGTTTGATCGCATTTGATGAGGAGGTAGCTACAGAATTTATAAGGACATTTGATGAGGGTGAAGCTTCTATTTGGGGTTTAAAGGTGATTGCAATAGAGGAATGCATTGCTGAAGTGATTGGGTTGCCTGCAGTTGGAGAACATTACCCCAGCACACATGATGTGAGGTCAGCAAGAGCTCAATTTACCAGACCACCTGATCCTCAAATGGACATTACAAAGAAAGGTTGCAAGAGAATGTCACTACCGCCACCATACAATGAATTATCCATGCACATAATCAGGTATTTTACATGCAAAGGCATATTCTCATACTTGCATGCACACCATTTCAAATTACTTAGTTGTGTAAGGCATAATCTTACAGTAAATATTCCAAATTTCCTATATAATATGCTTTGCATTAGTGTGGAAGAGACTCAAAAAGAAAAAGATAATTTCATTACTCGTCATGCTTTAATCAAGTTATTGATAGAGATGTCACTTAGGAATGTGTCTCCCATGACATGGGATGAATTTGTGCAAGCCAAAACTCTGCAACCCCAAGCTGCCCCTAGTGAACAACCTAGTGAGGAAAATGTCCCTACCAATGAGCCTACTGAACAAAATACCCAAGAGGCTAAAGCCAAAAAGAACCCAAGAAAATGTGCCTTCACCTGTGCAAGAGACCCCAAAACCTACTTCCAGCAAAGCCAAGAGGAAACAAAAACTACCAGAAGAAACCTCTATTCAGGAAAAGGAAGAGCCAAACCCTACAATTGTAAGACAAAAGAGAACAAAGAAAAGTCCTGCAGCAGAGACACCCAAAGCGAAAAGTAGGCAAAAGGTTGTGATGCAAAAAGAAACCCCCATAAGGAGAAGCCCTAGGATGAGAGGGCAAGTTTCCAAGGACTCTACTTTGTCTAAAACATCTACTAGGGAATCCCCTGTGCAAATTGTTTCAAATCACTCTCCTCCCCATCCCGAGATTACAAGTATTCCCAAAAACCCTACTGAGGAATACAGGGATGAAGTTGAAGAAAATCTAGATGATGCCTCAGCAGACCTACTAGGTACTTCCAACTATAGGAATGAAATAGTTCCTAGATATGTTGATCCAAACACTGCCCTTGTTCCAATCAACATGGATTACTAATTTTGTAGAACATTTATGGTGGGAACAGAGAAAAAGGAAAAGAGATCATGAAGAAGACAATGGTTCTATCACACTACAGAAACTCCTTTTTTAGTTGTATGGACAGAATCTATTTGCTGAAGCCTTGTGGAAAGAAGAGAAGAAAAAGATTAATAAGATTATAGTATCTCAAGGTGAAGAAATTACAGATTTAAAGGAACAGTTAGCAAGCCAAAAGCAACAAATGGACCATGCCCTCAAGTAAGCTGATCAAGCCCTTGCTTGTAGACCACCACCAAGAGTTTATGCTCTCTGTTTGAAAGAGAAATTTCTTTTGTTTCAATTAATGTTAACTCTTAAGAATGTTAATGTAGAGTTCAAATCAACACAAGAATTTTATGGACTATATCAAACTCTGCCACCTTGGCATCAAAATTTACTTTGTGAATTATATGTTCATAATTTTGTTATCCCTTCAAAGAATCAATGGAATCCCTTGATTTACATAGGGGATATACACTTAAGAGCCCTCATGTCCTAGATGTCTAATGAAGCAAACTATGATAGGCAGCTGAATGATTACAGGGATGAGGAAAGGACAGAACCTTTGCCTTTAAGAGTAGAGAGTAGCAAGCCAGATGAAGTTCTCAGGGATTGGTTCACATTAACCTATGGAAAGAAGAATCCAAAAGTAAGGGATAGGATCTTTGCTGCCAGAGCTAAAGTTTATGCCGATTATGAAAATATGCCCTACTTTGCTTTTTAGAGAGCTATGACTGGTGCTAGGAGTAGATGGGCCAGATCACCTGAATCTCTTAAAAAGTTAGAACCACACAGTCCCATTAACTCGAGGAGGAAACACTTCACAGGGTTCAAAAATATTTAGAGTCAGGGAAGCAGACTAGACCAGAATTGTGGTGTCCCCTAACCATGTAGCCTCCAATGCTTCTGTGGTCATTATATAACATTAATGTCGATAGACTTGACAAGCTATAGGAAGATCACTAAAGGGAAGTGTGGGAGAGAACCACAGGATTTTACTACACTTTCAAGAACAATAGAAAAGGAAGGATGGAGATTGGAGAGTTTAGGTCATTGACAAGGAAATGCAATGCTTGAGGACAAGCATTAGTTTAGTAGGGGGTAGATGATGAGACCAAAATTTGCCTTTATTTCATAATAGTTTTAAGATACTTTGTTAATATTTTATTTTATCTTTGTCAAAATATTTGTGAACCTATGTTTAATGAACCTATGATAAACCTATGGGTAGAAATTATGCCACCTTTTTGCTAGTATTATATATAGTATGCAGTATTTCATATAGTTATCAAAATGTGTGTTCTTATATTTGAATTTAATTTGATAAATGTTTATTTGCAAACATGTCTTTGTATTAAAACTAACCTATTAATGAAGAGTGAAAGACGATTGGAGGAATTCAAAAGTTGAGCGCCAACAACATTCAAGGAGAAGAGAATGCTAAGGAGTATCCATAGCAGAGGAAAGTTGCAATGATTCTAGAAGACATGGAAATGAGTAAGGAGGGCTATGAAGACTTATTACCTTCTCTACATTTATTCTATGGTGAGTGGATGTCCAAATTTTATTATTCCCACCTCAAACCGTTATTCATTCTTCTCGCCTTTAGTTGTTATCCTCCTATTTTCTCTCCTATGGATTTAAAGCTAGGGCATTTACTTTTTTGTTATGGAATAAGTGTTGATCTCCTATATATATAAGAATCAACCTAAGTGTGTTAATTTTTAGCTAGTTAGAAGAAATAGTTTATGAGAACAGACTGTTCAGTTGTGTTTTTACAGTTTTGTGTTATGTAATGAATTTATGAAATCTAATGAAATCGTTTTTGGCTTCTATCTTGTGTTAGTAGTTTAGTGAAGCTGACCAAGGGGACCTACTTGGAATGTAGATTAGATTAGTATAGAATACATTTATTTTCGAGCATTCTTAGTTTTGTAAGTAGAAATTGTAAGTTCCTTCATGTAGCATCGCACTTTGTGAATGTTCTTGCAGCATATGTGAGAACAGTTACAGTGGATGAACCACATTGGAATATTTTTTATCCTTTCATTTTATTTCCAGTATTCAATAGAGCTAAATGTGTTAGTTTCCTACAGCAATAGTGTAAGTTCTTTTCCTTGCATTTCACTTTTATGCAGCATAAGCTTAGTGACTCATTAAGAGACCTAGTGCACATATTGTGCGGACCATTTCAAGTATACGTCCCTGGGTTGATAAGATTAAATGCACCTCATAGTGGAAAAAATAGTTCTTAGTTTGAATATATTACTCCTAAGCATGGCCTAGAGCATGACTATGATACACCTATTGTGAGGCAGACCATATGTGATTCAATATCATGGGAGCCTTAGGAGATGTAATCTGTTTATGATGGTTATATGTATGTGAGTCATTGCTTCCACTATGTTATCTCTTATTGTTTTAATCTTTTTCCAAAAAAAAGTTTGGAAAACTTATTGAAACTTTAGGTTAATTTCTTTTGGGTTCCCTAGTGGGCATTACATCTGGTATCATAGCCCAAGTTTCTACATTGGGAGCTCTAGGTATATTGGAATGCCACTAGATTATAACTAGTCAAACTAAAAAAAAACTTGAACTGCTATATGTATCTATTACAATCTAAACACATTGAACTTCAAACTCAAACACTTGAACATAGAAAAAGGAAAAACTTGAATAAATCTTGAGTTGGTTTTCAAACATGTATTCTTATGATTATTCTTTAAGGTGATATGCCTTTGTTGAATTTGGGAGCATCTTGTTGTTCTTGCTTGGGTGTTGTTGGAGGACGTTGTCTGAGACTAGATCAACTATTATAAGTCATAGTTCAGGCCAAGGTAGTGATCATGGGAGAGGTAGACATGATAACCGTCTTCTAACTCATAGAGAGAGTCTTGTTCAAGAAGAAAATAGGGAGGTGAGCCATAGAGAAGAGCTTGCTGACTTGGGAGAAACTAATTCGAGATAGACAATGAGGATGATCTTAGAGCACCTCCCTCCTCTAAAGGATGTTGATAAAGAGGAATCACATCATGTTGAGAATGAGGAGAGGTGGAGATCCCAAAGTCATCAGGGAGACCTCCATGGTGATAGATAGAGGTCGGCTAAGGTTGCTCAAATGAAGGACCTATAGAGGTCCAAGATCAAACCTTTCAACAAAATTGGTATAGGATATGTGGCAGAGCAGTGATTGATAGCACTAGATAGATGTTTTTCTATACAAGATTTTGACTCTAATGTCAAAGTGAGGTATGTCGTCACCCACCTATAACTCTTTGGGGCTACATGGTGGAATATTGAAGAAAAGAAACTAGGCGTGAATATGAATATTGTTACATGAGATATTCCTTGAGAACTTCTGTGAATGCTTCCTACCAAAGGAATGGCACCAGTAGAGGGAATATGAGTTCCATAGTCTGAGGTAGTATACTATGATCATGGTGGAGTATGAGAAAAAATTCTATCAACTCATGCCTTATGCAGGAACCAATGATATTTCACCACTCATGGTTCAATACTTCATTCAGGGTCTGAACAACCATCTCATTGGGGGTGTAAAGGCTTTCCAACCTAAAACCCTCAAGGATGTGGTGCATTATATTATTCTTGTAGAGAAAAATGTCACCTTGGGACATGGTGGTTTTGTGTGAGCACCTGCAACATCAGGGTCTAAAGGTAATTAGGGAGCGGGTAGTAGTAAGACCCCTCCTTCTTCTAGAGGCAATCAACAACAACAATAGGGAGGATCTTATCCTCCAGCATAGAGTGATGGTGGTAGTTTACACTCTAGGGATTCTCATTATTCTCAGCACAATAAGCATAGTCAATATGACTAGCCAACACAAAGTACTCATTCTTTTGCTAGCGGAGGTAGTTTTCAACAAACCAACACACCTAGAGTTCGGAGGAGTTTTGATGGAGAATTTTTTTCATGTGAACAATGCGGACATCAACATAATTAGGAACACCAACTCAATCAATGATATCAACAAAAATAGGCACTGTATTCATCCTTTAAATAGAATTTTTTTATTGTTCCTCTAGAATCTTCCAAGTTTATGCACTTAGTCACAACTATTAGATCTTGATCAGGTTCATGTTCATTGAAGCTAGACACTCAGGAAATGTACTTCCACCTTTAACTTTGTGCTCCATTTCCAATCGTAAATCTCCTTCATCATATATTCTTTGAATTTCTCTAGCCATTGAACTCACAACAACTTTTATCCTTGTCTTTGAAACTGCTTGATCAAACTTTATTTTCATCAAATGTTAGCCTCAAATAAAACATTTTCTAAATTTTTTTTTCTTTTTCATGCTCAATTAATATCACATCTGTCTTGGTCAACACTAGACTTGGTTAATGCTCAAATTGCTTGATTGACACTACACTTCCTTCATTTCTTCAATAGATGCTCAGTGATAATTGTAGTAGCTTAGTTAATATTTGATGTAGGAGCATCTTGCATCCAAAATAAAGGGGGCATGTTGAAAGTAAAATTTAAAAAAGAAAAAGAAAAGAAAATTGTGGAGGAGAGAGAAAGTGACGAAAATAGAAGGAATTTTTTTTTAAAAAATAAGGGAAAAAGGAGAAAAGAAAAAAAAAGGAATTTCTATTTTCGAGGTGCATAGGTGGTGTAATATAAAATAAATAAATAAATGCTTGTCATTCCATTTATCGAGGTGTGTAGGTGGAATTCTAGAAGGTTGTGGATAAATCATGCATTGGGTGGTAAGTGCCTATTTAAGCAAGGCACGTGAGCATTTCTAATCAAGCTTTGGAAGGTCAAGCTTCAAGGTGTGAAAGCTCTTAAGGTGTAGCTCTTCAAGTAGAAGTTCTTGGGTGGAAGCTTTGGAGGTGAAGGCTCTTAGCTGGCAAGTTCTTCTTGGTGAAGCTCTTGGCGTGAAGACTCTTCTTGTGGAAATTCTTATTTGGGAGTTCTCTTATGTTGAGGAATTTGTAAACTTCTTTTTGAAGAAGTCATATCTATAATATCATCTTGTAGATGTTGTAAGGCTTTTCAAGTATAGTAAAATTGGTTGGGAAGCATTTTTTCTCTCTTTGTCTCCATATTGTTGCATTTTTTGTTATGAGTTGGTAAGGTGGTGTGGCCCTTCATCAAGTGGTATCAGAGCGAGAGTTCCTGAGCATGTGGACAGAGCGTCGAATGTGAGGTAGTTTACACCAAGATTTGCACAGAAGGTTGATCTTGTGGCTGATTGATCTTCTAGATTGGTGGATTTGTTGCTTAAGGTTTGCTAAAATTTTGGAAGATGCCTCCAAAAAGATTGGACCCTAAGGAAATTGATGACCTTAGTGATGTTGTGGAAGAAAGCCTATCAAAAAAGATAAGTGCAAAGCTCAGATCTGAGATTGCATTGATGAAGAGTGACATCATTGCTAAAATTGTAAGTGCTTCGGGTGGTGTACCTAGGCATGTGGGTACTGAAGGCAGTTGTGACGAAGTTGCCAAAGACTTTGAAGTTGCTAGCGAGGACAAAACTAATCGTGAGGAGAGAGCTATTGGAGTTGGGGCTAGATAGTTTGCTCAATTTGGATCTCAGTTGAAGCTGAAGCATACAATGGAGGTTTCTAATTTTTCAGGTACTTTGAATCTTGAAGACCTGATTGATTGGATTGGTGAAATAGAGGACTACTTTGAGCTTGAGGGTATTGAAGATCCCCTCAAAGTAAGGTTGGCACAAACTAAGTTGAAGGGACATGCTACTCTTTGGTGGAAGGAACTACAAAGAGACAGAGAAGAGGAAGGTGAAATGAAGATCACTGGATGGAAATTGATGGTGACTAAGTAGAAGGCTAAGTTCATTCCTGTTGATTATGAACTTGAGTTGTTTAAGAAGTTGCAAAATCTGAAACAGAAGGATATGACTATGAAGGATTACACTGAGGAGTTCTACAAGTTGACTATTTGGTCTGGGCATAGAGAATTGTCAAAGGAGAAGGTAGCACGATACATTAATGGTTTGAGATTCAATATTCAGGATGAGGTTGGCATGTTGAATATATCTTCAGTTGAGGATGCTTATCAGTATGCTTTGAGAGTAGAGGAGAAGCTAAAGAGGAAGAATTAAGGTAGTTCCAAAGGGAAGGAGAAGCAGGACAGCTCAGCACAAGCTAAACCAAAAGCCAAAGGTGAACCAAAACTCGTTGAACAAAGAAGAAGGATAGGTGGAGGTGTATTCAGAGGTAATTATTTCAAGTGTGGTCAAGAAGGGCATAGATCTTTTGAATGTCCTATTGGTAGGACAATTGCTATTGAGAATGAGGTTGAAGTCTAGAAAAATCAGCTTGAGCAAGGAGAAAGTTTGTTAGCTCACAAGTACTAGTGGGTAAGAGGACATTGGATTCTTGTCAGAGGACTAGTTTGTTCAAGACTTGTTGTAAGTTTGGTGGAAAAATTTACAAGGTGATTGTAGATGGTGGTAGTACTGATAACCTTGTTATTGAGGAGATGGTTCAGAAACTTGGTTTGAAGAGATTGAGACATCCTTGTCCTTTTAGGATTGGCTGGTTGCAAGGTGAGCACGCTTTGGAAGTGAGGGAGCAATGCCTTGTTGATTTCCAGATTGGGCAGTATAAAGATCAAGTGTTTTGTGATATTGTGGATATGAACAGTTGTCATGTGTTACTTGGTAGACCTTGGCAGTATGATTGTAGGGTTGTGCATGATTGTGTTAGGAACATGTTTACTATTGAGAAAGGCGGTAGGAAGTTTTCCTTGATTCCTTTGCAGAATGAAGAGCTCGATAGGAGGAACTTGAGTATTGGCAGTCGAGTTGAATTGGCAGATTCTGAGAAGATTGGAAATCAGCATGGAAAGCATACCTATGGAACACTTGTGGTGGATGTGAAGGAGAAGAAGAAAAATAGGGGAAAGAGTGTGCAAGTTGAAGACTTGGAGGACATATATGTGAAAAATTAGTTTGGAATTTATGTGCTGAATCCTGGAAGATGTTCTTCTAGTTACTAGAACATCTTTTCAAACTTGGGGAGTCTGATACAGGAGCATCTTACATCTGAAATAAAGGGGGCATGTCATGTTGAAAGTAAAATTTAAAAAAAAATTGTGGAGGAGAGAGAAAGTGACAAAAATAGAAGGAAATTTTTTTTTTTTTAAAAGGGAAAAAGGAGAAAAGCAAAAAAGGAATTTCTATTTTCGAGGTGCATAGGTGGCATAATAGAATAATAAAATAAAAGATGGTTGTCATTCCATTTATCGAGGTGTGTAGGTCGAATTCTAGAAGGTTGTGGAGAAATCATGCATTGGGTGGTAAGTGCCTATTTAAGCAAGGCATGTGAGCATTTCTAATCAAGCTTTGGAAGGTCAAGCTTCAAGGTGTGAAAGCTCTTAAAGTGTAACTCTTCAAGTAGAAGTTATTGGGTGGAAGCTTTGGAGGTGAAGACTCTTAGTTGGGAAGTTCTTCTTGGTGAAGCTCCTGGTGTGAAGACTCTTCTTGTGGAAATTCTTATTTGGGAGTTCTCTTATCTTGAGGAATTTGTAAACTTCTTTTTGAAGAAGTCATATATATGATATCATCTTGTGGATGTTGCAAGGATTTTCAAGTATAATAAAATTTCTTGGGAAGCATTTTGTCTCTCTTTGTCTCCATATTGTTGCATTTTTGGTTATGAGTTGGTAGGGTGGTGTGGCCCTTCATCAATATTGCAGTTCTTAATTCACTAACAAAACTTTCTTGGTTATACATGATCTCAACACTTAAGAAAATCATGTAAAATAATCAACCTAACATTATACCATCAGAGTCTAACTCATTCAAGTGCACATTGAATACCACACACTTATTAACACTTATATCATCATACTATCCCCAAATCCTCTTCATCAATCAAATGTTATGACACTCTCCTAAATTAGCGTAATGTCTAACCAACTAAGGCTTGACAACATAACAAATGATATGACTCTTTCACATACATTAACAACATTATCAGTTGGGGATAACACATTCAAGTTCTTGGTTTGTGATGGTGAATCAACTCCTCTAAGGATGATCAAAGGTTATTGTTCTTGTGTGCTTTTGCTTTCAATGTTATGAGATCATGATCATGTAGAAGAGCCAATGCTTGTTAAGATAACCCTAGGTAGTTCATCAATGTTTAGTTCATAGTTGTATTTTTCACCTTTAGGTCTAACCATGTGTATGCTCTCATCAATAGGTTCAAGCATGTGTATGACATTATCAACATTCATGTATGTATAATTGAGCTTAGAATCTCAATTTTTATTTTTAGAGGTCTCTCCTTGTTCTTACTTGGGGTATGGTTTAGTGCAAGCTTTGTGATCAATGTTAGTAAAAAATCCATCATCTCCAACCTTCTTGCCATAAATGAGGTCTTTAATAAGGTGTTAGAGTCTCAAAGAAATTTTTGACTCATGACCTTAATTTCTATAAAAATTTCAGTAATTATCATCATTCAACCATATAGGCTTAACCTTAGGATTATATGGTTTAGGTTTATTTGGTATTGTGATAATCTTGTTTGAGACCAAGGTCTATAGCACCACCTCAAGTGAATCTCCCAAATGTGTAAATTTTCGCAGGTTTGGATACTCATGATGGTTTACCTCTATTAGAATCATTCAATTTGTTGGATTCATTGGACTTTGATGCCTCTTGTTGTCTTGTTGCTTGAATGCCAATAGTCAAATTGAATATTGGTTCCTTAGGCTTAGATGCATCCATAACACCATCATTAACTACATGTTTGTTCAAGTGTTCCATGGTTTTCCCTTCTCTTCGTTGTTCTTATAGTTAGAGTTATTGTTATTAGGCTTATCTTTGTTTAAAGCAAGTTCCCCTTTCTAAAAAACAATCTCCGCAATGTGTAAGGTATATTCTACCATAAGATCAAACTTGACAAAGAGTTGCCTCCTTAGTTCATAATGTAATTTGGGATCAAGGTTGTTTACAAAGATTTCTATCCTCTCTCTTTTAGGCAGTTGACGATGGGAGCATGAGGGATATGATGCACATTACATGGTGTATAAGGAAGCTCATATTCAACAAGAGAACTCAAATAATCTTAATGCTGATGATATGTTTTCTTCTAATAATGTTTATGCAGGGATGCAGATTTCATGTATAGTGAATCATGCTGGAGAATTTTCTGTGACATTTCTAACATTAAAGAATCAAAGCTACAATGTGGAGAAGTTGGATATTATTTTTGTTTTTCTTGTAGATATGCTCATCCTAGTTCAAAGAAATTGGAAAGTTCGAAAGAAGAATGAGATTCATTTCTACAACACATCATCTCAAGAGGACTTGAGATTCATTCTACAGGGGAGTATGCTGCAGTGGCAGAGAAGAGAAATGCTACAGGAGGCAACATTGTTGAAAATGTAATAGGGAATTTAATGTTATGTTTTAAATGCTTTTAGTTTATGAAGTTTGTAATAACGTCCTACATGTGGTGGCATACCTAGAGCAGCAGTTCGATAAGCTCTCCAGATATAGCCACCTAGGACCAGGTGTGTGGATCTTAAATTAGAATAGTTTTTTTTTAGTTCGTAGATGGAGTGTTTAATGATTTTTAGAATCCAATAATAGGTAGTAGGCAGTTTTTGGAATATTCCTGACTTAGAAAACGACTGTCTAATATTGGTAGAAAAAAAGTTTTAGATTCTTATCCTTTTTTTGGATAGAAGACGTTCTTCTTTTCTAAAATAAGAAGCAAATGTTTCACATCCTTTAATAGGAAAAAGAAAGTCAGTTTTAAGGGTGAGCCAGTTGGCTATGTAAGACACAAACCGAATTTGGAGAGATATGGAATGTTTTTTTTATTTTGTCTTTGTCAGTTTTCGATGGTCTGAGTTTTGAACGGATTTTTCTTATCTTCTCATTGGAAACAAGTTGATAGTTTGCAGAAGATTAAAAAGTTTTAGTTTTGGGTTGAATTCGGTATGTTTGCAAAAAATTAGTCTTAGTGCATGGGTAATATCTCCCAAATGCACCGTTGGATTTTCATGAACTTTGGATATGTTATTATAGGCCTAATTACGCCCATCTTCACTAGAGCGATCGAAGAGTTTTGATCTGGTTCAAAAGTTATACATGTCTGTTCATAGGTCTATCTAGAGACAGCAAGAAGCAATGTTTTGCAGAAAAATGTACTCCGATGCGTGGTCAATATCTCAAGTTTGAACAGTTGGATTTCTCTCAAATTTTTATAGGTTGTTTGAAACCTAGTTATGCCAAATATCAATGGTTCGATTGAGTAAATATTTTCTGGTTCGAAAGTTGTTTATGTCTGAGTGCGGGTCTATCCGAAGGCAGCAAGAAGATATTTTGGGGGATTTTATTTTGAAAGTTTTGTTTATTGAATATGATTTTAGTGTGTGATCCTGAAGGTTGTAGATGCCCCTTGAAGCAACTCAGTTGAGTGACTGATTCCTCCTGAGTTTTCCAAGGTGTGGCTCTGCATCAAAATTCACACCCAACCAAGAGTTGTGCTTCCTCTTCTGAATAGGCTTGTTTCTCTCACTCTATGTGTCTCAGTTGGTCACTGTCCATCTTATCTAAGATATCTCTTAGGCTCTTGTCACATTCTTCCCTAGGCATATTTAAATAAAGAGTATTTTCTAATGTAGGTGAAGTAATAGGTGTCCAAAAAGTAGAACCAAAGGGATCAAACCAAGCTTCTAAAACTCTTTTAGGTAGTGTTTCAAATATAGCCTTGGGTTGATTTCCTTGATGAATTTGATATCTAGCTATAACTGGCATGAAAGAAGTTACAAGAAGCCAACAATATGACTAGAATGACTTGTGGTCCAAACTAAGTATGCAAAGTGTCCACATGTTCAAATAAAAAAAGAGTATAAAAAAGAGAGAAAAGACAACTTATCACAAGATTCCTAAACCGTGGGTAAATTCCCTATGTACAAGACTTGTGAGCAAGCAAAGAGGTAAGATAAAAAGAAACGAAAGAGATAATAAGAAAATATGGACAAGTGAACAATCAACTAACCAATTATTTAGTCATGTGATCCAAGTGATATTTTTAGCTAGAAACAACCTCTAACTCATGAGTTTAAGACCAAAGATGGATAAAATCAAATATAGGCTTCCCTAAACCAATTAAGAACAAGGTTGAAATGCAAGAGACTCGGAACAACAATTGTCTGACAAAACTCAATAAACCAAGTGACAAAAAGTTAATAGTACAATATTTCACTAGAAGGCAGATGATGAAACTCTCATAAATGATATTTTGGGTATAGGTTTTCCAACAAATTGCTAGAAAAATCTAGCACATGCAAATAATAAACTCCAAGATCATATGATAACACTCATAACTGTAGGCAACAAACGAATCTAAAAATGCAAAATAATAGAATTTGACTCAAAATACTTGGTTTGTTTTATTGTTTTGATGCTTTTAGCAATGTTAACTATTACAAAAGTGTCTAGACTCAATAGGAGCAACACGTTTGATGTTCAAAATAATTTTTTTCAAGCAAGATAGTGACACATGGAGTAGTCTTCAAATAATGAAGCAAGGGACAAAAAAACCTTGCATGATACTAACATATGCGAGGTCTCAAAGTTTAAGCCCTAGGACTACCATCACGTGTATGTTAAAATGATTTCCATGGCTCTCAACACAAAACTAAGACATGCCAAGCAATATCTACCTAAAGGTCATGACTTACATCAATACCTTAGCCCATAACTTGATGTTGCTTCACCTCACACAAAGTGATATTGACTTTATCCTGGAGTGCTATTAACACATCCAAAGGAATACATATGGTGAGTCAAATCTTGGGACAATCTGGGTAATTCACTTGGGTCATTCCTTACACCAAGATATCAATGCAACAAAAACAGGGTGGCCTCTAACCTAGGTTCTCATTAATGATTATGTATATAGCATTCTCTTTGGTCTTGATACATGATTAATACCTCATGACCCCAAGAGTACTTAAATATGATGGTATCACAAGCAAGATAAGGCCTTAAGGACCCTAATCACAAACCAACATACCCAACTAGCAATTCCCTTGTGGTCACAATCCCATAAGTGTTCTCATTAGATGGATATATGTACTATGTCCCCTTCAGACTTTAGTTTGTGCCAAGGGTTTTATGATTATAGTGGGTTGGAGTAGCCCAGTTTTCTTATTTCTACTTGGGTCATTCTCGTGAGATCTTCCCCTCAACAACATGCCCTCAAAAGGTAAAAGATCCTGCTAAGAGATCAACACAAAATGGATAACAAGTAGAGGTCTAGATTTTTGATTTCTCTAAAATAGGAAAAGAGCATACTCTCCTACTCAAAGTGCTTCTCCCAAACAGACCAAGCAAAGGTTAATTAAGGTTTCTAAAGAGCAACATATTCAACTCACTTTCTTTAATACTCCAATGGGTCAAGATTTCTAATTGTCTTGGAAAGATAGGAGCATACTTCCCTACCAAAGATATGAACCCCTTCTCGTGATATTTGAACATGCCCAATGAAATGAAATAAAAGCTAATAATAAACAAGAACAATGTTTATTTGTATCTCCAAGACAACCTACAAAATCACAAGTTAGCAATCTTAACAATACAACTTGAACAAGTGAACCTACAAGTTAGAGCATATAATATCAAAATGAAAGCACAATAAACCTACAAAACCAATTGATTAGTTGCTATGATAAACCATAAAATCAAAATGCAAGTGAAATGTAAGAAAACTAATCTATCAAACTTTAAAAATGTAAGCAAACATATTTGTACGATGAAATATAGTTCACCAGATTATAACACAATAGATCTCTAGAAGCTAGGCAATAAAACACGTTTGTGCAAAAAAGTTACTGAATTGATACGATGAATCACCAGATGCCAGGCAATATTTTGGAAAGAAGAGAATTGACATAATAAAATGACATAGAATCACATGCAAAACAAATTTTTATCACACACAGAGCAGAACTCTATCATACAATATTTTGTATTGGAAATAAAAATAATAGACATGTGACAAGAAAAATTAAAAATGATGCAAAGTGGAGCTAAAAACTTAGTTCTAGCTCCATGGTGGATGCCAAAAATGCATGTTAAAAAGTGAGCATACTTCTATAAATCATTATTCTTAAAGAATCCTATGGATTAGGAAGATATAGAGCCAACTTATAACTCTCTATCCATGACATGCAAGGAATCAAATGTTGTGATTGTGGCTCTCAAATGAACTTAAAGATTGGAGACCCTTGTAAGGTACACCATAGAACGAGAGATTCAATGAGCACAAGCAATAAGAATGCTAGTATCCAAACTTCCAAGTGAATATGCAATGCAAAGTTAAACTAGTACGAGATGCAAAATTAAGCTACTATGAGATGCAAGAACAAGGAAAGTAAATTAAGCTAACAAGATGAAAGATTGCTTTCTCCTAATTAAACTAGATGTGCTATACTAATTGTAATGAAAAGAAATACTAAGGTAGAATACAAGTATTCAAGAGTGCAAGTGCTCAAGAAATTTAGAATCAAAATGACATTATAACACTAGCATGAAAACATAAGGTTATGAGAGAGTGAGGGAAGAGCCTCTTTTAAAGAGATTTAGATGGTAGAGAGTAAGAGGCAAAAAAATAATGGTGGAGATTTGTTCTTTAGTTGATCAAGGTGCATGTATCTCTTAAGAGACATAAGGTGTGGATGAGATTAAGAGGCAAAAGATTGAGCAATGGAGGTAAATAAGCAAAAACCTTTTTGTAAAGTCAAAAGATTCTATTCACCTTAGAAAGTGTACATTTAAGTTGTAGATAACTTTTTTTTTCTTTTTTTTTTTAAATTAGAAAATGCCTTTCATGTACACATAGAATAAAGTTTTGTTTTATTTAATGAAAAGGAGACATACTCTTTCAATTAAATAAAACATAGGATAAGGTGGTCAAACCAGATAATAAAATCAAATAAATGATTAAACAATGATTTGATCAAGGATAAATGATTAAATAATCATGCAAAATTGATTAAGTGTAATGTGGTCTAGCATAGAAATTTAAAATGGTGAAAAGTGGGCTTATAGTTTACTAGACCAAATTTGGGTGCTTACAACACTGACCTTGATGAAATTTTAGAACTTGACCACCTTTGTTGAAACTAATACATATTGAGTTTAAGAGTTTATCCTAGTTCAAATTCGATTACCAAGGGCTAACATATGTTCGAAAACCTCTTATAGTAGTCGATGAACATGAAAACTTCTCCAAACACCTAAAGTGATGAATGCCATAATTAATAGAGAACACCAATACAAGCTAAAAATAAAGAAATAAAATGATGCATTAATAATCTTATTTGATTAACGACACAAGCCCGTTACTTAACTACTTCCCACACTTACCCTTTGTCAAAGATCTTATTCATTGTCATTTTATCTTGTTATGGTGGTGGGCTATTAGTAATTTTGGCAACGTTTAATGGATGTGGACATTTTGGCTAGTGGTACCATGACAAAAAATAAATACAAATCAAGAGAATAGAAAATACATTATCACAATCAAATTCAAGTTACATGGAATGCCCCCCTATGATCCTTTTCTAGCTAAAGCAAGTGTAATTCCTATTGAAGCTATCAATGTGGTGTGTCATTTAAGATATTTGAAATAAATAAAGAAAATGATAGTAAATCCCTAAGAAAAATTTCTTAAAAGATGCATTCAATGAAGTAAAAAAGTCATGGATTAAGCAAAATTATAGGTGGTTGAACTAGTGACATATGAAATTGAATGCCTTACCTAATAACAACAAGAAAATAAATACTTATGTTGCATGAAGTTTCATAAGGCTATAGGAGAAAAATGAATCACAAAGGAAAAAATAAGTTGCAATTTGAGAATATAATCTCAACTTAGACCATCCAACAAGATGTCTATTTAAAGTCCAATATCTTATAGGGGTAAAAATTATCATCATTTAGTTAGGACTAACTCACATATTCTTGGTGTGAAACACAAGCAAAAAATGTCAAAAGACTTTGCAAATCAATGTAAACCGAACTTGAAACCTCGTCAAGTGTGGAAACCTAAAAACATGAATATAGAAAAATCCTTGATTGTGGAAACAACCTTGTTTGCACATAAAACTGCCACATGGGTTTTAGATAGTGGTAGCTCCCATCACATGACTGACAACAAAAATAAGTTTCAGGCTTTAGAAGATTTTGATGGAGGATTTGTTAGGTTTGGTGATAACTTAGGAGTTTATATTAAAGGATGAGGATCAATTTATTTGAATAAGGATAATCCTGTGCATGATGTATAATATGTGGAAGTTTCGAAACATAATTTGTTGAGTGCGAGTCAGATTTGTGACAATGGTTATTCTATTTCTTTTTATGCAAAATATTATGCGATTAAGAACAAAAAGGATAGAGTAATTTCGAGTTCGGAAAAGAGAGTATACATCTATTTTACAACCAAAAATAATAGAATAGAAAACCACTTTATTATTACAATGCACATATAGATAGATAGATAGATAAAATTTTAACGTCCACCAGGCCAAAAATAGCCTATGGGACAGCAAGACAACTCAAGCAGACTTAAGTAGCGTTGTTCGCCTCTTGTGTAGACTAATGATGAGCCCCCCCAATTGCTCAATGTACTCTTCGTTGAACAGGTTATGCCAAGAACTGTCACATATAGTATCCGCAAACTTATCCCTGCTATCCTTGTAGGCCTCACATTCTAGAATAAAGTGCTGTTCAGTTTCCACTTTCCCAGAATTGTAAAATCTGCAAATTCTCTCTTCCCAAGCCTCCTTTGGCCTCTTCCAACGCCCGGTCTCACAACGAAGTTGGTGAGAGTTGGTTCTTAGCTGAGCAATGAGAATTTTAGCTCTCCAAGAAATGTTGGCTCCTATGTACACTTTTTCGAGTTGATCACAATTGGGGTTGAACTCATTTATATAATATAGTTTCTTCCTCCCAATCTCGCTTCCCCAATTTCTCTTGTAGAATTTCTCTATAACAAAGACCTGTATTTCTTTATTACTTGTGGGGCACATATTGAAATGAATATTCCATTTACTCATCCACTTGATGTTTTGTTGCATCCATGTCCTTTTTCGCTTACATAGTGTGTCACTAAAGACAACTTTCGACCATCTATCCTCTTCCATTTTTTCGATTCTTTTTAGATAGCTTAAAAGGCGAACCATAGCAAGTGCCTTGATAGGCGCAGCCCCCATTTCACTTAGCGTGATGTCATATGGAACAGTGCTTTTAATTTTAAACTTGCTTGTAATCAAGCGCTTTTGGATTCCTTCGATTTGTTTCCATTGTGCTATAGTAGTGTTGCTGGCCCATAATTCACACCCATAAAGAACAACTGGCAGCACAAGAAGACCGAACAAGGTTTGAATAGTTTTCCAATCCCACAACTCCGCTTCACGACACCTATTCTGAAGAGCGTAGAAAGCCTTCCATCCACCTAATGTCCTTTTATACCTGTAGCTAGACTAGCTTAGTTTTTTGTTGAAATCGATGCCAAGGTATTTATATTCCGCAACTTCTTCGAGAACACTTCCATTGTAATAAAATTCATGTTGATGCTATTTTTTATTATTAGAGAAAATCATAACCTTGGTTTTGCTGATATTGACCTTCATCCCCACCATTCTACAAAAGCGCTCAAGAGAAGATAGATGGTCTTGCAAACCACAAGCAGATTTGGCAATTAAAATGAGGTCGTCCGCATATAGGAGTAGCTTTATAACAAATTCCCCTAGCTGAATGCCTTCACGCTCTTGCATGTTTAACCACTCTTCTAGTTTGTCAATATATAAACCAAATAAAGTAGGGGATAAAGGGCAGCCCTGTTTGACCCTGATATTGCTCCTAAAACATTCTGAAATGCCATCTGAAGTTCTGATTTTGACTTTCACCTCTTCGTACATCCTATGAGCAGCAGCTCTGAGATGCCTAGGAATCCCCAATTCTTCCATCCTCAACCAAAGCTTGTCTCTCGGAACGGTATCAAAAGCCTTTTTGAAGTCAACAAAGCAACAAAAAACCTCTTCCTTTTTCTCCCACTCTTTTTCAATAATGTGTCTCAGAGTGACACAGTGATCCACTGTCGAGTGCTTTGGCCTAAAACCAGCTTGCCCTTTAGCACGTTTATGATTTTCTTCTACCCATTTGCTGATCCTAGTTTCTATCATACTGCCAAAAAGTTTAGCAAAGAGGGGATTGATCATTATAGTCCTGTAGTTGGAGGGATTGTTAACATCACCACTCTTAAAAAGTGGTATTGCAAGGCTGATTGTCCAATCTTTCGAAAACCCTTCCTGGTAGATTTTTTTGAAGATTTCAGTGATGTGCGGTGCAAGAGTTTTCATACCCCACTTCAAATATTCAGCTTGAAGCGCAACAAGGTCTTTTGCTTTGCCTCCACCCAACTTCTTAATCCCTGTCTCTATCTCTTGCACAGTAAAAATATTTGTGGTATCATTGACCAAAGGTGGCTGTCCCACTCCACCCTCTTGTTCATAAAGTTTCTTAGCATAATCAAACCATTGGGTGGCAGTAATATTATTTTCAGTTTGCTTCCTCCTTGGTTGGAGTTCTTTCCAAAAATGTTTGGGGTTATTTCTGCCCAAGAAAATTAGCTCCTCTCTCCTTGTGGACATAAAATCGATTTTTTTCTTCTTTAGGATCTATTTGTAGGTCTTAATGTCAAGGTTAGTTTTATTTGACTCCCTTAGATTTCTCCTAGCCCTCTTGCATTCCTTATCAAACCATGCATTGGCTGGAAAACAATTAGTTTCAGATTTTCTTGTGATATGAATATCAGGATTTAACTGTGTGATTTTGAGTCAAACTCGATGACCCATGTTTCATGAGTAGTGATTCAACATGAATCCATCTCTCATGAGAATAAATGGAACACTTAGCACTCATTGGATCTAGGTGATGCTCACAGGGGTGAAGCACCGAGACTTCCCGGGAGGTCACCCATCCCAGTACTACTCCAGCCTGAGCGCGCTTAACTACGAAGTTTCCTCCATAGTTAAACCCAAAGCTTGCAACCCCATTTGCAAAACCTTCACCAAGTGTTGTGCCTTATGAACCATTCATTAGAAAGCCCCTTAAGCTCATCAATTGATAAGTAGGAGATAATTTCCACAGCTAGTCAAATTGTGATATGAATATCAGGATTTAACTGTGTGATTTTGAGTCAAACTCGATGACCCATGTTTCATGAGTAGTGATTCAACATGAATCCATCTCTCATGAGAATAAATGGAACACTTAGCACTCATTGGATCTAGGTGATGCTCACAGGGGTGAAGCACCGAGACTTCCCGGGAGGTCACCCATCCCAGTACTACTCCAGCCTGAGCGCGCTTAACTACGAAGTTTCCTCCATAGTTAAACCCAAAGCTTGCAACCCCATTTGCAAGCTAGTTAAGCGCGCTCAGGCTGGAGTAGTACTGGGATGGGTGACCTCCCGGGAAGTCTCGGTGCTTCACCCCTGTGAGCATCACCTAGATCCAATGAGTGCTAAGTGTTCCATTTATTCTCATGAGAGATGGATTCATGTTGAATCACTACTCATGAAACATGGGTCATCGAGTTTGACTCAAAATCACACAGTTAAATCCTGATATTCATATCACAATTTGACTAGCTGTGGAAATTATCTCCTACTTATCAATTGATGAGCTTAAGGGGCTTTCTAATGAATGGTTCATAAGGCACAACACTTGGTGAAGGTTTTGCAAATGGGGTTGCAAGCTTTGGGTTTAACTATGGAGGAAACTTCGTAGTTAAGCGCGCTCAGGCTGGAGTAGTACTGGGATGGGTGACCTCCCGGGAAGTCTCGGTGCTTCACCCCTGTGAGCATCACCTAGATCCAATGAGTGCTAAGTGTTCCATTTATTCTCATGAGAGATGGATTCATGTTGAATCACTACTCATGAAACATGGGTCATCGAGTTTGACTCAAAATCACACAGTTAAATCCTGATATTCATATCACAATTTGACTAGCTGTGGAAATTATCTCCTACTTATCAATTGATGAGCTTAAGGGGCTTTCTAATGAATGGTTCATAAGGCACAACACTTGGTGAAGGTTTTGCAAATGGGGTTGCAAGCTTTGGGTTTAACTATGGAGGAAACTTCGTAGTTAAGCGCGCTCAGGCTGGAGTAGTACTGGGATGGGTGACCTCCCGGGAAGTCTCGGTGCTTCACCCCTGTGAGCATCACCTAGATCCAATGAGTGCTAAGTGTTCCATTTATTCTCATGAGAGATGGATTCATGTTGAATCACTACTCATGAAACATGGGTCATCGAGTTTGACTCAAAATCACACAGTTAAATCCTGATATTCATATCACAATTTGACTAGCTGTGGAAATTATCTCCTACTTTTCAGATTTTCTATTTTTTGCTCTCTTGCATTTTGAAAGAGCCTTGTGAATCAGATTTGATAAATCATGACTATTAACACCATGCTTATACATAGGGTGTCCCATACAAAGTTCCTCAAGAGTAGCCCTGAAAGTGTTACTATTTTCTGAAGTTAACAAAATTCTGCCCTGAGAAGGTGGGTGTTGAGGGCCTTGGATTTTTGCCCCAATCCGTCTATCCTTTGCCCAATACAAATTTACGTACATTGGTCTATGATCTGATTTGAGATCCCAAATGTGCTCTCCAATTTCAACTTCTTCAATATTGTTATACAAATGCTGCGAACAAATTACATAATCTACCACACTTGCCCCGTTGTATGTGTTACAAGTGAAATTGCCCGACTTAGCCCATCTAGCCAAACCATTACAGATTATTAGATCAAATGTGCCACACAAAGTGATCAATTCTTCTCCAAAATGATTGCAGTCTTTAGCATCTTCGGATATTCTATCCCATGGATGATTTCTCTCTTCTGTGAGCCAAATAGGGTTACCATTTACTTCGGAGCTGAAAATACTTGCTTGCCAATTTGCTGTCCTAGCATTGAAATCTCCAACGAGAAGGACATCCCCACGTTGTGAAAAAACAACAACATCTTTCTTTAACGTAGCATAAGGGTCATTGTGATCTAAACCACACTTTTTATAAATTTTAGATACTTGTGGAGCAAAGTAACAAGCTGCAATCTTGAGAAGAGTGTTATTTTCCACGATTTTGAGCCATATAAATTGTTTATTAGAATCAGTCTTTTCCAGCTGAATGACACGACCTTCTTTTTCTTTTACTAGAACCATTATACCTCCATAACCTTTACCATTTCCCGCTGCCTCATTCCACACTGCCATCTTCCAGTAGCCTTCAAACAATGGGGTCTTACATCCCTCATGCTCATGTGTCTCTATGAGACAAATAATGTCTTTGCCTTCCGCAATAGGCCCTAACCCAGGCCCACGTCTCCACGGATAACCTTTGCAATTCCAACAAACTAAACTTATAGACAATGCACTCAAACACACAAATAATTGAATAACAATGATTTATTCATAACATTCAAATTGAACAGTGGAAACACCTCCCAAAGAAAAATATAAAGATGCAATATCTTATAAAAATGCATTTTCCACATTTTGAAAAAAAAAAAAAAACCATTTCTTTTTAAAATGACGTCTTTAAGAACAAGATATACAATTATATTAATATTTTAATAACTAATTACTAAATCAATCTATTCAAAAATAACTGAAAATATGGGTGCACTCATCATCAACATGAAAAAATGCTAAAATACATCTGTCCCATACGCTATATTTGACTTCATAAACTTGAAATGATTTCTGTATTTCTTTCTAAACCATGCTGATCTTAAAAAATATAAAAAACGTTTTATTCTAATTTGTTCCTTCAACCCCCTCATGTCCTTCCCCTTGCTCCCCTTCGCAATGCGCCCAATACCGCGGCACAAGCATTCATTTTGAAAATTTGAATCCATTTTTTCAGGGGAAGGCTTCCGTTCTACACAGGCCATTGCTCAATTACCCATAGCATAACCGCCTGTCTTGCCCACCATCAAATCTGAGCAGGAAAAGAACAATCATAAGAAATGACGGTGTTAACAGAAGAACAGCGCAAGCGAGCCGAGGCCAATCGATTGGCAGCTCTAGCGAAGCGACAGGCAGCGGAAATCAAGAGTAAGGGGCTCTTACCTGCTGCTCCCAAGGCGGTTACATGGCAGATGCTCAAAGGCCAAGAAGAACTACAGCCAAGTGAGAGCAGGAACAATGGGCTTTTGCCTGCTGCTCCCAAGGCGGTCGCATGGCAGATGCCCAAAGGCCAAGAAGAACCAATGGTTAATAACAGGCCCTGGGGTCTGTTCCCCTGCAAAAAGATTATCAAGAAAGACATCTATGAACAAATGATTGTCGTAATGGAGATATCCTCAGCCACAGAGTTTTCTGTCACTGCCATGGGAGCTGCCGCCAGTGCATGGGAACGCCTCCGCACTTGTCTCTCATCGGTTGGTTTTCTTCTGGTTTTGGTTTCCAATTTTCCTTTTTAAGTTAATCCTTTTGTTAGTTTTTAATTTTTCTTGCTTGCTTTGAAGTTGAATTTATTGTTACGGATCTCAGCGCTGCATTGATCTTCCAAGATATGATAAATAAATTCATTCTGAACATCCCAAGAACTGGATTTTGTTGTGAGAAATATTTGCAAGCTAACCGAGATGGCGATGACAAATGTTCCTTATTTCATTATTCGCTGACCTTTCAGGTGAATTGTATCAAAAGGTGAATGATTACATGAGACGGTTTGAAATGCGAGGATTTGATTTTATTGGTTGGAAAATAATATATTGAACTATGGACCACGCTTGATTTAGGCATAACTGAAAATTAACGTTTGGCCCCGACACTAATTGCTTACCATGCCTAAAACATGACTGAACTCTGCATCTTTGAAACTTACATCATCGGTAAATTTTGTTGACTGTTTTCTGAAATTGATAATACGTTTACAGCATATTGTCTGCGCTGATACAAAGTTTTGACATTCCTGAAACTATACATTTTGCTGCTTCATCTTCTTTCCCGCTCTTTGGAGGAGGCTCTTGGTCATTATATCTCCCTTAAATTTCGGGTAAGCCCTTGAGACAATGGAGTGTTTAACGTTTATCAATGGCAATAAAATCTATATCTACTCTCAGCCCTGTTCATATTGGTCATGGGTATGGAGTTCTCTGTGGTTCCTGTCACCTGCATTGCAACATTGTAAAAGATGAGTCTCTTACAAGGTTCAGTAAGTGACTTTCTCTTATCCTGAAACTTTTTAACTCCTTGCAATCCTGATTGACCACAAGATTTCAGTAAATAAAATTTACCAGAACATAGGACACTGTTTGCTTAAATCATCTACCACACCCAATAAGATTTCAGAAGATTTAACATTGTCATTCCATCCTCTAAGATTAAAACAAAGCAAGTTCCAAATTTCCTTCACATAAAAGCAATCAAATAAGACATGTCTTGTAGTTTCTGGTTGTCTCTCCATTGTACAAATTTTAGTATCATGGTGATATAAGCTTGTAAGGCAATTTTGAAGTAATAATATCTAAGTTACCAATTTGTAATCTGGATCCGTGGATTCAGGTTTTTTTTTCCAATTATGATTCGTGTGTGTTTATATATATACACTAAAAAATAAGAGAAATATACATAATTCTAAAACTAAATTATTTCATATTATGAATCTATGATTCTATATGGATCTATGAATCTATTATACTTGATAATTGATCTATTTTCACGATTATAAAGAAAATCAACACATTCACATTGAATTACTGAATTACACAATGAAATCAAAAAAGTTTCACAGCGCTGGATCCTCAAACTGTGGCTTGGATCCGTGAGGATCTGGGCAAGATCCTTTATTCTGCCTATGGATCTGTCAGGGATCCTCACAGATCCAAGCCCGGATCTGGATCCGGATTGGATCTGAATCCGGATCTGGTCTGTCTAGGACGAATCTGGCATTTAAGAATAATATTCATTCAAAACATCTTTTCTTAGGCTCTACCCTACTAGACCAGAGCTGTTTAAACATGATTTACCATTGATTCTCACTTAAGCACAAGTTCTATGTTATTTTGAGGCAATCTAAAATGAAATTCTTGAAACTTGAAGATTTAAAATTAGGTTAGCGAATATCGTATGGACTTCTGTGCCACCACTCCAGTTTAGCTGACAGATTATTATTCTCCTTAATACGGATTTTAGGTTATTGCGGAATCCTACATGATTCCCTGAGAATGGAGCAGGTTCTCTAATTTGATTGAGGAAGATCATACTTACTACTCAATGAAACTTAAGATTTTAACTGACCTTTTGCCAAGATATCTTGGAAATACCTACTCAATGAATCCCAAGATTTTAACCGACCTTTTGCCAAGATATCTTGGAAACACTTACTCAATGAAACCCAAAATTTTAACTGACCTTTTGCTAATATATCTCGGAAACATCTAATTCTTTTCAAGGACCAACTTTTGGCAGAACATCCTTGAAGCAAGGCAAGGGGTTTATTTTTATGCTTTAGATTCCACTGGATGGATCTGTAAGCATGAATCTTATTATTGTTTTCCACTAAATCATTATTACTAATATAGCCTTTCTTCCAATCTTTTTAGGTACTCTTAAACACGGTGGTTCTTGCAGGAGTAATTGGGAAGTTGCCAATAAGTAGATCATAGAAAGGGATCAGCTTCCAAGATTTTGCTTGTTTGGGGGTAGCATGCTTAATATTATTCCTTACACACCCCTTCACAGGCTCATTTCCTTCAATGGCATTAGCAATCTACTTAGCAGCAAGCACAATTCCATGAAGCTTTAGATCCTTCAATCTCAGGCCTCCATAGACTTTAGTATGCAACACCAATTCCATTTGACTGAATGGTTTTTTCTCTTGCCCTTTCCACCTAACCACAAGCATTTTCTGATTTTTTTTTCTTAGTCTCATTTACTTGTTAGCTATCAAATAGCTAAACAGATGAATATTAAAGACTAAATGCAGATAATATCTTCTGGCAGATCTGGAATCTTTCGGCCAGATATTCCATTTATCAAGTTTGCATTTAGTTTTTCCTTTGGTCTAGAGCTACATATCTTATAAGTTTGGATTAGTTGAAAAAGGGAGTCCAAGATGTCTAACTATCTTGGTGGGACCCTCCAATTGAAATTCATACTTGCTAGGCCATTGAGGAGGGAATTCTTTCCAACGTAGCATAATGGACTCTGAATTATATAGCGCAGAAAATGTATAATTTGTGTATAAGGAGTCCCACATTTTCCTCAGATAGATCCAAGAATAAAGCAGTATCATCAGCAAGGTGCATATTAAGGAGATCCTCCTTGTCAGTGAGGGATATAGTCCTAATTTTAGGAGACATAGAGGAATCTCTCAAAAGATGAACAGAACATCAAATGCAATAATAAAAAGCACAGGAGCGAGTGGCCATCCTTGCCTAACAAAAATCTCCAGAGCAAAAGTTTCAGATAAGGAAACATTTATATCAATTTGGTCTACAACATTGTATAACTTAGTCTTGACTCTTAACCATTTTATAAAATTTGTTAGGGAAGCCAAAGGCTTCAAAAGTCATTATCAAGAATGACCACTCAACCCTGCTGTACGCTTTTTAAAAATCCAGGTGAAACATAGCTATGTTCTGCTTTGGGTGTTTAGTCCAATCCATGATGTCCTAGCTAGCTAGAAGATTTTCAAGAATGTACCTACCTTTGATGAAATCAATTTGAATATTACTGATTATGGTGGGAAGGATCTTGACTAACCTTAGAGCAAGAATCTTAACAATAATTTTGTAAGAAACATTAAGCAGGGTGATTGGGTGCCAAATTTTAATTAGAGATTTATAACCATCTTTAGGAATGAACTTAATCACTCCCTTTTTAGTAGTGCTTCCAAGAGAACCTTTTTCCACAACTTCATCATACACTTGGAGCAAGTCTTGACTTCCCCAATCTATGTTTTTCTTAGAGAATCCCACGGGCAAGCCATCAACCCCAGGGGACTTATTATTGTTGAAGATGCTTATTGCTTTCTTAATTTCTTCTAAGGTGATCTTCTTATTAAATTCCAGTAGTCCTCCAATGAAAGCTGTTTTGGGATAAGTTGTCTACAGAGTCCCCTTGCTCTTTGATGTTTGGATTGCTTCCTTTAGAAAAGATAAGATTTTAATAGAAAGCAAAGAATTGTTTGTATTTCCTCAATATCATATATCGTTTATCTTCTGCCCATCCTCATCTATTCTCTCCCTTGTATCTTTATTTCTAATGTATATAAAGAAACACTTCGAACCTTACCCCAGTTCATCTCTGTGCTAACTTTAAGGCCTTGAATCTTATTTGCTTTTAATCTCCTTAGAGAGTCTTTGATACATGTTAACTCTTCCCTAGCTTTTGTGTTAGCTTTTACCTTTTACCTTGTTTTCATGGGGTCTCATTGCCCTTCTTAGAATATCAGAAATTTTGAATCCCCCGACAAAAAATATATTGTTAGAAAATTTTTAAATACGGATAACAAAAAAGATGCTGTCTTCCTACACGATGTAAAAACTGCATAATTCATGTTGGAGACTAATCTTAAATTCATTTGGAAAGATGATGTCCTATTTTCGATCAACCATGAGAAAGGCAAAGAGGGTTTAGTCATTTTGCTTTCAAATAGGTGGGCTCAATTTGTAAAAGTTTCTGACTCATCCCCATGCAATAGAGCAGCTTGGCTAATCTTGAAGAGGAGAATGCCATTTTTGGGTTGTGCTCAGTCTATGCCTCTAGTGACTAGACTCTAGAGACATGATTGCTCTCTAGAAATGGTTTTGTAATTTCCAAGACATTCCCTAACTGGTCCCATTGGTGTTGGCACTGCTTGTGAATCAACTAAAGCCTTTGATGAAGAAGATGAAGGTTTAGATAATCCATTAGATAGTTGAAACTAAAGTTCCAATTATTAAAAGTCAAAACAATGATAGTTGAACTCAATATTATTATTTTAATATTTTGATGTTGTTATGATGCGATTACAAGTGTCTGTTGTTTTTATGACCCTATTTGACATTCTAATCTTAATTCATACTTGTAGGCTGCATACATATGTATGTACACAAACACGCACACACGTGTGTGTGCGCGTGTGCGTGTGCACAATTTTTACATGTCTCAATACTAATGAACCTAAACCCCATTTCAAAATTTTGCCATACCAACAAACTAGTTCTTGAAACCCGAACCCAAACCGACAACTTAGATTAAAAATAATCACAATGATGAAATAATAGTATAAACTCATCGATGTAATTCTAATTAAACTTCTCTGACAAACATAAATTCTTCTTTCAAATACAAAAACACCTCGTATTTTTATGCAAAATTTTTGGTAGTACTAATATTGATAAAAAAATTGTAACTATATATGCTAATTAACTCTCAAAATTAATAAAGATATATTTATATATTATTTATTAGTTATTAATTCTTTCTTTAAATTTTTATTGTTATAATATAATTTCACATATCAACTTTATTGATATCATAGAAAATTTATAGATATTATTATATAAAAATACTTTCATGTTTTTGTGTGGACAAATCCAAAACAAACCAAACTCCAAAAACTTTTGTTCAAACTCACCAACCAAACCCTTGGCCTTGAACATGAACCCCTACCAAGTCTGGTTACTTGGTCAACAATGGAAGACATCAATTTTGATGCAATTTTGCATGGTGTCAAGGTAGAAAGTGTGACAAATTTTTAGGGGAGATTTGAAGGTGAAATTGAGGTCAATTTCAGTGCCACAAAATTATTGACGAATTTGGCTACTGAGATTCTAGGGTTATTTGTGAAAATTCATTGGAAATTCCTAGGATTTCATCTACTACTTGGATAGGGTTTGGCAAATCTTTGCAAAATAAGATTTTCAAGAGAACATAATGTCAAAGGCCTTAAATTTGTTGTTTTGCAAGGGGATGCTTGCCCTTGATCCCATCAGGACCTACCATTCAAAGACCTCGTTTTGGTTTTAAAAAAGAAAAAAGAAAAAATGTTTACTGCTACATTGGCTTGAAAAGCAAGGGTTTTTTTGGATTGAATCTTGAATAATTGAATATGATATATATTTTTGGTTTGCCAAGAGTCAATCTAGATCTAGAGTAATGCTATTAGATAATTATTGTTCAATGTATTTTGGTTCGTCTTTCACATTTATGGTTAGAGATGTTTCATAGTGGCTGAAATGTCATTTTGAAACATATTTTACATCTTGAAAAAAAATCATCTACTCATTCTACTAATGACCATATATTATGGACATTAGAGGAAAGATCTGAAATATTCTCATGGCCATTTGTGGCCTAGGTTTGAAATTTGCCATAGGTGGTGGATGGAGAGATGGAGTCTCTTCATGCTAGAAAGCTGTGCAAATCTGCTCTTTGGCCCAATGGTGTGGATTAGTGTTGTGAGGTTTTCACACCGTTGCCCCAAAAATTTTGGGGACCCCCTTTTTTCAGTTGCCTTAGCAAAATTTGGAGTTGCCCGAGGATTTTTGATTTGAAAATTTTACACCTTGGATGCCTTCGGGCCAGGGGAGATTTGGTTTGTTTTCACCTGGTGCTAAACTTGATTTTTTGGAACATGTAATTTTATCCTTAGGCTAAACATAATTAAAAAAAAAAAACATTTTTTCGATGGTTAGAATGATATCCGATAGGATAAAATTGCAAATTTTTGGACTCAGATGTATTTTGAAAATTTGATATAATTGTATAAGCTTGAGCATTTTAAAAATGAAATTTTTAGATTTAGTGGTTTTGGAAAATTTCAAATTTTTTTGGCGAAAAGGAATTTTTGATAGTGAAATTGAAATTGGAGTTTGAATTTCGATTGCTAGGAAAAGGATTTGTTCTGTTAAAAAAATTGAAATTGCATTGCAAAATTAAAAGTGGATTAAATTGCAAAATTTCATTAATTTGGTTGAAATTTTACCTAGAGGATTTTAGAAATGTTAAAGGAAATTGGTAATTTGGAATTGAAAATTGATTTTGGCTTGCTAAATTCGATTTTAATGATATTTTAATTGCCAAAACATTATTAAATGAAAAATTTGACATCTCTTAGGCTTACCTTATTTTTATTTTGCGATTTCTAATCAAAACTGGCAATTAAATGTGCCAATTTCACTATAAGGCTAAGTAATTTTAATGTTGCATTTAAATTTGGGCCACTAATTAAGGGACTAATTTAATTTTGTTTTCCCTCCAAGCAAGTCAGCCCACTTGGAGAGGCAAAAAATTTGGTATAAGAGGGGCTTCCCCCCCTCCTATTTCCTCATTCATTTTTTCCTCCTCCTTGTGTGTGAGATTTTCTTCAAAGGGAAGCAAATTTCCAGCTTGGGCGATTTTTTGAGGCAGATTTTCCATTTCTTGGCGACATTTTTTCTCCTTTTTGCTTGGGCGAATTTTTGCCAAGGATGACTTTTTGGAGCAGATCTGATTTTTGTGAGATTGACAACAATTTTGAAGTCTGATTTTTCCTCCAAGGGCTGTGATTTTTTTTCTTCAGCTTGGCGATTTTATTTGGTGAATTGGCAAGGCAATTTAAGGTCAAGATTCACTGGGAAGGGCAGATTTTTGCAAGCATTTCATTTGCTAGGGCATCATATTTTGGAGGAGGATTGAAATTTTTCGGGATCTGACTCAAACTTGAAGATGGCCCGATTATTGGTAAAGATTGATTTAAGGTAAAATTATCATTCATTTTTAGAGGTGAAGATTGGTTTTAAATGTGGATTCTATACCTTGTTCTTGCTTGGTTCGTTTCCCTTATCTTCTTCTTGCACCTTTCATCCACCACTTCATCATTCCCATTGATAGGCTGAAGTTGGGAGATATAAGTGTAGATTTCATGATAGGACATTTGGAGAGGTAGAAATAAGATAGACCACCCTAGGATTGAAGTTGGGAGATATAAGTGTAGTCCATCCTAAGGCAACGAAGAGGTAGAAATAAGTGGTAGTTCCATCTCTAGGAAATAAGTGTAGAGATAAGACTCAGAGAGGTAGAAATAAGCTAGATTACATCGATAGAAAGAAGGTTGGAGATTGATAAGTGTAGTCCATATCATTTAGAACGAAGGGGCAGGAATAAGTGTTTAGGATGGTAGATGTTAGTGCAAGCAAGAACCCAAAGGAAATGAATACCAAAAAAAACAAGGAAGACATGATGCCTAAGACCATTTTCTTTTTGAAAGTGAGCGAATAAGTGATACCAATATTGACACGGTGAACATGGTACAATTGAAGGATAGATTGAAGGAAGGACAATCCCCATGGCAAAGAAGATCTACAAGAGCGGAATTGTACATGCGACAATTTTCCCTCCTACCTTGCTTTGTCCGGAGTTGGTAATGGAATGTGCATCCCAATTTGATATTGTGACCAAGTCTATCATTTTCGATAAAGGGAAGAGAGTGTTGGCTAACATTAGCGAACAAGTGGTCGAAGAAGTATTCGATATTCCCTAGTATAAAGGCATGACAGTGGTAATGATGGATTAGGCAGCCAAGTTATTTTAGGATAACCAAGAGGCCTACTTCATTCATTTAAAGCAGAATTGGTTACACGAAGGCAAGAAGGGAGTTACTAAGTTGTCAAAGCTCACCAAGTCAGATTACAAATCAGAGTACGACAACCTTGTTGTGCTTCTTAGCCAGATCATGGGCGTGGCTCAAGGTATGCAATTCAAGAATTGGATGTACAACTTTATTGATGAAATTGAAAATGGAAAGAGAAAATTTGATAAGGCTAGGATTATAAGTGAAAATTTAGAGTTGCAACTTAGGATAGTGCAAAATCAAAAGCAATTCGATATGGGGTCCTATCTTTTCTATTTGATTGCGAAACTATATGAAAATCTAGGACTTAAGGCCTTAAGAGTGATTGGCAATGGGCTGGGGCAATGTTTGGTGCATGAGTGCTATCCACAGCTTCATTTGCACAACACCAAAGATTATAAGATGTTTTATGATGCCTTTGCCATGAGGACGACAAGGATATTACAAGGAACACCTGCTAGAAGGCTCTCAATGAAAGCGGAAGCAAAAGTTAAGAAGTATGGGAGTTGGTTCATCCAATTTCCTCAATTTACATACATTAGAGTAGCAGGAAGTACAATTTGTCCCAAGAGACTTCCAAGGTGCCCACCCGACAAGATAGTTTTGATGGAGTTGGCTAGGCAACTTGAGCCTTATGACAAAATGATGAAACTTAAAGGTGAGACAGGGATTACCTTCTCATTTGGAATAGGCAATGATACTTGCCCCAATCTTGTCGTCTTTGTAGTTGTGGAGAAAGAGTTAGAGCGATATCATCTAGGATGGTATAGAGCAAGATTGGGATTCGATCCTAATGGTCTTATCGAGGCATCTCACGAAAACACTTTCAAACATATTTCTACCATAGAATTTTTTTGGGCCAATGCAGAGGATGACTTTCACATGATTTCTCAAGATTGTCAGTGGGCATGATGAGGGCAATCAGATGGAGAGGCTTTGATATTCTTGATCAACTGGAAGATGTTGAAAATTTGCTAAGAGAAGATTATGATACAGTGGATGGAACATAATTGGGTCTAGTGGATTGGGATGATCGTCAGGATCCTTCCTTAGAAGTAGTTACAAGGACAATTGATCTACACATTGAGTCATGGTACAATGAGAAGTTAAGGCAATTACAAAGTCGGAAGGTACGCCTTACTTATGAGAAGATGAAATTGGAAGAAGGTCCAACGGAGTCAATCTGACAGAAAGGTGAAGGCAATAGCCTACAACCAAGAGCAGTTAAGAGCAAGAAGAGAAATTTGGAGGTTGAGAAAAGTAAAGAACATCAGGATCCTCCAGCAAAGAGACAAAATGTAGCACTGTCAAGGGAGAGCATAATTGAGGCAAGAGGCTAAGAGGGTAATACAAGTAGACAAGGGGCCGCGGTAGAGGTGAGCTTTGATTCAGAATCAAGTGGTTACAGTGATAGTACCAAGTACTCTCCTCTCTTGGAGAACCAACACAGAGATGATATGACAGTCACTAGTGAAGAAGAGGATAGGCCAATTGATATTGAGAAAATAAGCCAGGCGCTTGAGGCTGTTGGTGATGCTTTGCTAATTGAACCGAATCCAGTTTTGGGGAGATGCATTGCACCGCTATGGTTAAGGCAAATGCTTATGCCAAGAGGTGAGGTGGTGACTATCTGAACAGTTGAAGATATTCAAGGTTTAGTGGAAAAGGAAGATAGTGAGAAACAAAAACAAATTGCAAAAGTGATGGCAAAGGTAATCAAGAGCGATGATGATGGTCACCGAAAAGTTAAAATTGCTATACCAAAGGTTAGCAAGGCAGTTTATGAGATTGTAGCTCAAGAATATGCAATAGTGGAGCACAACTTGGGAAGAATCACAGATGACATGGAATGTGAGGAGATCTATGAAGGCACGGTTTCAATTAGAGAAAGGTTGAGGAAGGCAAATGAGAGGATTGTAAAGTTGGAGGCCGAAAACAAGTATTGGAGAGATTGCCAACCTATCCAATAGTTGCATCGGCAGCCTTTCTGCAAGACAGTGGGAGCAACATAGAAGAGATATCGGCTCAACTGCGCGAAGTCAAATATTGGATCAATGATATAATTCAAGATAGGCTCGCCTTCCTTTATCTCGACATTCAGGTCATTGGTGGCTATTAGAGACAAATTCAGAGCATTTGAAGGGGAGTGGAAGGATTTCCTTCTAGTTAAGGACTTAGCCATTCCCAGGCTACAGGCATTTATCGAGATATAGGAGAGATATTTGGAAAGAACCAAGTTGGTGGATGAAGGAGGAATGAGTACGGTGGAGTCTTCGATTGTTGCCTTGACCATCAAATTAAGGATACTTGAAGAGATATGGAATGAGATTGCACAACACAGTCCAAGCGTTGACACTTCCATTTCAACCATGATGAGCGATGTTGGGGCTGCACTTGATTTTGAAGATATCAAAGAGGAGAACGTCAATGGGACAGAATTTCGATCAAGATTGGATGAGTTGGGAAGGTTGCCATCAAGAAGAAGCATTTGGGTACCCTTGCCTCTCTCAATGCCTTTATTAGATATGCGAAAGGATATGGGAAGGATCATGAGAAAACACTGCAAGCAACGAGCAACATGATGAATTCAATTAAGCTCAAGATGCACACGCCTTGCCCTCCCATGAAGTCAACGACAAGCTAGCCAAGTTCATTGCTTTGGCTAAGAAGATGAAAAGAAAAGGGTAGAACTATATTAGAAGATCATTTGATGTAAGTCCAAGTGGCAAATTCTCCTTCTTGGGTAGGATAGGTGTCTGATTCTAATTGGCTACCATTTTGGTGCCTTCTCATTGGTTGCCACTTTTTTTTTTTTTTCATTGGTCCGTTGATGAGGTGCCGCCTTCTCATTGGCCGATGGGGTAGGAACCCTAATTAAGGTTTTTGGGATTCGATCTGGATCGTTGATTTTGCCTCTTAATTTTTACCGTTGGTTGTAATTTTAGCCCTTATATAAGGCCATTTGCTCTCATTTGTAAAGGGGTTGAAGAAAATTGTTGCTTAAGATAATACCAAAATTGCTTCTCTTTATCATTGTTGTGACTTGCATGGTGATTAAGAACACTTGGTGTAATTGCATGGTTTCTACTTCCAATAGTTAGACTTCAATTTTATTGAAGTTGTTAAAGTAGATTTTTTTCAAGAAAGTTGTTAAGAGTAAGAGTAGATGGATAGTTGCATGGTGATGTTAGTGGCTGTTTGATAGGGATCTACAAATTAGGCCACTAGCATCCTAGTAGCTGGTTAGGAAGCCTTGCGTGGTAATCTAGTCTTTTTCCCTTGAATCATTACATCTATGGAGGTAGAGCCACTTGTAAGCTTTCATCAGATTTGATCCCCGTCCATTTGCTAATCTTTCCATCCATAAGAGTAGGAGTAAGGCAGCGAGTAGTGTAGTAGTTAGAGTTCAATTGAGAAGAAAGTTAGGAAGGCATAAGTCATTTGAACACGCACCCTCCATCACCATCACCATCACCATCAACATTATTTGGCGCTCATATACTTAGGAAGCCATACATCATCACCATCACAATGAGAGTTCGACAATCCTTGAATGCATAATGTAAGGCCGCCTACGTGTTTGACCAACAAATCATATTAATATAACTGAGTTAGTATCCACAGGTGTAAGGAACATTGGAGTTTTTCTCATGTCTTCATGAGTATTTACTTTTCAAGAGAGGGTTGAGTGTTTGGTATTCTATATAAAGTATTCCATTCCTATATGTTATGTAGTGATACAAAACAGACATCAACAATTAGTAGTGTGATGAAATAGATCATTGACAATCTTTCCTTATTAATTTCTGGCTTCCACAGTCTATAATGAATAAATAAGGATATTAGAAAAGGTTGGTGTGAAAATTTAAAGCATTTTTTAGATCACATATTATCAGGATGAGACATGTATTATGATGTACAAAATAACTTTCTAATATGACAACCCTTTCCGTTACATGAGATGCCAAGTTGATTCTACCATCTTAGAGCATTGATTATGTTCATTCAAGTTTAGTTATATTATAAACTAGCACTTACTCCTAAACCTTAACTAGTATGCTATGACCTTAAGTTATTGCAATTGGTACAAGTTCAAGTGTAGATATTGGGTACAACAATGTGGGTTTTTTTTTCCTTTTTTATTTCCTTCTATATGGGTATGGGTTCAAATACTTGTTATGCACATGCGCACATAGTAACATATACACACACATATATAATATGTATTTAAATTTGTAAAATTCTGTACTTATTATTGCTAAAAAACAAAATAATCAAATACCTCATAATGTGCAAAAATGAAAACACTCATAAATTGATAATTTAGTCATGTGCCAAATGTCAACACATGAAGCAAATTACAACCGATATTCAATACCTTCGTATTCTTCATCAAAAGCATCAAAGTTGGCGTTTGGTTGAATTCTAGTTGAATTACAATGAGTTACAATTTCATTTTCCACAGGAGCAAAATTCGTACGGGGAATTAATCAACAAACCAAAAGTATAAGAGTTTTTGAAAATATCAGGAAAAATTTGAAATTTAAAAAACAAAAAAACGTAAAAAAATTGTAGAAAAAAGAGACGATTTTAACTTCTGTGCATTTCCATAATATAGAGATATAGAGAGCAACCAAAATGGAATCTAACTTATGAGTCGTAGAAAGTAGATTTCGTTGTTTATATTCATTTTGTTGATTGCACAAGCAAATATTTAGTTAACTTTTTAAAAGATGGCAGTCTCCAATTAGTTGCCTAAGTGTGAGATCAAGTACAAACCAAGTCTATGAGGTACTAGAGATCAAAATGAATTGTAGAAAATATATTTTTTTCGTTTATATTCATATTGCTAATTGTTGAAGATTGTAGCTGTGATAGAGATCTTGTGAAATAGAGATAATAATGTGTCAACAATTGGAGAAGATATTTATGATAATATTTGAGATAATGACATGTGTCATGTAAAGAGTCACGCATCTAGAAATATGAAAAGACTTGTTTTTTGGAATTTTAAGGGACCTTTGGTTGTAATATGAATAGAGTCTCAATATTCTCTCTCTCTCTCTCTCTTTCTATATATATATATATATGTGATTGCTTTGTGCATAATGTATTGTATCAAATGGAAAGCATTGTACTTGAACATTTATTATATCAATAAAAGAGGCTTTTTTCTTGTGTGGCTGGGTTTTTCCTGTCAAGTTGAAGGTGTTTTCTCAGGATAAGTTCTTTTGTCTTTTGTACTTAATTTGTTTATTGTTTTTTGTCATTTATATTAATATTGTTGATTGCATAAGAAAATATTCAGTTAACTTTTTAAAAGAGTGCAATCACCAAATAGTTGCCTAAGGGTGAGATCAAGTATTAATCAAGTCTATGAACTACCTGAGATCAAATTGAATTGTAGAAAATATATTTTTTCATTTATATTCACATTGCTGATTACATAGGCAAATGCTCAATTAGCTTTTTAAGAGGACAATCACCAAATAGCTATGTAAACGTGAGATCAAATATTAGCTAAATCTATGAAGTAACTAAGATCAATCTTTGTTAGACTTTTAAAGAGGGCAGTTACTAAATAGTTTCACCAAATAGTTGTCTAAGTTTGTGATCAAATATTATCTATGTTAAGAAGTAATTGGGATCTAAATTTAATAGACAACAAAATTGAGCCACTGTTAGGAATTTATCATAAGTGGAATTTATTAAAAGTGGAAACCATTTTGAAGTGATCGAAGATGTTCATTTTGATTAAGCTAAGGAGTTTTGTAGGGATAATTCAATATTCAAGAAAGCTATTAATTATAAACTATAAGGGTTTGTTTGTTTTCCGTTAAAGAGCTAAATATAGCAGCGTATAGTAATTATTTTTAAAATTAATGTATAATGTATATTATATATTTGATTGCATCAAAATCTATGGGGTGTGTAGAGAGCTTAGGTCATATTGAAACCATAATTGAGATTAAATTCATTAGCTCCACTCCACAATTTAGGATGATTGAGGCCCTTTTAAATTCGCTTGACGACTGCCATTGCTCTTCCCTTTTCTTTGCTTAGGGTTTTCTAGAGGTTGGAATGTAAAGGGACAAATTAAAGTGTTTCCACATTGATTTTACATTGACTTTGTTTTCATCCTAGTTGTTGCCATGATCTTTTACATTTTTTTGCTATTTTCTAGGGATTTTAATATGATTTAATGCACTTCAAATGCATAAAAGTAATTGAAGATCAGGTGAACGATTTTTTCATGAATTAGGGTTTTTCCATGGAAAAATTTGGGACTAATTGGGTATAATCGGGCTTTTTGCAAATTATTGCTTCTATGCATTTTCACAAGCCATGTATTGTAGAAGCTGCTTCATATAAATAGATTTCTAGTTTTGAAAGTGGTGCCCCTCACGGTGGCTTGGAGATAAGTATCTCCAAAGGGGTCAAGGGTTAGTCCACTTGGTTCCTTTCCTTTTGCATGTACAATGTCCAAGGTTAGGGTCTCTACCACCAAGCCTAGATTTAGGCCTTTGAAACCACACAAATCTTCCTGAATCGCACCATTTTTACAATTTTATCACATAAGTGTGAAATTAGGTATGTTTATTAAAATGTTAAAAAAAAGAACTTGTTTTCTGTTTTTTGGGCAGCATTTGGGTTCACTACGGTTTGGTCCAAAGGGAAACTAGTCTAGGACCTAGACCTGAATTGAACCCACAGGAGTACTGGGGGAGTTCTCGAGGAACCCAATAACATAGCTATTTCCAAATGAACATGTAGTGTGGCTTTTTGGAAATAAGATTTAATAATAAACAATAATAATAACAATAAAATATAAAAGAACAAAAATAAAAAGTAACATAATTAGAATTTAGTTAAGTTTAATCAGTGGTTAAAAGGCATGTAATGAAAAGTTGCGACTCCCTCAAGCATAAGACATAAAGGAAGAAGGGAACCTCATTTGAAGCGGGGATATGAAGGAAGTAAGAGAGAAGGGAGCATAGGAATTAAGGATAGATGAATAGAATAGGAAAGTTACATTTTCAATGGACACAATGGTGAAGGGTTGCAATTCTTTGATAGGGTGCTAATAATGAAGGGTTGTAACTCTTTGGAAGGGTGGTAGTTGTGAGAGCCAGTGACTATTGCAAAGGACATACATGATGAAGAGGTGTGGCTCTCCCTCACATTGTAAGATAAAAGGGGAGAAGGCTTCATTTGAGGAGGACATTCATCGAAAATCAATATGGGGAATAATATATTATTCTTGAAAGCAGCAATGGAAATTGGTGACTTCGAGTTTATGGAAGGTGGTGACCCTTCTGCCAATAAAGTAGAAGTCCTTCCAAGCAGTCAAGAATCACTTATCTATCATCACTCACTAATACATCAACTCAATAGCCACTCAAGCTGTTGGTTCCCAAAACCGCAGATTGGAATATGAGCCTTGCTTGCTTGATGCTAGGATGTCCAATTGGTTAAGGCCAACTTGATTAGATTTATCGATGTGATCGAAATCCCCTACGCTTCCGGCTCTGCAAAATCGAGGTGGGTGTACCTAATCCTGGACAACAACCTTAAATCCTAGATCCTTATAGCAGATCAAATAGGATGCTTATGTAATGAAAGCTTCCAAAATGGCAAGAATTATTGAAAGCTTTAAACTTGCAATTTATGAGAATAAGAGTAAATAATTGTATGAACGCTTTTAAAATAAGGATAAATATGGATTAATGCAACAAATGAATATATTGATTCTTCGAAAGAAAGAAATGAAATAATTGCCGGCTTATGGACTATGAATCAAGAGTAAAAGATCAGTGCTTAATTAAATGGGCAACCAGAGTCAATATTATAAGTTGAAACGTACAACTTTATAAAGTTCAATATATTTAAATTATAAATAATTTTAACGATTTAGACGCGATGGATCAATTATATGTATGCAATTTTAAATTAGTCTAAGATGCACTTTAACTCTTGCGGAGACAAACTAGACATAAATATGGAAACAATTAAATATTTCACAATATTTATGTTTATCAAATTTAAAATGCAATAATGACCCAGTCCACTTATCTAAATATAAAAATATTTTTAGAAATTAATAAAAAATATTTATAAAGGACACAACTTAATAATAATTTAAAACTCTAATGCAAATAAAGTACAATAAATATTTCTTATTGATCCAAAAATAAAATTATACTGGAGACACTCCTTACGGATGATCCATCCAATATAGTTCGACTCCAGAATCGCACAAGAATTTATTCCATAATCCACCATCCACAAGCTTAGTTCAAAAAACTTCATTTATTTACCATTAGAAAAATAAAAAATATATCATTGAGCATATAGTATATGTAAAATTTTAATATGAATCTTCAATTGTCTTGTTGTCCAGCATTTTGTCACTACAAAATGTTGGTAACAGCATGAAACTTTTCCAAGCTAGTTTCGTGTCTCTCTAAGCTTGAATTTGATATTCAATTGCTTAAAAGTTAATGTTGATCGATTGATCCATTTCAATTCGAATATCAAATTGTTTTACTGAAGGCCTTCGTCAAGTCGTTTTTACCTTTTTAGGTGATTACATTGGTTGAGGATCATTATTTTGGTGTTAAATCATCAAAATACTTTACTTTGAAGATCACATTTTTTGCTTGTTTTGATAAAAACGGCTCAAGAACTTTCAAATCTTTAAAACGTGGCAATGAGGAGCTAATTTAGGGCACATTTTGTGATCTTGCATAATAATCTCCTTGTTTGCTGCCCTCTATCATTCGGATTTTGGAGATTTGACAAATTCTCATCATTTTTGAAGAAAATTTCAAAGAAAGAGCATCTTTTCCTTCATTTTTGGCACATATTCATCAAGTAAGTGGACTTCTTCTTTCTTGTGTTTTAATTCATGCTTATCCTTGCTGATTTGATGCTTGAAATCGTTGGATGGATGCCATTTGTGAAAATCTTTGCCTTAGAATGTGCATTTTTTCTTCATTTTGATGTCTTTGGTTCTTCCTCAAGTTCCAAATTCGAATTTCATCTTTGGGAGTGCATTACATCTTGGCATGTTTTGAGTTGTTTTCAAAGGTATGTTTTTCTTTTGTTTTGGTTTTGTGTGCTTGTTGCCAGTTTTTCTCCATTTTGGAGAAGTTGCAAGTTTTTTCCCAAAAACTTGTTTTTCCTTCACTACATGTGAAAGCATTATCATTTCATTTCACATTCCGTTTCCATGTCATTACATCTCACATTTCATCCGACAAATGCGATTACATGTTTTTCATTTCATTCGCCATCCGCACATGCATGTAATCTCATTTTCCGTTTCCATTTTCATCCATCTCATTTTTCACTTCCATTTGCAAGACACGATTACACGAAATGTCTTACGTGTAATTGCATCCAAAAGGTCCGATTTTGATCAAAAGTCATATTTTGAAAAGACAAAAAAGATGTTATTTTCGCTTTCCATGAATTTTAACTTCTTTCTTCCTCCAAAAGTGACTATATAATTCATTATTTCACCTCCATTGTTTCATTTCCATCTTTGTATACGCATTTGCACTTACATGAATAAATACATGTTTCCACCTCATAACATATTTTACATGTTACCCTCCATCCGCATCCGCATATACATGTAAAGTATACACATTTGCACTTACACCTCATTTCATTTTTTCACTTTCCGTTACATATTGCATTTACATATATGCATGCTTCATTCAATAAAGCTTTGAAAACATTTAAGTCACTTTTGAAATCGGCAACTTTCACTTTGCACGCATTCCCATGTGTTTCACCTTCGCACATTTTCATTCCATTCCATTTCATTCCATTTTCCATATTCATACTTCCATTTCATTTCATTTCACATTCCGTTGCATATGCATACACTTCCTCTTCAAAAGTCACTCATTTTCGAATCTTCACTACTGCTTTGGAATTCACTTACATGGAGATTCCTTCTGACGATGTATTTATGTTTTGGAATTTTTGTGTTACGGTACAAGCACAAGAAATGTCCTCACCTTCCAAATCTAAGGGCCCGTTTGGTTGCTGGAATACAACCGGAATAGGAATAGGAAATTAGAATATGATTTGTATTCTTTGTTTGGTGCGTGGAATAGGAATACGTATTCTCATTTTAGCTCCAAAATGAGCTTTTTTTCATTCCAAAAAATACTTGTAATTGGAATTGCTATTCTTGCATTCATTTTCGCTTTCTCAAATTTGATTAAATTTTCAAATCTGCTTTGACCTGGGATGAGTGCGGGAACTTTGTTTTCAATATTTTCAAATATTTCAGCGATTTTCCAATGGTGCCGATTGCATCTTCAAAATATTTTCAAACGGCGCCGATTGCAAGTTAACCCTATTCCAATTTAAGCTTGCATAACCAAACAAGGGATAAACAAGATTGGATTGCATTTTTCCATTCCTATTCTTTATTTTCCATTCTCATTCAAATTTTCTATTCTAATTCTCAATTCGTACGCTTGCAACCAAACAGGCCCTAAGGGCAAGATGAAATACCAATATGACAAAGAATTGGCTCATGCAGTTTCTTCTTCAGTTACGTCTGTTCTAGATAACATACTAGACACCAAGATTGGTCACGTAGATGTAGCCGATTTTCTACAAAGGATTGAAGCTCCAGCTACACATGAGATGAAACGTATTAAAAAAGCAACATCCATTTGGTTTCTACATTTCCCACGGCGGCCATAGAACCTGATTTTGTCTACGGATGTGCTCGGTGCTTCACTCCTAAGACAAGGAATATCAAAGATGTTGACGGCAAGGTTATTATTAGCCTTGACCCTGAAGTGATTGAACAAGTCTTCAAAGTTCCTCATAAATCAGAATGTGTTGCTTTGACCAAAGATTCCTCATTGGCTTGTTGGAATGAACAAAAAAGTAACTATCAGAAGTATGTCAACCTTTATTGGTTAGACAGCAAAAGAAGTAATTTTTCCAGATGGCCAAAGACTCTTCATCGGTCCAATTTTAAACAGGAATACAAGGACCTCATCATCCTTCTCAGCAAAATCTGTGGTCTTAAGGATTCTTCCGACTTTGAGCCATGTATGTACAAATTTATGTTTCAAATCATAGAGAACAAAGAACATATTTTTTGGAGAGAGCTTATTAGTACTGCACTCTGTCAGCAAATATGCAATGTAGGAACATCAGTACCTTTTTACATGAATTCATTTTTAGTTTACATTGCTGCTGCTATGGGGTCTTTTTCGGGGCTTTCCACCAAAGGTGATCGTCTTCAAGTACCTATTTGGGAATACTATGACCAAATTACTTTGGCTAACAGTAAGTGTCATTACAGAAGAGTCCAAGATGCTTTCTTTGGACATTACAAGTGTCTGTTCGACAAACAGTTGTGTATCAAAAGAGTATCTAATGCAGCATGGGAAAAGGTAAACCAGTACGGTTGCATTTTTCTTCAATTTTCCACTTTCACATACTTGAGAGTTGGGTATTTCAAAGGAGAGCCGTATACCTTACCTAGGTATGCTACAGATCGAATTATTCTAATGGAGTTAGCAAGACAACTCATGGACGTGCAGAATGATCAGCATGCATCACATAGGCCTGGATTTGGCATCACTTCAGCTAGGCCTTTATCTATTGGCAATTATTCAATTGTTTCTGTGCCTAAAGCGAAGAATATGGAAGCAGAGTTGCAATTGATTACATTGAAGAGGTTCAAGGCTAGATTTGACTTTGATTATCGAGAGATGAACTCTCAGATAAAGAGGGTTTATACTCATGTTCATCGCATTGAAGACATTTGGATTGACATGAGAACAGAGCTTGATATTATGAAGATGGATTATTGTAGGTTAACCTTGCAACAAATAATCGATCTTAATATGTTGGAAATCCCTCCAAATTTCCAAGTTGAAGATGACGGCAACATACTTGATTCGAAATTTCATCAAGCCGGTTTTGATAAAACGTGTCCTTTTCCTATTCAATGGCAACAAAAAGAAGGTACATCTATTATGGACAGGTTTCAATCCATCTTAGCAAACACTAACAAGTGGTTGAAAAGTAAAGGCCTAAAAAGAGTAAACCCTAAAATGGGTCTGGATTGTGGAAGCTTTGGTCCTCCTGGTAGGAAGTCACAATTGGAAATTACAGGGAAAGATGGTGCTTCATCTTCAAATGTCAAGAATACTCTCAAAATCAAATTAAAGGGCGGAAAAGGGACTAAATCATCTCAAGTTCTTGAACCAATTCAAGAATCAGTGACAGAATCAGAAGAAGAATTGGAAACAGAATCCGAGAAAGAAGATTCAGATGAAGAAGGAGAAATAAGAATCATATCTCCTCCCAAGCTTGCACAAGCTTGCACATCTTCTTCACATGAAGAGCCCTTTTTGCATGAGGTTGATGATGATGTAGATTCATTTTCTACTATTTTCACTCACTCTATTCCCGTCTGAGAAGTTAATACCATGGCTCTTCCAATTTCATCTGCTGCTCCTTGTGTTCCTACACATGATCAATTTGAACACTTAGCAAATGTGTTTGAAGATTTTTCGACTCTTACTAGTGGTCAAGTTTCCCAACTTGATACATCTTTGACAGGATTTAAACTTTTCATGGCAGAATCTTCACAACATCTTCCTATGCCTACAGCAGTGCAAACTGAATCTTGTTCAGTCACTACATATATACAATTTGGATCAATGCCAATGGTCTCCACTATGCTTGCTTCTACAAATGAAAATTTCAGCCTACCTGCATGGTTGAGTAGAATAACAACGAAGAGAAGGAAGGTGGTTGTTCCTCCTGACAATCTTCCTGTGAAGAAGACTAAATCCAAATCTTTGAAGGACAAGATTGTTTCTAGAATATTGGTTGATTCTGACAAAACCAAGTATGTTGAGGTTGCTGAGCCCTTAGTAGATAAACCTGTTGAAGAACTCACTAGCTCTGATTATAAATTTACTAAGGTTGAAGTTGGAAGGCAATCTCGTTTGAGTTCTTTGCAAGATGCTCATGATCCATTGGCAAATGTATCAAAAAGCAGTCATGAGCTTTGGGAAAAGAAGAATCAATTGAAACAGGAAATAGCTCGTTTGAATGAGGTCATCCAGAAGCAATCGTCTCAAAATGTTGTTGCATCACAAACATCTAAAGAAAGAAGGTTGATTGAAGCTGCTAAGTCTTGGATACAGGAAATCATTGTTGAAAGAGTTCGAGCTATCACAGAAACACTTGCACTTCTAAAGCGTATCAAAGAGATGAACAAAATGGAACTAAGCTTAATTTCTTCTTTGACTCAAGAAGTAGATAACCTGAAGGAAATCCTTGAGGATTGGGATGAAATGATAAAATTTGATCTAAATGCTATGGTCTCATGTGACGTTCTTCCGTCATGTGAAATGTTCTTTAGATTTCAAGGACTCATTGGTTACAAGGAAGAGACCTTAAGAAAGTTGATCAAAAAATTGCAAGTGGCTCTTGAAGATTGTCAAGCAGTTGAAACAAGCCTTACTTGTGATTTGGAGCAATTGGGATGCCATGTTACTGATAATCTTGGTAATCTTTTGGCAGCAGAGAGAGTGAATTCAGAATATACAATCAGAATCAATGCTGATGTAGATTCTGAAGAATTTGGTTTGCACACAATGAACAAGTTCGTTTTGTACAAATCCTTGACAAAACACTTGTTGGATAATACAATAGCAAATTCTAAAGTTGTTCAATCAGCATATGAGAATGCAGTGAGGATCGAAGCCATATCAAAGACAATGGAGATTACTGATCTTCCTACAGTGCGTGACGTCATTGTGAAATTCAAAGCATTAAGAAGCAATCTTTAAGATTGTTATGTAATTTCTACTTCATAGTTGTTTAAGATGCATTACATGATAAAGTGTAATTGCATGTAATGCGAATTGCATGTATGTAAAAGATGTAATGTGAGTTGCATGTGCAGTTGCATGTAACCCTTTAGTTTCTATAGTTAGACTTGGTCAAAGTTGGTTAAGTTGCTCCCTCTTTTTCCTCCCCCTTTTTCTCAAATTCTTTGCCTATATAAAGGAGTGCCCCCCTCATTGTAAAATCATCATTATCTTTATGCAAAAGAGCTCCGGAGAAATTGTGCCAGCAGAACTTTGTTTGTGTAGCACTATTTTGAGAGAAAGTGAATATAAAGGAGCATTTGAGACTTAACTTTGATTAAGTGAGATTGTTATTTGTGTGAATTGTAAGCTTTGTCTATAATTCATTCAAGTTACCTTTGATTCGTACTATCTTTTGTTATTAATATTGTATCTTGTGATTGATAGAAAAGAGTTAAGAAACAATTGAATCCTGAGCTTTGACTAGGAACAATTGTGAAAATCCATAGCTAGAAGCTTTGTCTGTAGCTTGTATTTTCATCTTAATTCGCAAAATAGTTAGATTGTTATTACTTTTAGGAGTCTTTGTGCCCTAATTGTAAAGATTTTACCACATAGAAGTACAATAGGACTTAGAGCCAAACTGGTACGTTTTGGCTAGCCTTTGAGTTAGTTAAAATTTATCGGTATCACTGTTTCCAGCCCATGATAAAAGTGTAATTAGAGATTCACCTTGCCCATTATTCGCCTTACGAATAAGTGGATCCTTTCTTGAAAGTTAAGAAGAAAGGATAATAGTAACACCCTCTTTATAAATCTCTCAATTTCTTGCTTACCTTGAGTTGATCCAAGGAACAATGAGAAGGGGGAGCCTTCCCTTTAAAGTAGGAGAGACTCTGTCTCACACGCTGTGGCTGGTCATCCTATTTTGCGACTAAATTTTTACCCAAAACTGTCGGTTGCAAAATATCCACCCAACATGTCTCTTGTTTTGATTTTATATCATATATTTATAAGTGATGAAAGGGTGCGAGGCCTTCTTCAAAACAACATGTCCACTCAAAACTAATACCTAATCCAAATCATATACAAGGTTTACTAAGATACCAAGTATTGAATTGGTTACTTTGCGGGAGATGATAGGATTAAGCATGAATATATCTTATTCAAAACCAGTCGCATACGTGTGCAGTATTTGAAGTCTTTTACATCATGGCGTCTCCTTCTCCATATGCCGTGAAAGAAATTTTTCTTCAGCGCATGCACCGAAATCATCTTCTTGTTCGGCTCCTTTCCCTGCCACTTGTTCATCACATAGACCAAAACCTTCATGATTGTTACGTCTCTATACTTCAAAAGACATCGAGCAAGGCCAACTCCAATCACTGTGCAATTGGGCTATTCCATCCAACAGGTTGCCAATTTTTGATGATACTCTTTTCTCCGGTCGCTGCTTCTTCTGCTTGTGAACCTGAAACAAACATACAAGAGTGATTAGTATTGTTTAAAAAATAAATGATTTAATCCCTTGCAATACTGGGGATGACTCCAAACTTTGAAATAACAGATTGTCTCAAAATAATTTTGAACTTCCCATTCTGCCCATAACATGATATGTGACGCTGAAAATCCAATGTATGTATCTTCCAGTGGCACCTGCACACTTAAAAAATCCTCCACACTTGGTACTGTAAGTGGGATATGTATATCTTTACGATCCTGATCAAAGCACTTATCCTTTATAATTATGGTGGTAACAATCGATCCTAATTCAGGCATGATTCCATACTCAGAAACACTATAACCACTATAATCACACCAGACATCTTCATAGTAATTAATGTTTATCCTCTGAAGTTAAAAATTCTCAGCCAGTTTGGTTGTGTACAAATTACAAATGTGCAAAGATGATAATTGCATCCAAATTGTCTGATAAGATGTCTGAATATTATTTCACTTTGGAGCTTACTCATAAAGGTCTCAGATTGAGCAATATCTCCTTATAAAAGGGGGATGCATACAGCAGTCTATACTTGGGACAATCTTCCTCCTTTTGCTTCAATATAGATCTGTATTTGGTAACCTCCATATGTGCATCATTTATCATCTATTGTGTATCAGATTTACATTCATTTCTGGATTAGGAGAAGCATTCTGTAGGTGGCAGAAATATGTGTTGCTATATAACTGTCAGCTATGGATGCTAAGATATCATTTATGCCACTACTATTTAATTTTTCTGAATTAGTAGTCTCTGGAGAACTGAACTGTTCTTAACAACACAAAAAGTTCCCATTCTGATCACCATATCACGTTCTTATATTTGCAGGCTCTTCCTGAAACATATCAAGCAATATATGAATAAACATTGTATAAGCATATCTGTTGATTACCGCTTGCCATCATTATCCTTTTCTGCTTGCACTGTATTAGTCTTCCATATTGGAGTTGTTTTGTGAGGTGTATGCTGTTTAATCTTCATGTAACTGTCACTGATTTCTGTAATTTGGAATCCAAAATCTGTTTATTGTACATGATCAATTTGTTCCAACTGCACTATCTCTCAAACCATTGTATTGTCCTTCTTGCCATTAATGGATTGTTGTTGTTTGTCTTTTTGTTCTTTCTTTAATTCTTCGTGAATCACTTATAACTGCCCTGCTCATGACTTTTAATACTTGAAGCAGACTGGTTGAGTACAAGTAGTGGGTAAGATCTGGAAATTCTGTCTTTTCCTGGTGCTTAGGGCTAAAATTTTGCTAAAATTTGGAGCTCCATCACAAGCATCACTCATTATTCTATGAATTCCATATTTATATAATCCCCATACACTAATATAGTAAATCATCAAACCAAAGGAAATAATTCAATTGTCCATCAAACATGAATTGGGAATCAAGCAAGCAGACCAGCATTAATTGTTTTATCAATTCAATTAGTCTATATTAATCATTCAAACCTCACTTAAATAATCAATCAATCAATCAACATCAACATTCAGTTCATATTATCTAACATATAATTTCTTATGTGTTTGATATGGTTAATGATGTGAAATGCATATTCTAAATCATTAATCTTTTTATACCCTGACAAACAATCATGTAGAGAAGTAAATGATCATCATCTAAGTAGACCATCCCATGATGGATGTCCAGTGTACCTGAGAGGGTGAGTGTCTGCTCTTGGGCTTAGATAGGAGGATTTGTGGACACTCTATTGTGGTGTCCTTTACAACTTATACGACAGGTGATTGTTGGAAGATGAGAAAGGAGACATGAATAGGGATTGTAGATACAAAGACCCCACTAGGTAGACCACCCCATGTTGGATGTATGATGTGCCTGTCACTTTGGGTGAAGAGGGTGAGTCTTTGATTTGTGCGTAGTGTGAGAATTGCTTTGGGCCAAACCATCACATTCAAAGTCATAAGAGGACCAATAAGTAAACTTGAGTAGGGAGTGTAGATACAAGCATCTGTCCTTGGTGAGGGGAGCACTAATTGGTAGAAGGCATATAATTGGTAAGGTTATGTCTCTAACTATATTATAAGTTTTATATAAATGGAATTTTTAAATCTAGGACAACATTAGGGCAATACAAAAAGGGAACATAACAAATGATTTCAATTAATCAATTATCCCTCCTTGGTGAGGGGATGTCAATGTTTGAGAATGATGGCCCTAAGAAATTGCTTTGTTTCAGTTTCTTAACTCTATTCAAATTTTGCGGATGATTCCTTGCTTCCAGAAATGTTCCTTATTTTCAATAACTTATGACTCGTCAATCCAAATATTCTATATGGTGTTTTATTGCATTTTAGTCTTCCATTATTGGTTACTTTTTTACTACATTGTTGTTATCGTCAGCCAAGTACTGTTCAAACCCTGGTCTGAATTGATCTGTGCATATCTCCTACAAATGTTTTGCCTCTAGAGCATTGACACATTATGCCCTACTTTTAGTTTTTGGTTCCAACCCATCTTTGGTTAGTTGAATTTTAACTCGATCTTGTTTTGTGGAATGAGAATTGTCTTGATACCTGGTTTTGCATATTCTAGAAATCTCTGTGGAAACATCTTCAATATAAGGAAGAAAAGATTGGAGAGGACCCAAATAACCCACACTAGCTCGCCATTGTTCCGGCGACCTTTCTGATGCTTGAAAGATTTTGCTATCTGCACTACGCTTTACTCATTACTTTATGACCATTGTTCAATTTTTTTTTGTCTGTTCAGAAGATATGTTTCATTTCTCATCAAAGATACTCAACCCTTTTATATAAAGTGTGCTAAAACTTATTAGGAATTGTTAGAGATGTTAATGGTGTGAATGTTTAGAATCTCTGATGACAAGTCACAAGATACATAATTAGATACAAAATTAAAATAGTGTCTCTAGAAAAGCTGACTGCCATTTTAATCTATGAAGAAGCTCTCTAAAGTGTGGGACATGTTTTTCTCCAATGCATATATTAGTATTTATGATATTCCAATCTGCTACATAAAATCATTGGAAAAAATTGTGGCAGGTTATTGTTTCTGGAACAAATTTTTCCATCATTGTTCTCTTTATCTACTATTTATTGTTGTAATCAGTCAAATCTAGTGTAATGGGGATTGTGACTAAGAATTCATTAATTTTAATCAACATAGTTTCAATGCAGTCTCTATTTCTTAATTTCAATGCCTGCTGTTCTGTTTTGCATTTCCACTAATTAATTAATTTCTGTTTGGCCGTAGAGGAGACTCATTTTTTCATGACTGTAATTTTGTCCTAATTTCTTTTGTGAGTTAACCTTATATAAAATTCTTAATCAGGTTCATTGCATTCACTCTGCTGAATCTAAAGATGGTGGAAAAAAGTCTATATATTCATTGAAGGACTATGAGATTGTGGAGAAAGCTCTTAGAAGATTAACATCCATCCAATTACAAAAGATTCCTTGGACTACTCTTGCTGTGATTCGTCAATTTTCTAATTCATCTCTGAACAATGAATGGCATCCGGCCTTATCAATTCATGCATCTGATGATGAAGTCAATAAGCTTTTGGCATCCTTACCCAAAAAGTTGAAGAAAGAGCTTTTGCCATTTCAAATGGACGGGGTGAGGTTTGGGTTACGGAGAGGTGCGAGGTGCCTTATAGCAGATGAAATGGGTGTTGGCAAAACTGTGCAGGTCTGTCTTTCTTTCTATTTCTCTCTTTTTACTTGGAAACAGATTCTTTCTCATGCCGTTAAAACATTGTTTTTTACGCTTTGCAAGACAACTCCAAAAGTATGGCTATATATATTATTTTCCAATTATTAAGCTGTGGAGTCTATAGGGGTCCACTCCCATGCAAATATCAGACTACTCATGAAGTCCATAAAAACAACACACAGAGGAACAAAATATTTTGACTTTGTGAAAGACCCAATCCACCTGATAAAAACAATGTAATTTAAAAAGTGCTGAGATGAAAAATGCACCCAAACAAAAAAAGAAAATCACAGTTCCAAAAACTCAAAAGACATAAAACAAACTGATCACCAGAAGCTTAAAATAGGCCATCTGCAGTATCTTATCATCCCCATTATCTTTCACTATGTGAATACCCAGCTCGAGGAAATTATGCTTAATGGCCCAAAACATACTTCTCTTAGAGAGAAATCGCCTGGAAAAGTGACTTGATACTCAGCCTACCAAACCACACAAACCATGACATTAACTGTGAGTGTTGTAGTATGCACGATGAAGATGTTATCTAACTTATATTATCTTATGACTTCTGTATAGTTAGTGATTTTAAATGCTAACCAATTTAGGATTTTTATTTTTTAATTAAATTTACTTATTAGTTATTAATAATTATACTACAAACAATCCTGTGGAGGTTAGTAAGGAAATACAAGTGGGGGGCAAATATGGATTACCCTTCTATGTAGATTACCCCTTGTTGGATGGACATGTTCTTGCTACTTTTAGGCCAGTGGGTGTTATATCATCCCCTTGGTCTTATTTGAGGCAAATGTTCTAGGATACCCTTTCATGCTTTCCTCTCTAGTCTCTCTAATGGTTGGTTAAGTGAACTAAAGGATGGAAACAATCATCTATGGGTGAATAATTAGACATGAGCAGGGGGTTAGATACAGATTCCTCTTTTAAGGAGACTACCCCATGTTGGATGGTTGTGTTCTTGTCACTTGTGGGCCAAGGGGTGTTATATTACACCCTTAGGATTAGTTGCGGTGAATGTTCCAAGGTACCTTGTTGCATTCTCTTCTTCAACCCCTACTATGGTTGGTTATTATAAATATATTAAGTAAAGCTATAAATTAGATCCATATATTAAATGTTCTTTAGTTTGATTGCTTATTTAATTTAAATTTCAATACCTGTTTATGTTTAATTTAAATTTAAGCAACTATTTGTAAACAAATTTTGTTGTGGAATTGTTGCTCTGTGTAAAAATAAGTTATACCCCAATTAGGGGACATTGCAACTGCTGCAAACTTCATATGGCCAACTGTTGAAAGACAACTAAAGTCATTTAAATGTAAGCTTCATCCTCTAATTGAGAGTACTCCTGTAGCTAGCAACGAAATCAAACCCCCGTTTTCCTTTGCGGCAAATGTGTTGAATTTAGATGTCGTGAAGGCATGGTTGAGCACTATGTCATAGACTTTTATAGGCTGCCAGTGATGTTTCCATTTGTGTTAGATAGAGGCTCATTTTTCTTTTGTAAAAGGCCTATCCAAACCACTCAAGTGTTTGGTGAGAACATTTGATCCAAATTTGTTGCAAAAGGTCATGAGAGCCCTAAGTTTGGATGTCTTAGGGATCGAAAACAAATCCTACTCAAAGAATGCACCAGTGACATAGTGTCATAAGCCTTCTAATAAGAGTTCCCCTAACCTAAGGCGCTACCCCCAAAACCAAAGGAAGTCAAAGAATCCAAGAATCGACCACAAGGAAACAATTGTGCCTAATTTGTAGAAGGCCATGACAATGAAGTCACAAGTATTATTGAAATGGACAAATACACTACGTTGATGTGCTTTTCTATTCTTATTTTGAGGCAATAGATTTTGAACCCAAGGTTGTTAATGAGACAATGAGGAAGAACATTTGGTGGTACACTAGTAGCTCTAGGAGCAACTATATGTATCATCTTCTTTGGGTTGGAGGAGATTTGTGGTTAGTGGGGCAACTCATAACTTCATTGATGATGATTGGTAGCTAGGATAGGCTCAAGGACACAATATTTTGAGTGATATATTGTTCCATGCAATCAAAACATTCAATTGTTTGAGTCAAATTTAGGAGGGACCGAGGCACAAGAGAACTTCTATGCGATTGGTGTAACAAACGGTTTTTTATAACGAAAACAAAGACAGTTTAAACAAAGAATTTCCAACATTCATAAATAGACAACTGAAATCCTTTTCAAATGACATTAATTGTTTTTAACAATTAATTGTAATAACCATACACATATCAATGTTTATCTGAAAATATCTAGTTTAATGATTAACTAAACATAACTAGATTAACGATCAACTGAAATTAACTATATTTAAGATCAACTATCATTTCTTCATACAAGTAAGTAAATGCTTAACAAGGAAAGAAGGAAAGAACATACAAGAATCATCCGGCGGGTCTTTAGTTGGTTGTGCAAGCCTCGACTTTGGTGAGAGGAGAAGCATTGACATAGGCTTAACCTCCCAACCTCGGACCAAACTTATCCCCACACATTCTATTAAATTAGAAAGGCCCTCCCTACCTCGGGATCAGGTTTGGGATGTTCTTAGTCCAACCACTTGAGCATCCTGGTGTTTAGAATCCCCGCACAGTTATGAAATGGACATGCTTGCATAACTGGCGCCACTAACATCAAGTGATCATTGGATGGCAACCATGCCTTAAACTACCTTGGCCAAGGATTTCAGATGGGTTCATTGACCCGATCACCATCGCTCGACTTGACAATAGGTTTCATTACAAGGATGAGTATGAGCTATTAAGTGTATTTTATTTAAGTTAATCATGTTTGATTTTTCTTCTTCTTTCTTGCAGATTTATTCCACCTCTTCACCTTACTTGGCTATACTGTCGGTCAGTCCCAAGTGTCTGGAATTTCCTAAGCAATCTGCTCTATGCATAAATTCCAGAAGGATTCGCTGCTTAGTATGCTTATAACAAACTGTGACTAGAAAGATTATGTTCTTGAGACTAATTGGGAATATTATTGGATAGTATATTTCATTCCAGATTTTATTGCAATTGGAAAAACGCTTCCATAAGGGTTGTATCTAATTTATTATGAAAGTTTAAAGAAGAGGACTGATAACAAAGGACATGGAGTGTGCAATAAAACTCATATTGTAACTTTGAAATAAATCTGGAAAGAAAAGAGTCTTGTGAGCCTAACTGGCTGTTATAGAAAGCAATAAAATGATATTGAAATAACATTACATGACCTAATGTATATTCTTAATATGTTTGAAGCCTTGCAATCGATTGGAAATCTGCCCTTCTTTAGATGTTGCAGACGTATCCAAAGTGTAAAATACTTTATTCCTCAATGCGCTGAGCACATACGACAGAGATGTTGCTTGAGGATAGAAGTATAGATTGGAATAAAAGAGGATTCCGACACATGAAATTATATGAAGTTGGGTGCTGAGGGTGGTGGAGAGAGAGAGTAAAAGAAAACGTAGCTGGGTGTGTGAGATATATGATACCTGACTCCTCTCACGGCTTCCATTTTAAAGAGCAAGCCGTGACTTCTTGGCTTCCGTAACATAAAAAATTATTTGTCAATTCAAATTGCCAAGTGTTAAATTGGTTGAAAAGAAAGGAAAAATAAAAGGTTGGAAAAAAATTATTAATTTGGTTTATTTTTATAATATATATTTACATATGTTCATGTAAATATATCAATGGGGTGACATCATTTTATTATGTTGTTATAATATAATGGTGCCATTTCATTTTTTATATTTATATGTATATATTATAATAATATGATGAAAGATCAATTAAAATCCCTTGAAGTCTGTTTTATATTTTAATTAGATTATTTTATGTTTTCTTAGATTATTTTCTTAATAGCTCATGCGCGTCCCACAAATGTATCCTGTGTTCAAGTTGTTGGGTCCTTATCAAAGAAGTTTAAGGTCATACCTGCCAATCTTGATGACTGAACTAAGCGAGCATCCCATTCCGATGATCCCGTTTAGCAATGCTTCCCCCCCTTCATCTTCTCCTGCAATCACCCATGGAAACACTTCTGCCATAATAACGATTCTATAATAATTTCATATAAACATTATAAATACTTTAAACTATTAATTATAATTTTCAAAATCAAGCAACTATTAACATCAAATAACAGTTAATGGTTAACGACCATCTTCATTAATAGTTAATACAACATATATAAAAAACTACCTAATTCACATGATCATGAAAGATTAATCCGTTAAATCCAACGATTATGAGCAAGTTTTAAAATTAGTTCAAAATTTGGGATGTAACAATTGGCATTGGTGAGATGACATCAAGAGTGGAATGGCTGCACTCACTTGGCAAGAAACACAAATTTATCAAAGTTTGGAGTTGATATTCAAATTTGATGGGAAGAATGTAGTTTGTTCTGGCCTTCCCAATCTGCTCTTGTGATGGATTAAACCAAGAGGATGGAGAGATCTTTTTGTGGAGATCAATTATCTTGGGCAACAATGTGCTTTATTACAATACATCTTGGGTAATCATAGCATGGTCTTTAACAAATTTCCTCTTGATTTACTACTAAACAGGAGATATGTAATGTCCCATTTTTGACAACAATGGAAAAATAAATTATTTTTTAATCATTCATTATGCTGTCCTAAATTATCAAAGGCAACTATTATCTAATTAGCTATGTTCCATTGAGTTTCTGGGAAATGGATGACATACGACAAATGGTCATGTTTTTGATATGGGGATACTTTTGGGCCATCTTTTAAGGGATGCTAGGGGATGACTATTAAAAAATAGGGAATTTTTGAAAGTGTACCATCTTAAATTGGAATCACTTCAATTTATGACCTTGTAGCACCTATTTAATGTAATTTATTGGTAAATCTACATTTAAGATGCCTTTGCATCTCTCTCCTATTGTCTTTTTAAACAACATCTAGGTAGGACCTAACTTCGCATTCCTATCCTGTAATGCGAAACTTGAGGTAGGATCTATTTACTTAGGTCCTACCCTTCTCTTTCTTTCAATCAATTCAACTCTTTTTCTGCACCAAAATGGGATTTCCTTGAAATCTGAACTTGATTTTTGGGTTCCAAGACCTGTTTTGGGATCTCGAGGCTGCCCCAAGGATTGCCACACCTAGTTGTTAGGGATGCAATGCTTTCATATCCAATCAGGGACGCAATGCGTCTATGTTGGACCAATCAGGAACACAGTGCATCCTAGGCATTGGTCCCTCGAGATTTGGTCCAAAACTTCATTTTTGAGCCCGATCGGCCTGTGAGAGATATTTAATCTAGAATCCTTTATCGGCACCCTTAACTGCTTCATTTGGCATGTATGGATGATAAGCATATGTGAACATGCGCAAGCAATCAAGAAGTAAGCAGGCACAAGCATACTTCACGTGGATAAGCCATTGTGGACATCCCAATTTGTCTTAGTACATTTGCAAGGTGAAAGCAAAGAGGCTTGGAAACATCCTTTGAAGTCAGAGAGTTCTTCAATTTTCTCCTTCCATTCTATCATTCAAGCATTCAAGATTCAATCATGGAGTAGCAAATATGAATCATGAGTATAGCTTAGAGTACTTTAGCCTTGGGGGTTTAGTATGCTTTCTAGCTTATCCTTGGATCTATGCATTGTTGCTTCATCCTCATTCAAGCACAAAAGCCTCATACTACAGTTTGGATCTAAGGATTTAGATCTTGGCATTGCACATTCAAAACTCAAACACAAGTAGCACACATATTTCAATTGACATAACGACTATCCGTGGAGGTGCAAACCACCAAAACAGGGGTTGACTAAGGCACACCCTTACATAGCCACCCAAAAAACCGAAATTCAGTTATCAACAAATCTCAGAAGGCAGAACTAGTTGCAGATCTGAGTATTCTTTTTGTCGTTTATTGAAACTACGAAATCAGAATCAGTGCTGCACATAGTTTTACAGGGTTGAAGAGGTCAGTCCTAAATTTAGTGTCGCATGAGGTCACTCCTGTTGATGGAAGTCACCCTTGTGAATTCACCGAATAATTTTTGGGTTTTGTAGATTTGATAGTTTACAGCCCTAATGTGGCTGAGTTTTCCCTTGGGAGAAACACAACAAGCATAAAATTGGATCCAAACATTTGAGATAAGTCCTCTATCTATCTTTGTCAATTCAGCATTTAATATCTTTGCTTTACGTTACCTATCTTGCATAGATCTAAAGTAATTAATTAGGATATCAGGGGTTTAGTGTATTCTTTTAACTATCTTCATAATCATTAGATCTTGGTTTGAGTTGATGCTTCGTTATCATTTGGATTGCATTAACCTACTAGGTTTTAACGCCTTTGAGGATTGGCTTGAAAGAATCCCTTTTCTTGAACTCCTCTTGAGGTGTGTGGTTATGTGATGAACTTAGGGTTTATCTCCTTGATTCACATTTCCCTTGCACTGAAAGTATAAAGAATTTTCAAATATGCATATCATAACATTGATAAAGCATTCATCATGGATATTTATGAAGCTTGATACATTTAGAAGGATTTGGAAAAGGGATTTAGATCTATCATTGTGGAAACTTTCATCGTCAATGTGTGTGCTTATTATATTCAAATGATAACAAAAATGCCTAAAGGCCTTAAGTTTCAATCATGAGATGACATAAATTGTAAACCATAAACATAGGAGTACATAAATATAATAATATATTTCTGTCTATAATCAATAGATGGTAGGGCAAAGAGTCTAAACCAAGTCGTTTTTATGCCCTAACCTCCTCTTTCAACTATTATTCACTCCTTGACTAGTTGCTTCTTCTCTTGCTACTCTTCTCCTTTGCAATGTGAAAATGAATTTATTTTCTTCTTCTTTCTAGTTACTATATGCTTAGATTTGGTTTTGGTATTCTGTAATGTGGGTTGGGTGTCCTTGTGGGCAGTACCAACCTATTTTTCAAATTTAAAACCGTGTTTAAAAAAAATTGGCCTACCAAAAGTGACTTAGGTTGCAGGGGACAACCAAAAGTCCCTAGGAGGGCTAGAGGATGCTTAGGAGCTCTTTGACCATTCTTGGAACTTCTAGTTGTTTCCTACCCCCTTGACCACTCCTAGAGCCCTCGCAAAAATGTCTTTTGGAGTTTTGCACAAATTGGTGATGAACAAGATACTTCAAAATGTCCTCCTCACATCCCCATATCGAGGGATGCACCCCTGTAGAGCATAGCTGATTAGTAATTATTAAAAATAATGTAAATTCTGAATGAATATTAGAATAAAAATAAAATAAAATCACTTTATGGCAATAGTATTAAAATAATAACTAAACAGCTAAAATAAAAGTCATTAATAGCAACCATCCAGAAATTGTTTATAAACTGAATTAACATTATTTGATGAGGCTTTGGGGATTGATACACATGGGAAATAATTTTTACTTTTACTTTAATATATTTGAGAGTTTCTTGGAGGTTTAGGATGGAGATCTGAGGGCACTATCTTCAACAGTGAAAAACTTTGTGGTAGTTAGCCTTGGAGGAATTAACTTGGTTTCTCAGTTAGGCTGATAATGAAGTTTAGAGAAGTCAATAAAAAAATATTAGTTGTTCATCTAGAGGTCAAATGAACAAGAATGTTGTCTTTTTAGTGGAATGTGAAATCACTAGTTTCAATGCTGAACAATAATTATGTTGTTTATCATTAGTTTGAACATTATAGCATTGGATTAGTATTTTAATATTTCTCTGTGTGTGGAACATTGGAGATTTTAATAATGTTGTATAGTGGGTATCTGTAGTTTGAACTTTATATCATTGGATTGATGTTTCTTTGTGTGGGGGTC